>JAQISU010000076.1:23212500-23812500 GCA_029339505.1 Unio delphinus | reverse complement strand
TCTTTGATTAGTTTGGCCAAAGCGGTCAGTCTCCTATCCCTCCATTGACGTCTCTCCTGTAGTTTTTCCATGGGAACCATCTTGTTACATTCATCCTGGACCTTGTCTAAAGTAGGGCCCACCATTTTCTCCGGCTCCCCAAACGACCTCTGGATCCGGTAAATCATGTCAGCGTAACGTTCTGAGTATACCTTCCATCCTAAAAAGGTTGAAAATATATGAAAATGGAAAATAACATTTTGAAAACATACAAAACATGCTTTAATATTTTCTTTTTGCCGATTATGTAAGACAGAAAAACTTTTGAATCCATACATTCTGGCTGCTTTTCCTATTTCCCATGTTTCTAACTGTATGTAAGAAAATCAAAATCAAAGATCTTGTATCTTCTTTAAATACACACAATATTTTTCTTTACAAAATCATTATAATTAAAGGCTGAACTTGTAATTACTTTCGTTTGCGTCATCTTTTTTCCAGCTTTATTATTTGGCCTTATAATCTACAAAATAAATGATAACATATATTACTATAAAATGGCAATAGACAAAATTGAAATCGCATAGTGGAAAGACAAGATATATAAAGTTCTTGACATCCTTGAAATAAGTCTAAATCAGATAAATTCCTTAAGCATATCTTCTGAATTCAGATAGGCTGTCTCAAAAGGCCCCATGAAAGCATATCTCCTTCCCAGACCATGCTTCATCACAATATCAAAGTCCTCGACACTGATCACGTTATCCTGAAACGAAAACAAGCAAATGAAGGCCGTGAAAACTACTAATGCATAACACCAGTTGTCGACATTAACAACCGAATTATCGTTTTTCACGAACCTAGTGTGACGAATCGAAACTACATCCCTTCATCTAATACGATCACCGTTTCCATCCCTTATTTAAAACTTCTTTATATTAGCAGTAGCAGACTCCAGAGACAATTATTGACAAACAAGTCTCAATGGTCAAGCTTTACGGTCTTGAATGAACGTTTAGTGCAGAAACAATTATTTTCTTACTAAACTTAAACTGACTGATCCCGGCCTCTGGCATCTTTTATACCGAAATCTACTGGTTTCCTTAAGATCGTATTGCGCAAGCCAAAGAGAACGTTTTGTCAAGAATTTTTCATCTTTGATCCTTTAACCCGTTGACCACAAAATCAACAGACTAATTTCTTACTCGACATGATATTCGTCCACAAACTTTGGTGAAAGTACACAGTCATTAATCTTGACTTTCGGCCTCTTTGATCTCGAATTTGATAGGCTTCCTCCTTTCTCCGCGTGCAAACAGTCCATATCCATTGGTCAATGTCTGTGATGAAGATTTAATTATGCAGAAATAATTTTTCTTCTTTCATGAGTTAAATTTGTTTGTCAAGAAGAACTTACCTGTCCTGTAACTTCTGGGGAATGTAGACGTTTGTAGTACATAAGTTATCTTGCGAATAAGGAAGATTTAGCGGACAAAACGGGTCTATCACGCTCCAGCAAAAGGCAAGCATATACAAACTGTCCTAAATATGAAAATCTGAAGAAGTGTTATAGTCTAATAAATATATTTCAACAAAATGGTATAGAGCCGTTAAAATGTTCTTACCCTGATAAGTCTCCAGCCTTCACCCAGAATGGCGTACTGCAACCTATTCAGGACAAACCCATCAGTCTCCTTTTTGATAGTTACTGGCTGCTGTCCTATTTCCTTCATCAGGGCTCGTGTGGTTTCCATGACCTCAGGGTCTGTCCAAGGGGCTGAACATAACTCTACCATAGGAGCATAGAATGGGGGATTGGTCTGGTGGATTCGTGCCACGAAAAGAAATTGTACGTTTAAACAATGGCGGCGAAAATCGCCGTATTCGTGAAACTTTCTAAAACAAAATATCACTTTAAACTTAATGTCAAACATGATACTATAACATATCCATATTGTTCAAATTTGCAAAATAGCAATACAAAACTAAAATGATCCAAAAGGTTGTATGGCTGTCACTTAAGTCTGAATGAATAAAAAAGAATGTTGGAGTTTAGGACTGTGATAGAGTCTCTTCTTAACCAAAGTTTGGGTATTGGGGCACTTGTTACTTAACACAGATTGAAAAAGACATTCCACTCACATCTATACATCCTAACAGTTTACATAGTTTACATTCAGAATTAACTCTAAAATCGTTAATCTTCCTGTAATCAATTTTCTGTGTTTTGAGAGAGAGAGAGAGAGAGAGAGAGAGAGAGAGAGAGAGAGAGAGAGAGAGAGAGAGAGAGAGAGAGAGAGAATATTGCAACAGTAAATGCATGTCCGTATAGCATGACCTAGTGAGAACTTATGTTAACTAACTGTAGATATACAGCAATTATCCTCGAAATCTAGATTTCTTGGGTATTGTCAGAGATGCAGTACAAAGCAGCAAAGCAGATTAAATATTTATAGTGCGATGCAGGCAATAAAAAATATCGTACTTTATTGTTTTAATGAGATGATCGTCATTGCCGAAATATCATAGCGTATATTCGATGATTGTTATCTACTATGTATCTTTAATTAATGGTTCGTGTACGTCCAAATCTGAGATTGCAATTTTTATCTTCATTCATTTAATATATATTCCTAGGTAACAGTTTTATGTGACGTATTTACCTAAAACCATATATATATATAATTTCAAAGCACGCTTGCTATCGCAATAAATTCAATATAAAAATTAATTTGAATATTAAAGTTAAAGCAGTCGCTTTTTCATAATGATATTGTTAAGTGTTGTTTCTAAAAAAAAAACAGTCTATGACAAAATCGTTGAGGGCCATCTAGCACAGTACAAATGATTGGTTCATTCATTTTAATACTGACCGGATGAACAACGATGAAGCGATTCCTGTGGGCGAGGCCTTCCGAGATAATTGAGGGAAGGATAGCAGATGTAGATGAAGCCAAAATAGCGTCACTTCGTATGTATTTGTCAAGCTCTGCGTGGACTTTCTTCTTCAACTCTGCATCTTCCGGAACATTCTCCTACAAATATACAGTAGCAACGAGTCTAACCACTCTAAAGCTAACATATGTGAAATTAGTATTACAAATTTATTGCTTCACTAGTAATGGAGTATATTGTCTAAGTTCACAAGACATGAACATCGAAAATATTAAAAACAATATCCAATCAGACTGAGACGAAACACTGCTGCAGAGTAAGTGACCCAAGATTACTATCGACACTAAGGCGGACTGGTATTGGGTTCAAAATATCAGATTCATTTAAATATACCTGTATGAAGAAGGAATCCTTGACGCATTCCTCTAGTGTTGCAGCGATTGAAATACGAGAAAACTGCTCGTCAGCTGTCAGCTCACCACGAAGGAGTCCTCTTTTATCAAGATCCTGCAGCTGAAGTTTGATCTCCTCTAAGGCCTGGGACATTCTGGACGGATCTGTGTCATATATCTTCACCTGATAACCAGCTGCTGCGAAAAGCATGGACCAGCTTCTGCCTATCAGGCCGCTACAATAAAGGAAGATTGATTCATTGTGATACGGATAGCGGAGTGGTAAGCTGCTTGCCTTACATCAATGTGGTCCTGCCGTATCTTAGAGCCTCATTACTAGTCGCCTATCAAAGATGGCTCCTTGTGAGTAATTTAATCACATCAACATCACGGAACAACACCTCGCTAACATGGTTTGAACTGTAGATAACTGCGAATGGGCTGTTGAAATTGCTTTACAACGGATAACAAAATACATAAAGTTTTGTTTATTTTAAATTGCTGAATACATCAATATATATATATATATATATATATATATATATATATATATATATATATATATATATATATATATATGTATATATATATATATATGTGTGTGTGTGTGTGTGTGTGTGTGTTTTGTTTTGGTGCATATTTAATTATCTTTGTTTTCAAATCATAGGTTTTGGTCAACATTTTGAAACATAAACAATTTTTTGTATTATATACAAACACAATATTATGTTACGTTATATCTCTTGAAATCGCACACCTTGTTAGCAGAACAATTACTGGCGCAGCTAACTCGTATTAGACTCTTTTTTGACGGCACATATTCCTGTGTCGATACAACGTAACAAGGCTATGTTGAGAATGCCAAGGTACTTGAGGTAAAAAGGCTTTACAGTATAACGTTCTAGCTTCATGGACACAATTCTGAAATGAAAAATAAACGAGGACGATCTTCATTGCAAAAAAGTTTAGCAAATACCTTCCTACAACGCCCACTATTTCCGTCTTAAGTTTAGCTTCCATCTTGTGTCCTGGCCGCGAATGCACTGTATTCAGTTAAGGACGGTGAATGTAGAGGGCTGCAACTGTAGTTGTCAGCTATAACTGATACCAGTATATCTAGTGGATGAAGAACCAACGTCACATGCAGAGTTACTGGCATGCTTTCTCACACACCCGTGTTGAACGATAACGAAATTCTAACCTAGGCCGACAACGGCGAGATATTCATGAACTGTAATGGTGATTATTTTGCACCACCTCGATCACCACCCATGATCCCCAGCTGTAAATTTACTTAACCGCCCCAAAATATTTAGTTTTTATATGGCTAAATTAAAGAAGAAAAAAATAGGTTTAATTTAATAGTCATTGCTGTTACGTGTATTTGATTTGATCATTTATTTTTTATTATTTTTAATTGTTCGTTTGTCAGATTCAAATTTTACATTTTAAGTTTAAGATTCATTCATTGGGAGATATTATTTTTAGAAAGTGGGATGACATGTTCTCTGAAGAATAAAGACCAGGTGTTGACCTTATTTCTGACCTGGCTTCAGAGTTGTAAACAAGCTTTTAAAATGATGTGTTGGTTCCGGGGACGTTGTGGGGCTTTGTTGTGAGCATCTTTCTGTTTTTGGTTGGGTTGTGCGGTGTGTGCGTGATTTTTTTGAGCGTGGATTTGTTCTGGGGGATTCTGGAGGATCGCGTGGCCCCTTTCTTGTTTGCGTGGGGACGGATGTATGAGTTGTGTTTTGGAGCGAACTGTTTAGTAGAACTTGGGCTGTTAGAATATTAAGCTGTGTCGTTTTGAGTTATTTTAAATTACCTTGTATTGGAAATTATTTCAATTCATTTGGATCAAGAGGATTTATTTTGTTATTATCTGGAAAAGAATTGTGCTCATAGAATTTTATTACCAAGAACTGACTTCATAACGTGATATCGTCTTCCATCTTGGATACTTCACTAAGATTCGAACTTGGAATTATTTGGACATTTTATTTCCAGGACTTTTGCAATTTCTCTAGTGGATAATATTTTGATTTATTTTTGGATTAATTTTGGAATTGAATCTTAAAACCGTAAGTTTATTTTTCTTTTCTGGAAAATATTTGTGCTAAATAAATTGTTTATTAAGTTTTTACAAGCTTGTTAGTTTCACTCGTTCTATGTTACTGTTTATTCGAGCCTAAGCACGTAACAATTATTTATATCAAATCTGTTGTCATGTTGTTGTTTTTTGAGAAATGAATTATATCATGATTAATCGTAGAAATTATAATTATCTGGTTGAAAAAAATCTTTAATTACTTTTTTGTGGCATTTTTCACATGATAAGTCTTCCTCGATCACGGTTTTCTGTGAAATCAAATCTTTTACAAACATCCTGTGTCCCCTCTGTAACCTTAAATAGCCTTAAATATATATATATAGAGGCATACACGAGCTCGCAAACATACACAAAATATGTTGTACACTCATGCAAAAACATTAATGAAAATAAATGATGTTGCTTAAACCTTGCATAACAATGCAGCTTTTAAGCAGATTTTAGTTTAGCATAGAATTAACTTCTTAGTGTACATATATTTTGTTTTATTGTCACACACACACACACACACACACACACACACACACACACACACACACACACACATTATTTTTAATTAAAAGTCGGGCATCACTAGTTTACACTCTTCCCTGAAAATTTGCATCATCAGCAAGCATCAAAATCCCTTTGCGTGCATGCATACATATATACTGGCATACCACGAATACACATTTCTACGCGTAGGCCTGCGTGAAAGCATATTTTTTGTTTCCCAAGCAAGATATCCAACAGAATAAGCGTACAGGATTTATTCACTGTGTTCAATCTTACTAACAGTTAACAGCCAGACCTAAGGAGATTAGTTCATGCCAAAGGTTAAAAGACGATAGTCGTTATAGAGTTACGGTGAACATACCGGCAAAGAATATAACATGTATTTATAACCGTTAATCACTAGTTTAATATTGAGTACAAAAAAACCCTCTATATGTGTGTACGTAGCCTGTTAAAAAAAAGTCATATCGCTACGATGTCTGCAGTGAGGCAGTTTATAGTGATGTCTAGCTCACTAGGGCATAATGCTACAGACATGTAGCATGATGTCCCACCCAGATACCAGACCGACCAGTCCTAACACTAACCTCTTAATGCTGAGCGCCAAGCGAGGCCGCTGTTAGTACCATTTTTGTGGGGATCGATCCCACGACCTCTCGCTCTCGAGACGGACGCTCTAACCACTAGACCACCGGAGCGGTCCCCAATATTTCTGAATGGAGAATAAAAGTATGCATTTCGAAACGAGCATTCCCCTTTTTAAATTGATTTTTGTCCACTTGGTTCAGTTGAATTCATGCTTTGTGTAATTTCTGATTCTTGAAAGGAGAATTTTTTAATAATCAATATCTGACATAACAGTTAAATGAATGATTCTAACATTGGACAAAGCTGGGACTAACATTTGATATTATCATATATGTGCTATATGTATTTAAATTCAAAGTTAGGGTAAACTATTACGTCCGTTATTTTTTACGAGAACATGATTAAAGTTTAATTAAAGTTTATGTTTTTCATGCATACATGCGTCTGTATTTGCTTTGGTATATCATCGATACATATATGTTAGTGTCATTTATTATTTTCTATATAATATAATGTATATTACTGTCCTGATATATTCAATGATAAAAACAACTGATAAGATGCATGGATATAAAAGATATGTGTGTTTACAGTATGATAATTTGACAAGAAACATCCCTCAAGACTTCAGATAATTATTTTTTGTTGTTTTGGTGTTGTGTTCAATTTTGTAAAGTATATAAATATAACATACCATTCTGGGGTATGTTTTATACTGACCGGCATAATATTCATCATAGTGTATATAGTTTCTATGGCAACTTGAAGACCGTGAATTTATATATTTCACTTGCATCTAATAAATAAGGATTAACAATACAGCGATGCTTTAGATTTCATGAAAATTTTTTGGAACACATTTTAAATAATTTATATCGAGTTGACTGAAGAACCAGACGAATGTGAGCCACAATAAACCATAAAACCCACATAAACCGCAACGACCATGTTATAAACCTGAACGAATTAAACGTATTGTGTTACGGTTAGCAGACAATTCAGCCCAAGACAATTCGATCCATCTTGGACCGAAAATAAAACCATTTGGCCCAACTTGGAAGACAATTCGGCTCAAATTAACAAGGTAACTCCGACAATAGCTTTAAAAAGTTTTTTTTTTTCCCTCTTACAAATGTATTATACGTTTAGGAACATATAGACCCTGCACGTACATATAAGTCCTACATATATGCAAGCATACGTACATACGTTCGTGCCTTAATGTAATGACATAAGGTTAAAAAAAAAAACGGCGTATCGTCTACTTAATTAACACCTTTCTCCAACTTAATTAGGTTTTTAAATAAATATTTGTCGAGATCGAGATCGAGAGAGAGAGAGAGAGAGAGAGAGAGAGAGAGAGAGAGAGAGAGAGAGAGAGAGAGAGAGAGAGAGAGAGAGAGATGCCATTGTTGTCTCTCTTTCAAACAATAAAAACAATTCATTAAATAACTGGTTCATGTTTTTGCGTGGCATTATACAATTTTCAGAAGAGTAAGAACAGGCATAACGGTACCAATTGTACAGCCCCAGGTGATCGGAGCTTTAGGTGTAGGGCTGTAAGAGTTGTATTTTCTGTTAGGTTGAAAAAAGTTCAGCCTCTTGGCAATATGTGAGAGTATGTGAATTCATATGTAAATCATATTTTGTATTTGTATGATTCTTTAAAAAAAATGTGGCACACGGTGAAAATGTTTTTGTTGTGACTAGATATGTGTCTACTTCCATCAGAGCTATCTCTCTTTAATGCACTGAAGTACCTGGTTTTGTCCTTGTCAAATTGACAATCTTACATTCTTCTATAAGACAGTGTGTGACATGCATGCTGAAGTAGGATAGAAAGTATATTTATTTCACAAAACATTAGCATTGAGGTACCAGTAGTTATAATAGCAGAGTGCAACGCAGGGAGTATATTAATCAGGGAACCAGACTAACTTTTAACCACATATACGGGAACCAGACTAGATTGTTATGCCAGGCTTTTATATCCGGTAGCTCTCGAAAATGAAGCAGACGGCACGAGGTAGACATAACAATTTTAAAAAAGGCAATACTTATCGCGGAAACAAGGGAAAAGCTCAGAAGAAGCAACTATATCAATCAAAGAAGAAATCATGGCAGATTATTGATGAGGAAATCTTTTCCTTAAAAGCACGATATAATCAGGTATCAATTAAAATATAGAGGTAATACACCTGTTTTCGGGTTATATAAGATTTCGGAAGTCGTGCCACATACAAGAAGTCTGGGGAAAACCGGATATGTTATAGTTTACAACCTTAAATATTAAGTGCTATTCATTATTGTATTTATTAGTTATTTCTGGCAATAAATATAGTACTTATACTTCGCTGGAGGTGATGTAGCATAAAAACATGTCATAAAGAAAATATAAACGGTTAAACAGTTTTGTAAATTGAATTGGAAGTCCCAGGTCAGTCAGCTTTATGAATGATTGAATTGCAGATTGTTTCGGTTGCCTAGTGGAAATTGATCTCAAGACTGGTAAATATGATTCAGCAATGTAGCAATCAGAGCAGTAAAACTGAGTAATGAAAACTACTGACATGCAAATATTTGAAACAGACTGATACTAAGTTGATACTCTATCGGCGAAGGCTTTGCTTATGAGACGAAGTATATCTCGCATTACTCTAAAATTTCATACTCAGAACTAATTTTCCAAAGTTATTTTTAAATTTGTTGCACCTTGCTTTCAATATAGTATATTTTGTCTGATAGCCTAATTTGATGCTCCCCTATTTTGATGCAATGTTATTAACACACTGCTATTGAGAAAACACATCTCTGATTTACATCACACAAACAAAACATTGCTTACACTGATCAACATCAAGTCTCAGTTAGTCAGCCAATGTCAAACCTGTCCATTTTCAAATGTTATCTTGCCACCTCTTTCTCTGCCTGCCTCAATTTTTACTCTCCAGTACATTGCCGTGCACGATTGTCTTGGTAAGTCCTGGTGATCGTGAGACATGCCCATGCCACTACAGTTTACGTTTTTTCCACTGATCAGGAGCTCTTCATGTGGTCCAATGCTATGGCTTGTCTGATCCTTTGCCATATTTCTTCATTGGTGACACGTTCTTTGTATCATGTATGTCATACTGAGTATCTTTTGGAAAGATTTCATCTCTGTGGTCTGTATTCTTTTTTCTAAGTCAGCTGTTATGGTTAGGGCTGTCAAAAACCACTGAAAACTAACCTGTGTTCCCGTTGTGCTGTTTAACGAGTACCCAGGTACTCATTAAAACATGAATAACATGTAAAACCTTTGAACAATAAAAAAATTTTCTCCACTAAATTACGCATTACACGTAAACGTATATGGTTTACGCTTTTTCGGAATATCCACCTTCCAAAAATCTCGTTTATATTAACATTCCATTAATCCCACAGACCGTATGTTAGAAAAGACCGCTTTACATAACTACAATATACAAGTACGCTTGTTTGTGGACTTGTACTTTTCTACAGTAATATGTTCTATTTATAGCAAACCTTGTTCTACTTTCCCCTCGAATTCTATTTATAGCATCTGTATGGCTTAGTGAGGAGAGAACAGACTATATTTATTTATGTGGCTGCTATATAATATGTCCAAATTATATGTACAACAACTTTTGGAAATTTGCCTTTTGTCGATATCACGTGACTGTATGACCTAGGTTGCGAGATTTGTGTAGTCACGTGACTAGGAATGCAAATAGCCAGATCTGGGATAAATTTCAGGAATGATGTACTTTTGTCACGTCTGTCGGCAGATTAAAGGCTTAACAAATGCTATGCTCACGATTTTTAAGAAAATAAATCATATTCCTATCGATTTCATGCTGGTATATCTCAATGAAAGATCATCAAGTTTGCTGGGCCGGCATGTAAGCTGCTTCTCATGCTGACATCATATGGTGTCTGCGAATTCCAACTTTTTATAAGAAATGCGCTCTGACCCTACACCCCAACATGAATGTCCAACTATCAGAAATGGAGTGGCAAGGGTCAGAAGAAACTCGGACTACTCAGACCAGTGTGCTGCTGATGATATATCATATATTGATAGTGTTGTTGACAACTTATTTTTGTGAACGGGTACTCGTCATTATGTTTCAATACCTGGGTTTTTCGCTGTGGTCGGGTACCCGTTGACAGCCCTAGTTATGGTCCATGATTCACAGGCATTGAGAAATATTATCACCAGTGAGTGCACCAGTTTGACCTTTGAACTGAGTGTGATGTTCTTGTCATTCCAGATAGACTTCAGTTTTGTCAGCACTACTGTTTTGTGTGCAATCCTGGAGAGTACTTCTGGCTTTCATCCTTCATATGCTATCATTGCCCCTAAATACTTGAAGCTGTTGACTGTTTCAAGCTTCATACATTGCTAGGTCTAAAGAGTATCATAAATGTCACAACTTTGGCCACTCAAGTTACAGATGAAAAATCACCGGGCAAAGTTGTTTTGGATTTTCTAACAGAATATGAAGTTAAACTTTTTTTTAGAGGCGACTTAATTGCCTATTTAGCCTGGTAGTGTGACCACTGCTATTATTTGTAATAACTGAAAAACGCCATTCCTTCTGAGTCATGAATTCAAGTCATTGATAATTATCTACCCTGTGCAGATGAAGATTAATTTGTTAACATAGTTGTAGCATCTTTTACATTTTTTTGTTACCAGAGTGTCTGGTTGTACCATTGCATAAAAACTTTTTGTCCATATGCTTTCCTGCAGTTTCCTTGTATGAACCATCCTTTTTATGTTCTCTGTACGAATAATTTAGGAAACTCGTTCTATCCAAATTGAAAATTTCTAATCAGTTGACAACTACATGTTCATGTATTAAAGTTTTCATAACATACATTTTCTCATTAAATCCAAAATCCAGTGATATATCACATTAAAGTTGATCTCCTCTTGAATCAGTTAAAAAAATTTTAAGGACTCGTTTCTGTCATTTAAAATCAATTCATAACGGAAATTGACACTTGTCACTTGTGTCTTCAAGCTACCATTCATTAATTTCATTACTCAGGGTATTGATACCAAAGGCTATCTACTCTTGAATATCTGGGTGGAGCAAACAATTAAATAAGGATTACAACACAACTAATTTTTAATACTCAATTCTTTTTTCTTTTAAGAACTTGGCTGTTAATTCGTTCTCTTTGCCCAATAATCACTTAAGTATTCAAACTTGTATATATGAGGCAGTTATCAATGACCACTTTCTGCAGTATTCACAGAATGTGAAAAAATAAATGGAGGGTAGATTCTAGTATTCATTATGCCTGGAAGGCAAGATAAAATTAGATAAAGGGCGTAAAGTCTGAAAAAATTAACACTTTGTCCTTGACTATTGCCTTGGAAAATTTTACTTGTCAGTCTTTGAAAAATAAATAGTCTGGGATGTTAAGTTATGGGATTCCATCGTCCTTGTTGTTGATCATCCCTGTTATATATAGAGTTCTCCATAGGATTTTGAAAGTTGCCAACCAGGACTGCTATCTTAAGAAAAGTTGAAGTTCCAGTACTAAATTGTGCAGTCCAAATAACAATACTTGTTTGTATCTCTTGCAATAATTTAGAAGATAATAGAGTGTATTGTTGTGTGACAACTATTTCATCAGACCACCAATGTTCATTCATTATGAAATAGTATTACAGTAGAACCTGTCTTGAAAAATCACCTCTTTTGCCAAAAAATTATGGTCTCTCAAGACAGGGGGGTCTTTCATAACAGGTCATAATGCTATATAATCAATACATTTGTGCACTGAGAATGTGGTCTCTAAAGACAGGTGGTCTCACATAGCAGTGGTCTTTCAAGACAGGTTTTGCTGTATAATAAATGAATGAAAAATTAATGCAGTTTATAACAGTGATAATTTTGATAAGATGTTTCATCTATAGCAATTCTCAGTGCCTTTACAATGCCAGTCTTTAATTTTGTGTGTCTAGAAGGAATGAAGGAAAATATTACACTTTCTTTCTTTATTAATATATTGCCTAGTTAGCATAATTGCAGTTCAGATCAACACATTTTCGAAGAAACTGAAATAAGTAACAAAAGTCAATATTCCTTTAACTTTTTGTTTAATTTCATCTTCGAGTACCACGCCATATTTCATTCTGTATCTTTAGGAAACAAATATTAAATAAAATTTTCACAGCAGATTTTGGATCTTTTGGTCCATGGGTAAATAGTCATAACGGTACGTCTGTGCTCTCACTCTGTGTCGCTATTGTTCAACTAGGCCAATGCTATATTTTGTGTTGCTGAATAATGTAACGTACTTTTGGTAATACCATCACTTGCACTCAGTTTCTGGATTTTTATCATAAGTGGCCTAGTTTTTTTTTAGGGTTGAAATACAGCCCAGCTGAAGGTTTGATGACTTGTATTGTGTGCGCAATAACTGGTCATTCAGATTTTTTTATGGCTGGATGTATGGACTTAGGACATTTAATAATCTCATAATCATCATTAAAGCTGTAGAAAATGGTGACAAAACAGGTTTGTTGACTGGATGAACATTTTGTTTTGAGTAAGTCTCATAGATACTGGATGATTCGTCATGTTTTGAGTAGAATTAATTGGTACTAGATTTTTCATCTTGTTCTTCAATCTCTAATATTATTTCATAAACTCCCTACATATTATCTTTATGATAGTTTTGTTATTTATTACGATATTTTCTCTTTCAGATTAATTCATCAGAAATCAAGAATTTCACTGATTTACCACTATCCAAGAAGACTTTAGATGGTTAGTATTCTGTAAATTTCATCAGGATTGATCAAACTGTTCTGTATAGACCCAGATCTGAAGTTGCATAATGTGCTGCCAGATCAGGTCTCCATTGTTTGTGCTTGGACTTGCTTTGTAAGCTAGATAAGATGGTTGTCATGTTTTTAAATGTTTACAGAGTTCATATTTGACGGATTGTTTTGCAAATTGGCTTTGGATAAAACCCAGGAAATCAGATAAAAGAGCAGTTCTGGCTTTGTTAAATTAGTCACAGATGCAAAGAAATCTGGAAACCATGATGTTTATTATTGCTTTGTCTGTAATTTATGATGCCATCTTACAGGCTTCATCTAGATTTTCACCCACTTCCCCCATCAGACATTTTATATTTAGGTATTTTAGTTTAGAATGAGGCTAGTTTCTTTTGGCGTCATATTTGAATCGACTCATTACAGTATATTTTATCAAACATGTATGATAAATAACTTTTAAAGAACACACACCAGAAGGAAGGTTTTTTTTGTCTTCATTATTGTCACTGGAGGAGCAGTTATATGTCATGACTCATGGCACATTAACGTTTGCATTAGAATCTGCATGTGACACCTTGTAAGGCCATACTGAAAACTAGTGTTGTTCCAATTAACGATTATAATCGATCATCAGTTAGTTGAGCAAACCAATAAGATACCGTATTTTCGCGCATATATCCCGCACACGCAGATAATCCGCACCCTCATATAGCCCGCGGGTTTTGTGTAAAAAATCGTTGGCATAACCCGCACCTTTGTATAACCCGCAACCATAGATATATTTATACAGCTACAATCGGAAATGAAATCAATTACAGGATCACAGGGCTTCGCTAATGTAGCAAACTGCGATTCTGTTTTCCGTTTTGGTGACAAAATATACCATCTGGTGATATTTGTGGCGACACCAATTTTGGCTGATAAAAACCGTATATACAGTCTTGCGTTTGGAGTAGAGAAAATCAAAGGCACCATGACAGGAAACAATGTACTGGAATATATTGTTAAAATAACAAGTCCTTGTCTCATACTGGCAAACCACACTAACAGTGCACTGTTATATCATAATCCGCTAATGATGATATCTGGCCTTATTACTTTATGCAACTGACTAGTCAAAATCCGCAGAAGGCGGAAACGTAAAATGAGTACAGTCAAGCAGATGACACTAATTTAAAAACAAATACCAGATGGAAGAAGAAAAAATACGTTTGCTGACACTTCAAAGAGAACTGATTACCTTTGAAGCACTGATATATACTAAACAAATAAAACAAATCTGTTTCAATGTTCTACAATTATCTGAAGTTGCCGCAGCAATAACAAACAGGTATTTGTTTCACCCTTCAACTGGAGCCTTTAGCGGCGCCATCATCAAAGTAAGCCGACGACCTTTGCTCAATAAAAGTCAGGAAAAACACGGTACACAGTGCTTGTGTGCGTAGGAGCTGTACCTCAACTACAGGCTACATAAACAAGGACATTTTTAAATAAACTTGTATTCTTGTGAAGTGTAGATTCGAGTTTAAATAATTTCTTTCTGTTTAATTTAAAAAATGCCGAAACGAAAGTCTTACACAGCCGACTTCAAGCTAACTGCCATTGCGTATGCTGAAGTGCATGGCAATAGAGCCACAGGCACAAAATTTGATATTGATGAGAGTGTAATCCGAGGTTGGAGAAAAGAAAAAGGAACGGTGGAGAAGATGAATCCACGAAAACGTGCTCGTCGCGGACCTAAAGCAAAGTTGCCTCACCTTGAAGCTGACCTGAAGCAGTGGATCGTGGCCCAGCGGTAAAATTAGGTACCGTAGTTATTTCGATTGAAAACAGAAAATATTGATTATGAAAACGTGACGGATACGAAATTTTAAGTTTTTATCCCGAAATGTTGATTTGGTCCTGATACCGTAAGTTGTTGTAAAGTCACCGTAGTAGCCATAATATCCAACCCTAGCAAAACAAAACTAGAACAATATATGTTATGTAGTTACGTTTTTCAAACAATATGTTGAAATATCATTATGTGTAAAAAAATTGTGATATAGCCCGCACCCTTATATAACCCGCACCCCCCCTGCGGGGTTTGTAAAATCTGGTATAACCTGCGGGATATATGCGCGAAAATACGGTAATCGATTGTGAACTCCATAATTGATTGTGTAAAGGGAGACTACTTTTTAGATGTATACTAAGCACAAAGGTTAGTAAAACTCCAGTCACTAAATTTGACCTGAAATTTATTAATTCCTTCACAACTACAAATAAAAAAACCTTACGATTCATAATTAGGAACATCAGTCATTATTACATGATCAAGTTGATAAATTGTTGAGTTAATAAATTTGTTGATTTGTTTGAGTTAAATTGCAGCATCTTTTATAGTATTTACAGACAATGACAAACAAGAAAATCGTGTCCTTCTATACTTTAAATTATAGACACATCACATATATGAATGAAGGAAGTTTGGGGGATTGTAGCAGTATTTCAGTTACATATGACTGATCAGCCATAAAAGTTGCGTTCATTTAAGAAAGTTATAGAACATAAGTAACACACAATGTAATATTATTGTTAGGTTAAAGTATATATGTCATAACAAGAGATTACTCCTGTACATTTGTAAACATATTGAACTCTTGATCAAAGATATAACTGTGTAGCAAAAATTAAAATTTGCTCTTAGTAACCAATTATAATCGATGATCAGTTGGTTAAGGGGAACAGATTATTGATTATGAATTTCTGACTGATTCCCATCACTACTGAAAACTGAATGTCTGACATAGGACAGTCTCGTTAATATTGTTACTATCAAGTATATCAATGAAAATGTATCATTGCTAAAATTGCAAAAAGTCCTGATGTAAGCATCTGATTATGGTGTTTGTAATCAATTGGATGATTTATTAGATATAGTTTTATTAATATTAATTGCTAGATATAGCAGGAAATTTAATGCAGTGATTACCCTATATACCAGACAGTATAAAACAGCATATTTATCTGAAAATATCCAAATACTTTGTCCCTGTTCATTAACTGTACTTGATACTCAGTGTTCATTAATAGGGCATAACCGATTAGCATTTTTCTACTGATTTCCGATTCCGGATTTTGGGCATGAAATTTTTCCGATTCTGGATACGATTCAATTAATCGGAAATGCTAAATCCGTATTTTCTTTTTCTAAAAAATTTCATCTTCCGTTTCCGGGTTTCTGGTATCTGGTTTTGCCATGTCTAGCATGTTATTTAGTACTTTACCATATCCGGCTTCATTTCCGGTTTTCACCCGCCAGTTCAAATAGGTTGTCTCACAGCGTGGTTGTGTTGACCATATTGGACTTTTCTGACTTCTTATTTAACTTTATTAACGCACCATTGAATGACACGCAGTGTTAGACACGGTGCTATAGAAATTCAACTTTATTATTTTTATTATCCGAATCGGTCGTTCCTGCCTTGTTCGACTCCGATTAATCGGAAGTTCATACTATCCGGTGGAATACGATTTCCGGATCAAAAGTCGGTTATGCCCTATTCATTAACTGTACTTGATACTCAGTGTTCATTAACTGTACTTGATACTCAGTGTGATGAATTCTTGAATGTGAGATGAGTATGTGTGTGTGATTTGGATTTTTAATGTAGCTTTGCCAATTTTTCAGTCATATCACTGCAAGTGTGGCAATTTATAGTGATGTCTAGCACTTTGGTATCATGCTGCAGATATGTCTAGAATGATGCCCCACCCAGTCACATTATCATGACATCAGGCCAACCAGTCCTAACACTAACCTCTTAATGCTGAGCACCAAGTACTGCAGACATTGTAGCAATATGACTGAAAGTGTTTTAAAGCTGCATTAAAAATTCAAAATAGCAAGGCTGAGCACCTAGCAAGGCAGTTGTTAGTACTATTTTGATAAGTCATTGTTATGAGTTGGCCAGAGTTTGAACCCATGACCTCCCACATCAAGGTGGATGCTCTTACCACTAAGGCCAGTCAATTTTAGTAATATAATTAAGTGTGAAATACAGAAATACAGAAAACTATCGGTTAGATATTTATGTGTACTTTTTTTAGTTTTGCATTTTTTTACATGTGAAAATATATCTATGTATCTTGACTTATGAAATCTAGATTTACCAGCATGGCTTGAGATGCTTTGTACTAATACTTGATATTTGCAGTTAGAAAATGAGCATTTTGAAATCTTTAGCTGTAAACAATAACTGTATTGGTTGTTCCTTTTGTGTGTGGAATTATGTTTGCCAAAGATATTTGCTTTGTCCCCAAGTGCTTCTTTATGCAGTTATGTCCCATGTACTATCTTGCAAGTAGTGTGAAAAACCGGGTGTGTTAGAAAACTCAGAATTTTGTGTTCAGATAAAATAATTTACAAAATGTCAGAAATGTAATTTTTGAAACAGGCTCATTCATCTGAAATAGTTCTCTCAAATTAAAGATATTTGTATGATCAGCCAATAAATGGGACTAAAACTGAAAGAAAAGGAGTGGTGGGATGGTAGCTGAGTTTAATTTTCATTTTGATTTAATTCAGAAGCAAGTTTTGTATATTATGCATAGAACATTTTTTTCCCCCAGTGTTAATACAGAATATATTTCATCTTGTAAATATCACATATCTCTACACATAACAAAGTATCTCTGGTATTACCATACAAAAATAATACAATCCCAGTGTTTCCCATTACCCTCATTTGCACTTCAGAGATCCCCAAATCTTTAATTTGATCCCCCAATTTTGAAACCAAGGAGACTTTTGACTCTCAGTCTTGGACCCTGAGGGGATACACTGACATCCATTTTATATTTCCATACAATTCGTTGTCATTCTCTTTTATTGGAATTACCCCAAAACTTATAGCTTTTTGATTACTATTGTAGGAAAAGTGAAATTAATGTGTCATTTTATTTTCAACATGAAATGATCTCATGACAGGTTCAATATGTCTGTGAAAAATATATTCAGCATTAGAAACCTTTTAAAAATATATTTTAAACACATGTACATGGGTTGTTGCTATGATTCAGTTTGTCCTTGGATAATGGCCAATGATATAGTTTTGAATGATTTCTCAAATGAATAGTTTAGACAGGTTGACTGCTAATTAAGATATCAATGTTTTTAGTGTCCTCTTAATCAAAATGCTCAGAATTTCTTTTAGAAATGTTTGAGATATTGCATAAATATCCAGAAGATATTGACACTAAATAAGTTTACACTTTCTTGTGTAAATGTTGTATAAACATAATCATAATGCAGATGTGCTATTTGCTATGTTGTATAAAGACATGGTCCGTCACTGTTTCTTATGTGGGATTACTGCTATTTTTTTGGGGCACATTATAAGCTATACATCACAGCCAATATATTTGGTGGAAGAGGATGACCCTTTGTTTAGCCACCAACCCACTAAAAAAAAACTACTGGCAAACTTTCTTATTTACCCACACTGGCCACGTAGATTCAAACCCACAAAGACAGGTAGTATGTGAGTGATCTGTAAAGGCAAGCATCTTAGACTGTTCGACCCTTCTCTTCTGTCCTTCCCATCCTTACTGGTCAGTTTGTATATTATAATTTTCTAACTATAGTTAGGATTACTATTGCTATAAAATATCATTAATTCAGTTTTGATGTAAATTTATAAATATTCATAGGTTCTGTAAGTAGTCTTTTTGTCAATTTTCCAATTTCATTATTTGATTGTTAAAAAAAAATACACTGGTTATAGTTGATAACATGCATGAATTTTGTGTGTGCATATGTGTGATTAGGATTTTTAATGTAGCTTTAAAAAAAATATTGCTATGATGTCAGCAGTGAGGCAGTTTATAGTGATGTCTAGCACTGGGGAATTATGCTGCAGACACTAACCTCTTAATGCTGAGCACCAAGTGAGGCAGCTGTTAGTACCATTTTTCTAAGACGATAATTCAGCTGGGGATCAAACCCACGACCTACTGCTTCCACAGCGGACATTCTATCCACTAGGCCACCAGAGCGGTCACATGAAACTTTGTTCGATTTATTGTTATTTATTGAAATACAGATTCATTATCAATCTAGCATCACATTCGTTAATAAAGCCATGATTTTGTTATGTGTACTTATACTTGAACAGGTACATTTGGCAACATTAAAATAAAATATTTAATCTGATTTAAAATTTTCATCAACATAAACTTAATCTCATGCATAAGAAATTTAAAACAAAAAAATTGTTTCATTCATTTGATATTTATTATCTTTTTGGGGTATTAAATAGGTATGTACATTTTACGCAAACTTTGACAAAAAATATTTTAATTTATTTTATTTTCACTGGAAAAAGAAGGCTTGGATCAATTATGTTTTACTCAAACAACAATTTTTACAGGTATGGCAGTTTATACAAGCTGTTTAAACTTTTTGAATGATTATCATTAATCAACAAAATGAGTCAAGTTCCGCATTTATTTTAAAGTTGATATTTTGAATAAAAACAAGTTCAGAGAACTTTCTACTGAAATATATGGTAAACCTTGTGAGGAAGTAAATAATTAAGTCATCCATTACACCAGTAAAGTGTTAATGTCATGAAAGCATTTTTGTAATTAATGCACGTGACATGCTGATAATAAATGATTCCTGTTTATTTTTACTTTTTGACTTTTAGAACTAAATTGTTAATGTGTGTTTTGTTTTGTTTTGTTTTAGTCAGTTTTCTGAATAAAAATTACAATTAAATTTGAATTTTTTTAAAACTGCAACATCATTGCATCTAATTCATTTACATATTCTTCATTGCATACACCAACAAGGGGCCCTGAGTGGCCGAGTGGTCTAAAGTGCTGTCTCTTAAAGACCACTGCCATCTCACCTCTGTCTGCGTGTGTTCGAGTCTAAGATTCGGCAAATGTAGTTATGTGAGAAAGCTTGCCAGTAGCTTCTCGTGGGTCGGTGGTTCTTTCTGGGGGTTGTCCGGGTTCTTCCTCCACCATTAATACTGGCCGCCATGTATAGCCTATATTGTGCTGAAAAATAGCGTTAAACAATCAAAAACAAAAAAAAACATACACCAACAACTATAATTTACTATTAGGAGTCAGACACCTAAATGTCAGGACAATGTTTCAGGATCATCCAGAATTTTGTAGAAGCTTGTGGATATTATTCCTGGGCCTGTTCTATACCATTTGAAGCCCTTTTTCATGGGATAACCAGTCAATTCGCACAAAGTTTTCAATTGACAATATACTTTGTTGTTGTGAATATTTTAGGTCTGAAGTATGCCAAGTATGAGACCCCAACAGACATTCAGAGAGAAGCAATAGGATTGGCAATTCAGGGTAATGACATTCTTGGTGCTGCCAAAACTGGGTCAGGGAAAACTTTGGCTTTTGTGATACCAGTAAGTGTATTTGTTTATTTTCTAGGTCGTTGTGAATGCCCTCGTGTTACCTCCACAGTAAGCAGATTTCATTTTATTTTTTGATGCACTTATATGTTATTGCAAGGAATGTTTTAAGAGATACTTTAGTCATCTTTTGCACTGAATGAAATGGTTTACATTATGGAGATACATGACTTAGGCTAGTTACATTGTATATTTTATTGGAATAAAATAAAATGTCACTGGTTTGCAAAAATTTAATATTAATGATAAATGAGGAATTTTTAATACTGAAAGTAAAAGGTAATGATCTGATAAAAAAAAAAGTACACTTTGGAATGCTTAAAAGCAGCATGGAAGGCCATTGGAGTTAGAAGGGCATCTCTGTTTTTGTTAAATTAGAGGTCCAAAATGCCATGGTTCTTGTCAACCTGTGTAATATATACTTGTATTAGTTTAAGTCTGAAATGCTTGATTGTCACAACTATTTAAGAAGTACTAAATGTACAAAAGTTACATTTGTAATTACTTTATGTATCAGGACACAAATATTAATGGCTAAAAGGTTTAAAGGACATGGTTTTAGGGAAAATTTGAATCAATATGGGGCAACTTGCAGCTAAATGATCAAAAATCAAAGTCATAGTGATTCCTTGCATAATGCATACATGCCAACCATTACGCTTTTGGCTTAATCATTACGCTTTTATTCACAAAATTATGCATTACATTTTAAACGTATATGGATTGCGCTTTTTCGGTATATCCACCTCCCCAAAAGATTAATTATTCGTTTTCTCATTATTAACATTCCATTAATCCCACAGACTGTATTTTAGAAAAGACAGCTTTTATGTAATTAAAATATAAGAGTATGCTTGACCGTGGATTTTCCTAATAGTATCATGTTCTATTTATAGTTTACCTGGTTCTACTGTTGACCTCGAATTCTATTTATAGCATCTGTATGCTTTGTGAGGAGAGAGCAGACTGGTTTTCTAAATTTAATTTTTACATGCATATTCCATGTTCTAATTCATATTTGCTGCAGAACCAGTCTAAAGATATTTGGTGCTAAGAAGTATATTTTAGTTTAGTCTATGCATCTATGTTTAGTCTATGCATCTATGTGAGCAAATATATCTACTTTCAAAAATTTCCCAGATAAGTTAGAAAAAGGCAACCAAAAAAAACGAAACATAAAATAACACAATCCTCTGAATATTAAGACAAGAGTGCAGTATCATGTGACATCTATTTCCAGCCGCGTGGAAAAAATTAAAATATTTGGTGCTAATTTTTAAGATGGTTTCTAGTCGATGTGTGTAAAGCTAAAAGTGCTACATATGAAAACTTGACACAGTAAAGGATGTTAAAAGACGAGAGGAGCAAATAAATCATTGTTTATTGAAATTTTAGCATGTTATATGTGGATTACGCTTTTTCTGCCTGGATTCCACTTTTTAACCACTTGGATTACACTTTTTCCTCATCAGGGGTTGGCATGTATGATAATGTGTCAGTGAATAAGATTTTGAACTAGATATATGACCTTAAACTGATCATCCAATTCATCAGCAGTTGAGTCATGTGATGAAGTTGCCATACATTATAATCTTTTTTATTGCAGTTATCAGATATGGTGCAGAAGTTTAATTGAGGAAGTGAAACATTTTAAACTTAAAATTGTTAAACAGAGACAAGCTGATTAAAAAATATATCTTTTTAACCACACATATGGGACACAGAACAAGTGCCCCAGGGCTGTGCTGCATGTATAATTAAGAGATGGGGTCATCATTTTTGGGGGGAATTTAGTCATTCTTTAGAAGGACACCCAAAGTAGAGGTTGGATGCTCAGTATTCCGTCATTCTATTAGTATATATTCCCTTAATGTCATGTGATTTCAAAAAGTATTTGAAGAGAAAACAATGTTTTAAGAGGCTATGTTTCTTCAAGAATACCTAGACAAATACATCACTTAAAAACTCTCCCAACCATCCTACCATGTGAGCATCCCATTAGTATCTTATCAGCTAGAAAAATGAACAACTGGGGTATGTTTGGGGTAATATGCACGAGTTATTGCCCTTTGTCTAATTGAGATACATAAAGAAGATTCTCATCATTTAGTATGGCTTGATTTGCAAGGTAGCATGCTAATATTTTTAATGTAATGTGATTTGGTAAATTTTCTTGGAATAATTTACTTTAAAGTTTGCTTTAAGTTCCTATTGAAGTATGTGTTTTACTTTTTATATGAATAAAGAATATAAATTGTTGCAAAGTTTTATGTTAATATCTTGATGGTGTAACAAGTGTTTTTCTAGGTATACTGGTATAAACTTTATGATTTAAGAATTAAGAGCTACTATGTTACCTGAAAGTGGCTGGTAGACATGCATGGCAAGAAAAATGATAACTCTACAGCTACACTTTAATGGAGGTAAATCATGTTATTAAAATGGTACTTGCTGACAATCACTGTAGCAACATGTCCTATCATTATTACCCTCTGTAAACAATGCAAACAAGTCACAAAAAGCAATGTAATGCTTTTTACTTTCATCCCAAGTAGTCTTAAAACCTCAGGGTCATGAAAGGGTGTAAAACCCTGCTGGTAAAAAAAATATGAAACTAGTTTGTTACATGTCAGAGCAGTGATATTGTATGATAAAGTTGAATCAAAATCCCTCACCTATTTTTTTAGGTCCTGGAGCGACTGTACCAGTTGAAATGGAGTCAGTTGGATGGTCTTGGTGCCCTTATAATCTCACCCACCAGGGAGTTGGCCTATCAGATATTTGAAGTGCTACGCAAGATTGGACGATTTCATGATTTTTCTGCTGGTTTGGTAATTGGAGGGAAGGTAATTAATCAAGAATGTTGAACATTCACTTTCAAATCCTTGTAGTTGTATCATTCTTACTATACCACAGCCAGTTGATATAAATGAGGCTTTGCTTTAAAAATGCCATGATTTGTGCACAACATTAAAGTTCCTCAGTCTGATTAAAATCAGATCTCCACTGTTCTTTGTGACGACCTCTTAGGGATCATGTTTGGATGACCTTTGAATTAGCCAATGGAAATGCAGCTTTCAAAAATCTGAAAGTGAATTAAATTGTATGGTACAAATTGATGCTCTTCATCCACACTGCTCAGTATCCAAATGCAAAGATATAAGACTTCATCTGATTGGCTCATAAAATTATTATGTTATAACATAGGTTGCCAGAATATGTATCAGATTGTGAAGTTCCAAATCTTGATATAGTTGTTAGTAGTAAGCGAGATGCCCAAATTTACTTCCATAAAAATTTAGATATGATATAATTCAAAAGAGAAAAATCAAAACTGTGGTTCTTCAATTGAAGATCTTCAAAGTAGAGGAAGTTATTAAAAGGTTTTGCATCAGTATGGATTTCAAGACATTTTTTACCTAACACAGTTATGAAATCTGGCATGAGTTAGTAGTTTGTTATCCTTGTTTAGACAAAACTGCTCCACTTAATTTCTTATGTCAGATTTAAAAAGATTTTTTTTGAGATGCAATAAATTATAAACCTGGTATTTTTAGGGCTTTAAATAAGTCAATATTGTTGTTTCCTAGAAGATCATAAGTAAATCTGCCAGTGGCTTCCTGAGTCTGCATGTAGATTACTTGAAGATTTGTTCATTTTTGCTAACTTTTGATATATACATGTCTGTCTGTTTTGGTAGTTAATTTAATTTTTTTACAACTGGTTTTAGAAATTACAAGAAGAATCAGAGAGGATCCATCGAACCAACATTGTTATCTGTACTCCAGGACGACTTCTGCAGCACATGGATGAAACAGCTTGTTTCACGGCAGATTCACTTAAAATTCTGGGTAACACCATATAGTTTGATTATGATTTTTTAACGTAGCTTTAACAATTTTTCGGTGATATTGTTACAGTGTCTGCAGTGAGGCAGTTTATTGTGATGTCTAGCACTGGGGCATCATGCTGCAGACATGTAGCATGATGTCCCACCCAATCACATTATTCTGACACCAGACTGACCAGTCCTAACACTAACCTCTTAATGCTGAGTGTCAAGCGAGACAGCTGTATGTACCATTTTAGTAAGTCTTTGTTGTGACTCAGCTAGTGATCGAACTCCCAACCTCTCATATGTTGTCATTTAAATATAGTCAAGCCTGTCCTAATGGTCACCTGGTCACAATGTCCATTCTGATTTCCACCCAGGGTTTTTCTATATAACTGTCTTGGGCAGTAAGTGACCATGTGGTTCTTAACCAAGAAGTGGTTTCACATGCTTCCCATGGGCACTGGAGCATATTAGCAGTGACCACTCTCACTAGCATATAGTTTAAACTTGTTTGGTTTGATGAGTAAGGCGTGGTTTATATAAAGGAACATTATATGAATTGATGGCCACAGGAAGCTTTTTTCATTCTCTAATCATCTAAGTTCTGTCATAAAAGCCAACTTTCATTTGATCTTGGTGAGTTTGAGCAACTGCTTAATTGATCGATTGTTTGAAATGTGAACACCTGTTTTCATGCCTAATTACACCAGCTTGCATAACAATGAGTCAGTCCTGTGTTACCTGATAAAGTTTGGATGCGAATTAAAGGAATTGCAAAACATGTATCAAAACTTTGACACAGGTGACAATTATAGTAGAATTAGTGTTGATGCACTGTTCCTTAATGATTCGAGTGAGGATACTCCAATCTTGTGGGGATGTTTTTTTTAAAATTATTTAAAGATTAAATTTTGTTTTTGCAGAATAGCTACACAAAATACATATATCTTGATAGCATACTACTACTGCTGATAATAATACATGCAAAATAATAATAATAATGATACTGCTACAAATAATACTGATGCTATTTGGTACATAGTACATGCATTTGTCATAAACCAAGTCTTGAGTGCTGAACCTGCCTTCAGAGGTCACCTGTCAACTAAGACCACTTTGAGCTTTTCCACCAGTCATTGCTGTACAAACCAGTTTGTTGCATGGAAATAGGGCAGATGTTATAAGTAGAACATATTTCTGTTAGGAATGTGCATGCAAGTTTACGGACAAGCATAATCTTATGTCATGGTTATATAGAAACTGTCTTTTCTAGAATACAGTTTGTGGGAATAATGTGATTTAAAAAAAATGAGAAGACAAAATAATTTGCTTTGAGGGAGATCTAATGAAAATATGTATCCAAATATATTTATGTGCAAGGTGTAATTGTGTGTGTGTGTGTGAAATATAATGATTACACCAAAATGGTAATGGCTGGCATGTGTGCATGATGCTACATGTCTGCAGCATGAGGCCCCAGTTCTAGACATTCACTATAAACTGTCAAACTGCAGTTATCATAGTGATATGAGTAAACAGTTGTTAAACCTACATTAAAAACCAAATAACACACTTTCACACACACACATATCCCACAATTGTTTTTTAAGCTTATGTAGCATGCACAACTAAGTTAAAATGTCACTGGGTGGAGCTATGTGTGTTTCAATACAGTAATTTTGATAAATCTACAGTTGTGAATTTAATTTGGATTAAATTATAAATTCAATTTCATTGTTTCTGGTAATGTTTTTTTAATATTAAGCCTTAGCTAGTTAACAAAATGAGCATATAATTAAAAGGTTGCTGCATTTGTATGGGAAAATTTGGACTCCAAAAGGTCATGCGTTATTTTTCAGAAACACTCGTTCATATTTTTTTAATACAAATGGAATAACCTATAATTAAATTACCACTTGATGATATGTGATACTTGACCATACTTGCCTTATAACAAGGTTAATGTTATATATAATGAAATATCCTATGGTTAGTGAGTGAGTGCTGTAGTTCCATAGCAGAGATTTAACGAACAATGACTATATTTCAAAACAACAATGGTATTCCTTTGATTAGTTTAGTTGTTAGTAAAGGAACTAGTGGGTATATCTCTTTTTAATTCAATATGTAGCATACATTGTCTAATATTTTATTGTACACTGTCTTAAAACATTCTGCAGTTTAACCAGGACATTTGTATTTAAATTAGACAACCTCATATTCTCATGCTTTGAATGACAAGACATAAATACATTGCAGGTTTGATACTTGCCCAGGTCTGACTGATTCTGCTGTCTTTTTTGTTTCTTTGGGAAAGATATCATTTCCTCTGCATGATATACTTGAATAAGTTGCTGTAATTGTTGTTATACAGGAACCAGCAATGATGCTTGTCCATATAAATATGCAAAATTGGTTTGTTTATGAATGAATCTTCATAAATTGAACTGTCATCTGCAACAAAGGTTTTCTATTTTTAAAAGATTGGAATTTTCTTAATGACCAAAAATACATTAAAAACATTGTAATGCAATCATTTAGGTTTTAAACCCTGCATATGTTTTTAGGTGTGACTATTTGATGTAATTAAGTTCTCACATTAGTATTATCACAGGTTATAATTTTTATATTCATATAAGATGTTGTTTGCTTTTTTCACAAAAGATATGGAAGACATACCAGTCAGTTATTTACTCGAACAATTTATATTACAGTGATAAATCCTGGGTTATGTGAGCTGCAGTTTTCCTTATTATGCTGTGAAATAAAATTGGTATTGTCTTTTTGTCTTTCACTTGTCTTACATACTGATATTAGAATATTGCTTTGTTTTTGTTTTTCAGTTTTAGATGAAGCGGATAGAATTTTGGACTTGGGTTTTGCCCAGACGATGAATGCCATCATTGAGAACATTCCTTCAGAAAGACAGACTCTCCTTTTCTCAGCAACACAGACAAGGTATGGATCCAAATGTTTTACAAGATTATAAAAGTTCTTTAGTTCACAAGTTTTATTAGTTCATGTAATTAAACTTGCTGCATTATCCAGTTAGGTTTTGAAGATTAGAAAATATTTAAAAACTAATATTAAGGATACTTCTATAGCACTGCTGGTAATATATCAGAAAATCTTAATAGGATTGCCACAAAAGCTTGTACTTTATTCCCAAGGTCATATAATCCAAATGAAATATGTGCAACATAGGTAGTGTGTATGGACAGCACAGTGGTCATCTTAAAAATCATTGCTTCTTCTGAATGGACGATCATTGCAATATGGGGTTTACATTAAAATACATAATATAATCTTTAATTGAAATGATTCCGATCTTATATCCAGCGTGTAAGCCATTTTAAAAATCTTGTTATTGCTATTCCTCCTTTGACCAAATGATTTCTCATGATGTTTAGTTGTTCTTGAATGAAAAGGAAAATCTATTAGTCAGGAATAGTCACCGTAGCAGCCATTTTCAAAATCATGCATTCTCCTTTGAATACGTTCCCCAATCACATTACTTTAGGGATATTAGCCTGCTACCTCGCGAATCCAGCCCTACCAAAAGACGAAAATTCGTCTTTCCTGTCTATGTCATATAGACAAAGGGCAATAACTCTTGCCCATTACCTCCCCTTGCCGCCCATTAGGTGTCGCTTCTTTAGTTTTTTAGCTTCGCTTACGCGAAAACACGTACAATTAGACCTCCAATGAATCCAAGCCATCTTAGTGTAAATTCTGACCATCCGAAGTTAAATTTGGAATTACTGTGTTGGATAATCATTCCTCTACAGGTCGTATACATTATTTTACAATATTTTCCAATTTGAGTGACTTTGTCACCTTTTCTAGACTTCGGACCAGGTTGCAACGTGGTCAAAGCATGTAATACATGTAGCACTCAATAATTTCGCTTATTCCGTATGTAACGTTTACGATATTAGCGACTAATAACGTGCTGCATTGATAATGTGTGCTGTATTTATCTTCTTTGACATTTCAGTAGACTTCAAAAAAGTCTTTGAACGACCAATTGCGACTATTTAATGGCGGACTTCGTGTTGTAGTCACGAATTCACGCGACACTTAATCATTTCGCTTCCTCCGTTAGTTACGGTTATGGAATAGCGACTTAATAGCGTACTGAATTGTTAATTTGTGCTTTGTTTATCTTCTTTCCGTTTCAGTAGACTTCGTCTCTGAACGACCAGTTGCGACTATTTAATGGCAGAATTTCGTGTTGTAGTCACGAATTCACACGACACTTAATCATTTCGCTTCCTCCGTTAGTTACGGTTATGGAATAGCGACTTAATAGCGTACTGATTGTTAATTTGTGCTTTGTTTATCTTCTTTCCGTTTCAGTAGACTTCGTCTCTGAACGACCAGTTGCGACTATTTAATGGCGGAATTTCGTGTTGTAGTCACGAATTCACGCGACACTTAATCATTTCGCTTCCTTCGTTAGTTACGGTTATGGAATAGCGACTTAATAGCGTACTGAATTGTTAATTTGTGCTTTGTTTATCATCTTTTCGTTTCAGTAGACTTCGTCTTGAACGACCTATTGCAACATGCTCACGGTGATAACTAGTGTGGTCATTAAGAGTTAACATGGCACGGAATAATTTGACTACTCCGTTAATAACGGTTATAGTATTATCGAATTAATAATATGCTGAATTTTTTTAATCTGTGCTTTGTTCTCTTCTTTTGTCGTTTCAGTAGCAAAGTCGACAACGAAGGCATGAATGGCAAAATGGGTGTTGGCAATGTGGAAATGGAGGAAATTATGTTGACATGGTTTAGGCTGCCCAGTCGATGTAAATTTCACCGCAGGTCCGTGCATGGCTTTCGGGCCTGTAAGTCCGGACGCATGGAGTCTAGGCTGGATCAATTGGATCCATTTTATTATGCACTTTCGCCGTCCGTCCAGCCGTCCGTCCAGCCGACACCGTCAGTTCAGCCGGCACTTCAGCAGGCACCAACCGGCACTAGCCATACATCCGGCACCGTCCGTTCAGCCCAAATGGCACCGGCCGGCCAGCCGACCTTCCAGCCTGCATCAACAGGCACCGGCCGTCCACCCGGCAACGACCGTTCAGCCCAAATGGCACCGGTCGTCCAGCCGACCTTCCAGCCGGCATCAACCGGCACCGGCTGTCCATCCGACAACGACCGTTCAGCCCAAATGGCACCGGTCGTCCAGCCGACCTTCCAGCCTGCATCAACAGGCACCGGCCGTCCACCCGGCAACGACCGTTCAGACCAAATGGTACCGGTCGTCCAGTCGACCTTCCAGCCGGCATCAACCGGCACCGGCCGTCCATCCGGCAACGACCGTTCAGCCCAAATGGCACCGGTCGTCCAGCCGACCTTCCAGCCGGCATCAACCTATGCAGGCCGTCCATCCGGCAACGACCGTTCAGCCCAAATGGCACCGGTCGTCCAGCCGACCTTCCAGCCGGCATCAACCTGCACCGGCCGTCCATCCGGCAACGACCGTTCAGCCCAAATGGTACCGGTCCTGCAACCGACCTTCCAGCCGGCATCAACCTGCACCGGCCGTCCATCCGGCAACGACCGTTCAGCCCAAATGGCACCGGTCTTCCAGCCGACATCAACCTGCACCGGCTGTACATTTGATTTACGGAGATTATAGTGATGTACCCGTCAGTCAATCTGTACTACTGGTTACATATCACTACCATGAGAGAGATGTTATAGATGTATCTCCGTCCAATCAGACCATTCGAGAGGCAGGTGCCGGTCATAGCCGGACCTTCGCCGACATTCCGGCCGACCATATACCAGACAAATCAGTCGGTATCGCCGGTGTACACCTCCCGTCACGTCAAATACGTGTCGGTGTGATTTTAAAACAAGGGAGAATTAGTGACATTATCAGAGATGACGGAATTGAGTTATCTATGCCACTTGGTATGCGCTACCCAGATATGGCAGCTTTACCAGAACAGGACTTTCAGGCCGACCATTCGTCAGTTCAATCAGCCGTTAGTGCCGGCCGTCCATATGTTCACGGCTTCTCCACAAGGGAGATTTAGTGAAAGTGTCAATTATGACAGAATTGCGTCATCTAGGTCACCTGGTATGCTGTACAGATATGCAAGCTATACCAGAACCAACATTCCCTCTGAGCGAATGGTAGATGGGTGCACAGTGCTGGCCGCACTACATAAGCATTATGTAATTATTATTACCTTCTAGCCGGCACCGGGCGTCCATCCGGCAATGACCGTTCAGCCATATGGCACCGGTCATCCAGCCGGCACTAACTGGCACCGGGCGTCGATCCAGCAATGACCGTTCAACCCAAATGGCACCGGTTGTCCAGCCAAGCTTCCAGCCGACACTTGCCGGCACTGACAGTCCATCCGGCTCCGGCCGTCCAGCCCAACAGGCACCAGTCGTCCAACCGTATGGAGATTTTAGTCATATACCAGTCCGTCCGACTGTACCGCTGTACCAGCACGGGGACTTTTATCATACCGCAATCCGCACAAATCGGATTGACGAAGATTCTAGTGATGTTTCCGTCTGTCAATCCGTACTACCGGTTACATATCACTACCATGACTCTGATGTTGGCGATGAATCTCTCGATCCAACCCGACCATTCGAGCGGTCGGTGCCGGTCATAGCCGGCCCGTCGCAGGCGTTCAGGCCAAACATATACCAATCAATTCATTCGGCATTGCCGGCCGTCCATAGGCTATCAACTCATCCACAAGGGAGAGTGAATGCCTTTTTTTAGAGATGACGGAATCGAGTCATCTATGCCACCTGGTATGCATTACCCCGATATGGATGCTTTACCAGAGCAAGATTATGCACATAGTGAGTGCGATGAATCACAGGCAAATCAGCTGTATGCAGATCCAACTATGGAACGGACTGAGTTCAGCTTCAAAGCCGCAGTGGAGGAAATTTTTAGGGTGTTAAGGCCCCTTCAGAATGCCCTCCACCTCCTGCTGCAATTACCTACTATAGGGTTAGTGCGTCGGTCGATCTGGATGAAGGGGAAGAGATTCTATCCTTCCGCCTCCTTCCCCAGTCGACAAAATTAAGGAAATTAATGACCGTCTGTCGACACGTATAGGGGATCCAGGAAATGCTAAGGCGTTCTTTTCTGAAAGCCAAGTACCAGCGTCGTTTTCAGGTCGATGGTACAAAACTCATTCCGATGCGTTCAATACTGAGGTCCTGGCTCGGGATAAAATAGGGCAGCAGTCCATATGTCTGCGGCATTGTCTTATAAAGTGGACAAAACTGTGTTCAATGCCACGTCCAAGCTGGTTCGAATGTAGTCGCTACGTCTTCACTGTTAGACCTAGCCTCCCTAGCCATTTTCAGGATCGCTGAAAAATCTGGCAATGAACATGCTTGGGATTCGACGGCCCGGTTAGCTAGGGTTCTTAACAGGGCAGCTCACCATTCCATGGCCAATGCGCTGACTGCTTCTGCCAACCTAGACCTGATACGTCGTGACGCATGTCTGAAGGGCACGTCGCTTAAACCCCATCATAAGCTGGCTAGATATGACCGACGCACATTTCACGTCCCTATCCCACGAGTAGCGGACATTCTCCGTTGTGCTTGTCGGGACTAGGCTTATCAGTTCCATGTCATACCTTTTGGCCTAAATTTAAGCACTTGGGCTAGTACCAAGGTTATGGGTTACGTCGTCACCCTGTTCCGCTCGACTTCATCTATTGCGTCGGCAGTATATTTGGATGACATCCTCCAGAAACATCTGTCAAGTTCTATTCTGCTCAAAGGCAGAAACGATCTTATATCACTTTACGTCATATAGGCTTTCTCGTGAACTGGATAAAGTTTGATCTCTGTCCAATCCGGATTTTGGTCCATCTGGGTGTGGAGTTTCTCCCGATCTGAATCTGGTAAGGCTTCCTCGAGTTTGCGATTATCCAGATAATTGCACTCGTAGAGTCCGTTTCCGACAGGATGCGCATTTTAGCGAGAGAGTTGCAGATCCTCGGATTATTCAGTGCGGCAGCAGACTTGATCCCGATCAGCCGTCCTTTTATGCGCCCTTTACAAAGGACGTTGCTAGCGTAATTGCGCTCTTTTCAAGTCCCTTCGATCCCAGAAAACAGTCATGCTCACGCCAGAGATACAATCATTCTTGAGTCAATGGCACAACCCCTGTAGGCTGTCCACAGGGATTACTCTGGAGATACCCCAAGGGGATAACGGTATGTTCCGCCACTAATACCTACGGTTGGGGTGCCCACCTGTTGCCGAACTTCGATACTGTCAGCGGCACGTGGGTGCCAGGGGCGAGCCCTTTCCACATCAACCTTTCAGAAATAACGGCTGTCATCAATGCCTTTCATTTCGGGCAGGATCAACTCTTATTACAAACTGCCCTCATTATGTCAGACAACATTGTGGTGGTGCCTTGCCTCAAAACAAGGGGACACCAATCACCAGACCTGTGCAATCTGAACTGGCAATTTCTACATTGGTTCGACAATCTCCACCTCAATGTACAATTCAGACACATTCTTGGCAGACTCAATGTCTTGGCTGACACTCTATCTAGTCATTCACACAGAATGGTCACTCCATCAATCGGACTTTCTTCCAATTGACACACTTTGGAGACGTCCGATGATTGATCTTTTGCAACAAGATGGAATCGCAAGTTCTCCACCTTTCATCTCACAGGTTCCAGACCCAGAAGCTTGGGTCGTGGATGCTCGATCAATCACCTGGGAAGGGTTGTGGGCATTCTCCTACCCTCCCACGGTCTTGGTACTGGAATTAATCCAGAAGTTAAGGGGTCAGAATTGTCAGATGGTTCTGATTACCCCTCTCAGATGGAACAACTCCTGGGTCTCCGATCTACTCAATCTAGGCGATAGATCTACCCAGGAAGATTACAGTCAGCACAAGTATTCACAATCAACCGCGGCCAGGGGTGTTCCACCCCTGTCCGGACCGTCTTTATGTTCAAGCTTGGCTCTTGTCCAGACAGCCTTGCAAGACAAACAATTTAAATCTTTGATTGCGGAGAGAATCTCGAGAGCAAGAAGGCCCTCTACTCTGAAGGTTTACGAGGGCAAGTGGCATGTTTTCAGAGACTGGTACCATATCATTCACATTGTTCCTCTGAGTGTCACAATCCCTCAACTGGCCAACTTTTCTCTGGCTTTTCGAGGAGAAACATCTGGCTCCAGTTATTCTCAAATGTTACCGCTCCATGATATCAGACACATTCCGCCATTCTGGTACATGTGCTATCAGCCATGACAAAGATTTGTCAGATCTTTAGACATTTAAAAAAAAAAAAAAAAAAAAAAAAATTTAATCTACTTATATCCCTCACCCTGTTTTCAAATGGAATCTGTCCTGGGTTTTAACATGACTCAATTCAGACAGTATTGAGTCTTTAATCCACGATTAGTTAAAGCTACTATCATACAAATTGGGTTTCTTGATAGCCTTAGCTTCAGCATGCAGGGTGAGCGAGTTACATGTCCTTTCTAGTGACCCGAACTGTCTTTCGTTTCGATCAGAGGGTTTGATGGTCGTCTTGACGCAGCCAGGCTTCGTAGTCCAAAATAGATTACCATACATTGCGATCAACGAGTCGTCATTAGCTCGCTTTCTTTATAGATAAGTCAGGATCAACAGCCATGTAAGATCCTGTTTGGGCACTCTAGCACCATTTCAATGCATAGAGATGAGTCAGGTCACATACTAGCACCTCTTTCTTCTGGTGATAGCTGGGATATGAGATATCACCATTCAAGCCCTTGCTTCATGGCTGTAGTGGGTTATACGCTCGGCGTACTCTGAGAATTCGCAAATCAGTCACCTTATAGAAGCTGTTGCAGAGTCAACCTTCTACAGTTTTATCTTCAAGTTTGTACTCGCAGAGGCAAACATTGATTCTAGTAGGTCCGGTGTTGGGCAGCCCAGACGCCCACCAGACCCATGTGCAACAATCAGCACAGCCTATTAGCTTCGCTGGATTCGCCAGATAAATTTTCGTAGGTAAGAAGATTTCAATAACTATCTTCTTATCCGCATAAAAGGGTCACATATCACGTGACCCTGGGCTGTGTTGCTGATTGAAAATTAGGAGACCGGGTTATCATTCACATGGGGAATCCAACCATCATTCCCTAGAGGATACCCGGGGTGGAGGTCGGATGCTCCGCATTCCCTCCTCCTATTACTTATTCTCCTAAAGTAATGTGATTGGGGAACGTATTCAAAGGAGAAAGCAAATTTTTTAGTAAATTATGTTTCTCCGAGAATACTTACCCAATCACATTACTAAGAAACCCTCCCAACCACCCCGCCATGCGAGCATCCTCGTGTTTTATATATCGCTCAGCTTAAAAACTAAAGAAGCGACACCTAATGGGCGGCAAGGGGAGGTAATGGGCAAGAGCTATTGCCCTTTGTCTATATGACATAGACAGGAAAGACGAATTTTCGTCTTTTGGTAGGGCTGGATTCGCGAGGTAGCAGGCTAATATCCCTAAAGTAATGTGATTGGGTAAGTATTCTCGGAGAAACATAATTTACTAAAAAATTTGCTATCTTTACTTCTAAACATAAATTTGTACCATCATAAGACTTCATGTGATGCCTAATTAGTCAAATGATAATTGTGCCAATCAATATGGCAACTGTGGCAGCCTTCTAAAATACCTTTTTAATGCTATTCCTTCTAAATAGAATGTCATATTGATATGGGATGTTAATCAAAATACTTCTTATGAAGTTTAGTTGATTCGGAATAAAAATGTTTCTGTTTGGACATCCACTATGACCACTAAATATGTCTTGAAAATTTTGTTGTTGCTATTTCTCCTGGACTTGTGGTCAAATCAATATGGGTTTTCAACAGAAGACTTCTTAATGATGTCTAGATATTCCTTAATGAATATTATGCCAATCTGACTGGGATTGAAAGTCTTTTCTCTTCATCAACTGGATTGATGGTAATATATCGACATCAGTTTTTCTCATTATGCCTACATTGTCCTAAATGAATATAGTGCAGATTTTAATCCAGTGTGACCTTTTTTGCAGTCATCTTGAAAAGCTTGCTATTGTAAATTCTCCTTAATGAAATATATCAACATAAAGTTTTCTTTCAAAGATTTCATGTGATATTGAATTGGTCTGAAATAACTAATTTTGATGGTAATCTTGAAATGGTTTGTCAGATAACATGCTGTTTTCATCACAAGATTCCTTTTATCAAACTGGTCCTAAATGAAAATGGTGCTGATACTAGAACTACTGCTATTGCTACACCTGATATTACATCCAATATGACCATAGTGATGGTCAATTTGAAAATCTTACTATTTCTACACCTGATATTACATCCAATATGACCATAGTGATGGTCAGTTTGAAAATCTTGCTATTGCTACATCTGATATTACATCCAGTATATCCACTATGATGGTCAGCTTGAAAATTGCTATTGCTTTTGCCTGAATGCAAAAGATTTACTATGATATGTAGTCCTAAATGAAAATGATGCCATATTTAAAAACCAGTATGGCTGCCATGATGGCCATCTTGAAAATCTTGAGAATATCAGAGATATTTCTCATTCACATCCTTTACCTCAAACAATAAATATCAGCAACACCAACATTAAGTTCACTTTCAGAATTTCGCCTAGGTGTTACTCTAGACAGTACTCTGACACTGCACCAACATGTCATGAACATAATGCAAGGCTGCACATCTTGAGCTAAGATGCATCAGCTCCATTCACAAATATCTTTTAGTTGATGCCACTAAAATAATTTTGTGTTCATTAGTACTTTCAAGACTGCACTATTGTATCTCAGTTCTGTCTGGTTCGTCTTAATATCTACTCCAGAAACTTCAAAAAGTTCCACGATCAGAGCACACCTCCACTCTGCTCTGTACCCTACACTGGCTATCCATTCGATCCTTAAATAAAAAACACAAAATTTGTTCTCTGTGCTATACTTCAATGACAGACTCCAGTCCAACATTCACATCTTGCCTCACCAATGTTTACACACCAGCAAGATCCAGCAAGATACTTATGCTTCTCTTCTGACAATCATATACTCATTATTCCCACTATGAAAACGAAGTCATATGGCAATTTTCTTTTGCATACTGGGGCCCAGCAACGTGAACGATTTGCCCATTGAAATTAGACACAAAAACATAGTGATCCCTTTCAAGAGTGCTCTTAAAACTCACCTTTTTTGACTGCCAGAACAAACTTAAAGATCTAATAATGTTTTCTACCTTTCCTACTTTCAGCATTTTTTAAAATTTTTAATTTTATGGCTTTTTGTTGTTTTGTTTTTGTAGTCATATCATTATAGATGTTGTAAAGTGCTAAGAGCTTCTAAAGATTAGGTGCTATACAAAGTCCTAATGATTATTATTATTATTATTATTATTATCAAAAGTTGCCCATTAAAGAGAGTGGTCTTTTCTCCTTCAAGTACGTTCCCCAATCACATTAACGTTAAGATATAAGCCTGCTACCTCGCAAATCCAGCCCTACTAAAAGACGAAAAATCGTCTTATCTGTATATTTACTATAGACAAAGGGCAATAACTCTTGCCCCTTACCACCCCTTGCCACTGCCAGGTGTAGCTAGTTTTTAAGCTTCGCTTGTACAGATAACACACATTATAACCTCCGAACAATCGAAGCCATCTTTTTGTTAAATTGGACCATCCGAAGTTTCATTTGGATTTATTGTGTTGGACAATTATTCTTCTACAGGTTGTATACATTATTTTTACAATTTGTTCAAAATTTGAGTGACTTTGTCACCTTTTACGGACTTCGTGCATTGACGACCACATTACAACACGCTAATGCGGTGCTAGTGTTGTCATTTACAAGTTAATGCGGCACTGAATAATTTCGCTTACACCGTTAGTAACGGTTGTGTTATTAGCAAATTAATAACATGCTGAATTGCTCATTTGTGCTTTGTTTTATCTTCTTTTGTCGTTTCAGTAGAAATGTCAACCAAATGCATGAAATGCTAAAAGTTCAAACAAAAGAAGACAACCATGACACTTGTATGTATGTACCATGTGTACATCATCTATACCATGCAGCGTGTCTAATACATGGACAGAGCCAATGTGGGCTGATGTAGTCCAGAAGGCAGCAAAAGGGAGAGATAGACAGAATAGGTTGGAGACAGATAGCATTGCTGTCCTCATTATACATCCGAAGTCAGCCTCCATTGCGAGTCTTGTGGGGTACGTTGGGGTCACCCCCCACTTAAAGTTTGTCATCTGCAAACGTCAGCCACAGTAACATCATCGGCAATGGAGGAAAATAATGTTGACATGGTACAACAGTCCGCCTTTGAACAGATGCATTGTTTGGTCCAGGAAATTATGGCGCAGCTATTGACATCAGGCCAGATATTACCTCTTTAGGGGAGTGTTCCCCCAATTTTAGGCTGGGCATAAGTCCCCCCGCATGTCTGAGCATGGCCTTCGGGTCTGTAAGTCAGGACGCATGTTTTTTTTTTACCAGATCCATTGGATCTATTTCATTATACAACCTCGACGACACCGGTTGTCCCAGCATGGGGACCTTATTGCTAAACCAGTCTGACCAACTATGATTTATGGGGATTTTAGTGACAAATCCGTCCGTCAAGCTGTACCATCGGCAACATGCCAATACTATGACAGAGGTTTTAGTAAGAAATCTGTCTGTCCAGCCAGACTATTGGAGCGGCCATTACCGGTGATAGCCGGACCGACGCCGACATTCAGGCGGACCACACGCCAGACAAACCAGCCGGCAGTGCCGTCCCAGTATTTGGACCTTATTGCTAAAACGGTCCGACCAACTATGATTTACGGGGATTTTAGTGACAAATCCGTCTGTCAAGCTGTTCTGCTGGTAACATACCAATACTATGACGGAGGTTTTAGTGAGAAATCTGTTCGTCCAGCCTGGCCATTGGAGTGGCTGGTACCGGTGATAGCCAGACCGTTGCCAACATTCAGGTCGACCACACGCCAGACAAACCAGCCGGCAGTGCCGGCCATCCATATGTTCACGGCTTCTTCACTAGGGAGAATTAGTGAAATTGTCAAAGATGACGGAATTGCGTTATCTATGCCACCTGGTATGCTCTATCCGGAGATGCAAGCTGTACCAGAAAATGACTCAGCACACAGTGAGTGTGACGTAACTCTTGCAAATCAGCCGTACACAGATCCAACCATGGAACGGACTGAGTTTAGCTTCAAGGCCACAGTGGAACAAATTTATAGGGTGTTGGCAAATTCAGAATGCCCTCCACCTCCTACCGCCATTCAAAACTACAAAGTTAAGACGTCTGTAGATCTTGACGGCGAGGAAGAGACGATGTCCTTCCTTCCCCAGTCTGCAAAATTCAGAAAGCCAAGTACCAGCAACGTTCTCATGTTGCTGGTACAAAACTCACTCAGACGCCTTCAATACTGATCTCCAATGCCACGTCAAAGCTAGCCCGAAACGTAGTCACAATGTCTTCAATGTTAGACTTGACTTCACTAGCCATTTTCTGAATCGCAGAAAAATCCGGCAATGACCACGCTTGGGAAACGACGTCCCGGATTGCTATAGTTATTAACACGGCATCTCACCATTTCATGGCCCTGCGTTGACTGCTTCTGCCAACTTAGACCTGATACGACATGATGGATGTCTGCGGTCCACATCGCTCAAGCCCCATCCTACTCTGGCTTTACGGATGTCTCCGTTTTGGGTCACCTTTACTCTTTGGCGGAAAAATTGAAGAAGTTAGGAGGCAGGCAGCTCAGGAACTGCCCCTCCAAATCGCGCCCAACCTTCACAGGCGTTTCGAAACAATCAGCCCCTGCCACAGTGGAGGGATGATAGGCGGACCAGGGAAAAGGGATCCTTACAATCAAATGTGCATTATAGATCCCAACTCAATGCCGGGAGACAACAGTCTAATCAAGCTTGGAGGCAACCATACAGAGGCGGCAAGAACCCAAGTTTCTCTGCCTTCAAGCCTCCTAACTCTAGACGTTGACATGACCTCCCCAATGCCCGTGGACAGCCTACGTGTGGGTGGCTGCCACCTGTAATTTCAGGACCACTGGACCACTTTATTAACTCAGAACTATTGGGTGATCCAGGTCATTTTGGAGGGGCTTCGGATTTCATTTATCCATCCCCCTCCTCTCCCTTCTTCATGGGAGAAGGATGCCTTTCTATGAAGAAAAAAAGAAAAAAAAATAAGCCCACAATCACCGGGGTTTTATTCCAGGCTGTTTTTTATCCAGCCTCAACCAGTACATTTTACCACTGAAATTCAATATGGCGACGGCGAGATCAATCCATCTTTCCATCGGACAGGATGGGTATGCCGTCAGTCTGTATATGACTGACACATATTTTCATGTCAATATCCACCCCCGTGACTCGGTTTATCAGTTCCATTTCCTACCTTTTGGCCTCAACATCAGGCCTTGGGCTTTTACCAAGGTCATGGATTGCGCCGTCACCCTCTTCCGCTTGAGTTCATCTATACTTATGTGGGTGAAATAAAGTCTGTGATATTTAGGGAAGTAATATGTGATAACAGGTTATGAAAAAGCAGAGAATACAGAAAAAGTTATGAACCTATTGTATGTGTATGTGTATTCTTTTTTGTCTTTTTAGGTCAGTGAAGGATCTGGCCCGTCTGAGTTTGAAGAATCCAATGTACGTGTCAGTACATGAGAATGCACAACACAGCACACCTATAAATCTGGAGCAGGTATCGAGAGAAGATAATCTCTATTACATATTCATTCCTCTTTGAACTATACGTAAACATGCAGTCATCAGTGAAAGTGTAGAAATCTACAAAATGTGTCTGCTTCACAGGTGACCCGTGTTATGACTCGATCATCTTAAACTAAGTAACATAAGAATGCAGAAATCAAAAAGGTTTTGTAAAACTGAACAAAAAATGTAATTCTTTCAGTTAAAACTTTGACATTTTAAGAGAACTTACAGTAATGTGAATTAAATTTGTTTTAATACAGAAAAGTTCTAGCATAAGTCTAAATGAATAGAATGTTCTGAATGAATTCCCTGTCTTGATTGTCCTGATTTACTAATAGGCTTGAAAGCGCTTAAGTGCCAACAGTCTTGATGTATCACAATGGCATTGCCAAGAACGTTTTGAGTGAATTTACAATACAGTCGTCCCTCATTTATCGCGGTTAATTAGTTCCAGACTCTACCGCGATATGTGAATTTCCACGAAATAGTATTCTTTATTTATAAAACAAATATTTTCATAGAGCATAGAAAACCTGTTCACTACCCTCTAAATATGGTTTTTAACATTATTAGAATATATTTGAAAAAAACGCGATAGAGTTAAGCCGCGAAAGTCGAAGCGCGAAGTGGCGAGGGATGACTGTATCCTCAAAATATTGTTTACTTCAAACAGTCATATGAGCACTTTGTAATCCAATAAATAATTTAAATGATTCCTCTCACAATTAAACTAAAATGCTTTTGAGGACTGAAAATAAATTAGAACAGTAATTAAAATAGGAATAGGAATAATAGTTTCTTTCCTCACATATTTGTCCACAAGTCTGTTATGACTTTGTCTCACAGTTCATCTCCATGTGATATGTTGCAGTACTCAGTCATATCTATCATACTGCAGTACTCATAATATCACTCTAAAACTATCCAGAACTGTACACAGGTTCATTATCAAGGCTGTAAACAACCTATTTATAGTGTCACTATCCCAAAATATAAAACCTATGATCATGGACAAAAGAGTGTGTTGTTTATAAATGATCATTTACATCAACAATCATGAAGAAAAATTAAACCCACGGTATAGATTAAGTAATAACATATAGTCATGCACTATTCAGAATATCTTCTACAAAGACCTGGAAGAATAAAGCCATATAAAAAAGTATGCATAGTTCTGATTATCCGACTGACTTTTTTTTTTATTCCTGCATTCCTGCTGAGCAATAACCAAGAAAAACATCCATGAGAAAAAATTAAGCGAAATTCAATATGCTAATGATAAAGTGGCCTGTAGTGAAGGAGGATTGTAAGAAATATGTTTCCTCAACAGGAATTAGCTGCATTGCAATGTATGCCAAAGAAAATGTCTTTGTTTTTTAAGCCTAAAAGGAATTCACCTTAGATGTTGACATTATGAATGCAGAAACTCATTTTACTGAATTTGTTATGGAGCATAATCTACAATTAAAAGTTACATATCATGCAAGCATGTTGTCTTTGAAAATGGCCCCTGACTATAAAATAATAGTCGAATACAGCTGTGCAAGGATCAGAATTTTAGCAGTGTAAATGAACTTTTATTAGTAAAGAAGGAAAACATTGTTGAATATAAAATGCAAAATGTTTCTATTGCCAGAGAGAAGTAATGACATGGACTTGGCTTTTGACAATAAAGAAGCTTAGGCAAGTTATTTCAAGGACCTTAATCAGCAACAATTGTTGGTGACAATTGATGGTGAAATTTCAAGTAGCATTTCGCAATAAAATGTATATGTTCTTCATAAGGATAGCTAAAATTAATTAGTTATAATAAATACATTTTGAAATAAATCTACTACTGCAGGTATTTTGTTGAACAAAAATGTATTTACTATTTCAGAGCTATGTGGTCTGTGAGCTGCATGAAAAACTGAGCTTCTTGTGGTCCTTTATCAGGAATCATCTTAAAAGCAAAGTTCTTGTTTTCCTTATGAGCTGTAAACAAGTAGGTACCAACTTTACTTATATATGTTTGTGCCATAGTTAGTTTAAAATACAGTATGCCTGTCTTCAATGTCCTCTTATTTGCCTTTTTCTCCTAATGGTCATTACTCATTTTAGCACTGTAAGTAGCGATGACTTTTTCCTCTAAAACAGTTGTTTCTGTAATTTTACTTGGGATGCAAAGGTATTTGTGATTTTGTTGAGCCCATATGATTTGAAAACAAGACCTTGCAGTAACTTTACCACCATCTTTATTGCTTCCACAAAGACAGTGAAGTGTTTGCTTAAAGTATTTTTTTTGCATATATTTCCTAAATACCTCTTTAGATTCCCATTATGGTCTACATGAATAATTATGAAGGTCATACATTTAATTCTGTGACTGGCGTGCTCACCCTTTTAACCTTGCAGTCAAGGTCATGGTCATAGAAAATATGTATGAAGATTTCATGATTTTTTTGGTACATGTTTCCTAATGTTTTAATGGAACCACTCCAGTGGCCTAGTGGTTAGAGCATTTGCCATGGAAGCAGGTGGTCATAGGTTCAATACCCGGTTGAGTCATAGACTTATAAAAATGGTACTAACAGCTGCCTCGCTGGACATTCAACATTAAGAGGTTAGTGTTCGGACTGGTCAGCCTGGTGTCAGGATAATGTGACTGGGTGGAAGATCACGCTTCATGTCTGCGGCATGATGCCCCAGTGCTAGACATCACTATAAACATAGCAATAAGACTGAAAAGATGTTAAAGCTACGTTAAAAATCAAAACACACTCTTAATGAATTTTACTAATATTTTGGGTGAATCTCAAAATTCATTCTCCAACGTACTCAATTGCCCTTTGACTCTAGGGTCAGAATTACAGTTATTGAAAATGTACATAATGTTTTCGTTAACTTTTTTTCATATGACTTTTACTTGCTATACCCCTCGGTGCTTTTGTAAACTTTTGGGATACTTCATTTTTTAGCCAACACAAGACAGTTTTAGTTTTAGACTGTTTGTCTTTATGAGATTTATACATTGCTTGTATTTACAATAAGGAAAAAAAAATCTCTTGAGTTTGGAGTCTAAAGGTTATGGTTCTTTTTGTTTCAATACAAATATCTCTGTGCAGTACATTTAGTTCTAAACCTTGTACCTTGATCAAACATTGTGGATGGTTTATATTATTAGAAAGCATGAAAATTAGTTCTTTACCATGTGTCCTGCATTTAGAGCAAGACAAAATCTTTTTAGTTTGGGCCTAAAAGGGGAATCTTCTCTGTAAAATAACTTTCAATACAGTATCTTAATGGCACAATATTGTTTGGATGATTTTCTAATATGTGAAATAAGCAAGTTACAGATGGTCAGGGTCACCATAGGGGAGGAAGTTGCTCAGATGCGGAAACTGGTTTCTTAGTCTGTGCTTTCCAGAGAATGCCTTGTCCGTAAAACAGAGCAGCACATATTGGTTTATTGCAAAATAAAAATTGTTTTATTGATCAGATATATTTATTTAAAGACTTGTATCATGTTTAAAAAGGGTGTTTTAACATTTATTGTAGTATATTATTAGATTGTATAAAGCAGCAATCTGAATGTGGAGAGCTTTGATAATTGAGGCAGTACTGTATTTTCAGGTGAGGTATGTACATGAGGCATTTTGCAGACTGCGGCCAGGGATCCCAGTTCTGGCTCTACATGGAGGGATGAACCAGTTGAAAAGGGTGGCAGTGTACAACCAGTTTGTCTGGAAACAGCATTCTGTTTTGTTTGCCACAGACATAGCTGCCAGGGGTTTGGGTGGGTATGATGTAGAAGAATTCTTGTGCTTTACTTCATTTTCTCATATGAAGTTGTCATCATTGTAAAAGTTTTAAGTTTTTCAATGGAAAAGATATGCAGCAATCTGGATATATATTTGCATGGATATGGGTGTAGCAGGGTGGATATATAATTGCATGGATATGGGTGTATCAGGGTGGATAAATATTTGCATGCACATGGGTGTAGAAGTATTGTTATATGCATCAATATGGGTGTAGTAGGGTGGATAAATATTTGCATGCATGGGTGTAGAAGTATAGCTATATGCAAATGGGTGGGTGTAGCAGGGTGGATATATATTTGCATGCATTTGGGTGTAGAGGAGTGTGTATATATATATATATATATATATATATATATATATACATATATATATATATATTTTCATTTAGGTGAGAAACTTGGTGAATGGAACACTTATGGTATGGAACTGATTGAGAAAACTGAAAACTAAATCCTGGAAATATATAACTTTGATGTGTTGTATTTAAGAAATATAACTATTTAATATTTGATAACTCATGCCTGATGCTCACATGTTGAGGTGAGTCTGGATTCATGACCATGCAATTGGATTTAATCACTTCACTGCAAAAATATATTAAATTATTAATGCAACCATATGCCTTTGAGGGTTTCATACTTTTCGGTTTAAATATGATTTGTTGAAAAGGTACTTTTTCCATGATACAATAAGGGCGGTTTCAGTAAAACATTATTAGACCCAGGGAAGGTACTTTCATTGTGGAGTAATCACCCACAGATGTATCATTGAATGTTGGATTATTGGTACATTAAACTGTTTGAGCAATTAGAGTATGCTGGCATATATTTTTTTTAAAACTACCTTGCCTGGAAACAACCTTAAATATAACTCTGCAGTTAATATATGCAGATTCATCAGCTTAATTGTTACGACATTTTCACATTATACCAAATAAGACATGTTTTAAAAATCTGGGCTTTCAAGAAATAGGAATGTAAATGAGTAGTTTGAGCATTTTTCTAAAGTCAAGATCCATTGGACTTTTATTTTTGCAAATTTATTACTTTATTACTCTCTTACAAATTGAGTTCAACTGCAGACTGCACAGACCTAGATCTGCTATTGCATGATGTTCTGGCTGAGTATTTTCTTTGCATTCAATAGAACAGACAACAAAGACTGATCTGCCAGTGCATTATTTGGTAGTCAATCTGGGGTCTTTGTATGAAATTTTTGTAAAATCCATTCAATTCCAACAGATTTTCCTGCTGTGAACTGGGTGCTGCAGCTTGACTGCCCGGAGGATGCAAACACCTATATCCACAGGGCTGGCAGAACAGCAAGGTAAGATTGATAGAGAACTGTCATTTTTTAAAATTTTGACATAGTAATCCAAGTGCTAACATTATCATTGTTATTATTATAACGTGGATAGCTCACATATAAAATTTTACTGTAAAATCTGATTTGAAAGATCACCTCTTTTGCCAAAACAATAATGGTCTCTCAGGACAGGTCATAACACTATATAATCAGTAAATCTGTACATGGAGAACCTAGTTTATCAAGACAGGTGATTTCTTATAGCAGTTCTCATTCAAGACAGGTTTTACTGTAATAATGTTATACTCTAACTGAAATTCCCTTAAGCTAACTCTAATTATAATTGTGACACATTCACTTTTATTCATGAGATAGCCATTTCATACAATTCATGGTTGCTGAAAACTGTGAATGTAAAAATCCAGCTTTTAATGATTCATCTGTGAAAAACATAAGACTCGGTGCCGTTTAAATACATTTACAATGTATAGTATGGTTCATACATGCCAACCCCTGACAAGGAAATGGCATAATCCAGGTGGTCAAAAAGCGGAATCTAGGCTGAAAAAGCATAATCCACATATAACATGCTAAAATTTAAATAAACAATTATTTATTTGCCCCTCTTGTCTTTTAACATCCTGTACTGTTTCAAGTTTTCATATGTAGCACTTTTAGTTTTACACACATTTGTAGACTAGAATCCATCTTAAGACTATTAGCGCCAAATATTAAAATTCTTTCCACGTGGCCTGAAATAGATGTCACGTGATGCTGCATTTGTGTCATCATATTTAGAGAATTTTTGGGAAAAAAATTTATTGCCTTAAAATCAAATCCATCTGGGAAGTTTTGAAAGGCAATATTTTTGTTCTCATATATGCATAGACTAAAATAAAATATACTTTTTAGCGCCAAATACCTTTAGACTGGTTCTGCAAAAAATATTAATTAGAATAAAGAATCTGCGCATACAGATTAAAATTAGAAAACCAGTCTGTTTTCTCCTCACTATGTCATACAGATGCTATAAATAGAATTTGAGGGCAAAATTTGGAAAGTAGAACAAGGTTTGCTATAAATAGAACATGATATTGTTAGGAATGTGCACGCAAGTCCACAGACAAATGTACTCGTATATTGTAGTTACATAAAAGCCATCATTTCTAAAAATGGTCTGTGGGATTAATAGAATGTTAATAAAAATGAGAAAACATATAATTGATTTTTTTGGAAGGTGGATATACCGAAAAAGCGTAATCCATATACGTTTATGTGTAATGTGTAATTTACTGAAAAAAGCATAATGATTACGCCAAAAGCGTAATGGTTTGCATGTATGCTGGTTAGAAATGTAATTTTTTTAGCAGCATTTATGATGAGAATTATTCTGTTATATAAATGTAATGGCATGGTTGACTACCTTGTAAATATGACCAGCAATTATGATATTTGTTTAAAATGTGAGTTTCAGCATTGCAATGAACAATGGTGTTGTAAACTCAGACTGGTGTAAACACAATTGTTGAGTAGAGTCTGCATGTAGAGTGCATATTTTCCAAAACTAAGATGCACAAAACAGGAGGAAACAAAATTTAGTCTGCTTTCCAGTTTAATGTTTCAGCTTGGACTCACCTTTGTTGGATATGCACAGAATATAAATGAAGTCCCACAAAAAGGATATTCAGCATTTCTTAAATAATTCAAATACAATGGACAATGCATTTTAAATTTTAATTTGATTGGGTTGCATCAAGCTGTTATTAAATATCCAAATTTGTCAATAAATTGACAGGAACTAATACAAATAGAATGGTCTCTTAATCCTTTAGTTTTCGTTCAGTAGATACTTGGTGGGATCAACCTATGATAGACCTATTGAAGACAAGATGGAATGCCAAATTAAAAATTCAACTTCATGAAGAAAAACATTTTTTAAAGTAAATTATGTTTCTTCAATAATACTTACCTAATTATAATACCATGGGAGAACTACCTTTAATTTAAAACCTGTATGAGAGACCATCTTTCTTCAATGACCACTTTTTTGGAAGAATTATGACCAGTCAAGATAATTTTTACTTTATTTGTCAAAAGAGTGTCCGACATCTGTAATCAAAGCTGCAAGGGCTGATACAAGGTGTATGGGGACACAGATAACCAAAAATCAATGAGTCTGACCTGGAGGATTGCCATGATAACAAACATCAGCTGATACTCCATATATGGACCATGGGAAGCGTGCATGAAGTATATATGGCCTAATAGTTCAGTATATTCAAGTACAGACAAATTTGGGTTCAAAAGCAAAGTTGTGAAGGACTAACTTTGGCTTTTTGTTTGCAATGCACCTGAGAACTGAATTGGAATAGTATGATATGCAAGAAATGACCCAAATAGATGACATGGTGAATGGAGGGGAGGCAGGTGGTTATTTCTGCAGATAACTTTAAGTTAAATGTAGGGTTGACACTGGAAAAGCATGCATCTCTACAGGCATCCCAGTTGCTGGTTGACTACCTCAAACAACTGACAATGTTTGATCATGTGCTTCAACTTGGCCATCTGATTGGGTCAACATGACAACATATCTAAATTTAGTTACTAGCTTATTAACATATATTGGTTGCAATGACATTATGTCTGACAGGGCAACCATACTAGACAAAGAGGGGCCTAACAAGGGGCCAGAGAAGAATGCACTGTCTTACTATAATTATATTTAATCAATTAAATTACAATTTTGTTAAAGTTGATTTTTATTGTCAGAGAATTTTGATAACAATTATGGTGTCTTGTTGTAGATGTAAGAAATTAAATTATGTGGATGTTATATGTATTTGATTCACAGACTCCTGCAAGCATGGCTGAGATATTTTCAGTAATTTTATACTTTTCTAGATCATAAACTTAACTTTAGTTTGGATGTAGCCAGGTTTGGTTGTAAAATTTAGTTAATCTCTTTTGACGATAGTATTTATTTGATTATTTTTTTGTTCACAGATATGAAACAGATGGAGAGGCTTTGCTTGTATTACTCCCCTCAGAGGAAGAGGCCATGGTTGAACAATTGAAGGCCAAAAAAATACCAATAGATAAGATAAAGTAAACTTGCAATTTACATTTTATTCACTTTATAATAATGTTTTTTTTAAAACATCAATTATGATATGGGAGACATTAAAGTTACGAAAAAAGTCTGATTTTATTTATATTCAGACCAGAAAAATTCTAACAAGGCAGTGTATTATTTGTCTATTGTCTATCTCTCTGTTACTCCATTTTGTTTTACACAAAATCTCAAGTTGTTCACATCTAACACTTAATAAACTTTGTGGATAGCTTGCGTTTTGCGTAAGGAAGAACAAAATGAATTTTAGGGTGAAAACGTTAAAGTTTAGGATCATTTGACTGAAACCTCCATCTACAGCTACCATTTTTTCTGGATGGATTGTGCTTCAGGAAATATTGTTTTTATGGTCAAAGGCGAAGTTTACTGGTACTGAATTAAGAGAAACTGTTCCTACACAATAACTAATTTTTTGCCATCTATAGTGACATATTGCACTTTGGATAAGTAAGAACCCTTTTGATTTGGGTTTAGAAGGTCAAGGCAAAGATTACAGTGACTGAAGCAAGAAAGATGGTATGCACACAATAATTTTAGTTCTGCTTCACATACTGAGCCTAAACTTGGTGGATGGTTTGCACATGGGGGAAGGAAGAGGTCTCTTGACCTGTTTATTTGAGGTTCAGGAGGCCAACTGCCAAGTCCAATGAAGGAAAGATGAAAATTATTCAACACAGTAATATTAGTACTAAATCACAGACTGGACCAAACATTTTGTATAGTTTGCTCTTGTGGTAAGAAAAAAGCCTATTGCTTTTAGGAATTAAAGGTCAATGTCATTGAATGAAATGAAAATATTGATTTCTACACAAAATTTAAGTTTTTGACTATGTGCCTTGGCTAAAGTTTTTTGGATTGCTTACATTTTGGGTAAGAAAGAAGCTATTGATATTGTGTTCAAAAGTTCCAAGGATTCAAAATGTCAATGACAGGATATTCGTATAAGAAAGGTTAAGATGTTCTTCATACATTTGCCATGAGGCAGAGCATATTGAGTTACGATGTTTTCCAACCATCTATCTGCCCCTCAACAATCCATCAGCCTGTTGACAATTTCTGTCTGAACAATAAAAGATTTGATGTTCATCATAAGTTGTAATTATTCTTTGTGGATAGCTTCATTAGCATAAATTGAACATAATAAACTTGGACCGCACTTTGTGGATGGCTTGCACCTTCAATATGAAAGAAACCTATTGATTTTATTGTCAAAATGTTAGATGTCAGGGTCACTGTGTCACATCTGACACAAGGCAGAGCATACGATGCTGTGATGTTCTTCTGAGATGTCTGTTATCAGTTTTGAATCCACCCTGTAGCTTAAATTGTCCACCATCTACAAATGTAAACTTAGTGGATGGTTTGCAGTTGGGTAAAAAAATTTAGAGTTATCAAACTTTGTGGATTGTATGCATCTGGGGTAAAGAAGAAAGCTATTGTTTTTTGGGTCAAAAGGTCAAAGGTCAGAATCACTGTGTCTGAATGAAGATAAATTATTTCATTGTATTCATGCTGCATCAGTTCACATTGTCTGTTTATGAGGACTTGTCTCTCTCTGTATCTTGATAATGTTGTCAAGCAATGTAGAAATTAAAGTATTCTGAGAATTTCAATTTCCATGTCTTGCAGAGTGAATTCCAAGAAGTTACAAAGCATTCAACCAAAACTAGAGGCAAACTGTGCTGCAGACCCATCATTGAAGGAGATGGCACAGAGGGTAAAATAATTGAAAATAATGCAGCCTAAGTTTGTTAATTGGATGTAATCCACTTTGCCAAATAAATTGATTGTTGGGCTTTAGTCGATGCTTTACATTTTTAACTTTGTATTAGTGATTTATTATAATGAAATTATCTGGTACAATTTGTAAGTTTTCTTTGCATGGCAATAATTTCAAATTCAATTGATTTTTAATTTTTTCAAGGTAATGCCATAGTTTGTAATTCTTCAGTCCAACAGCAACAGATAACATTGAAGAAAACAATATTTTGTTGTGAACTTTTGAGAACACTCTTAATTTCATAATTAGTTTTTTATCAGGTGATTTATATAAGAATAGTCTACTTTGCAATGTTCAAACCCTTCCTTAAGAAATAAATTAAACTCACAAGTTTTTCCTTTAGGTTGAATGTCTTTCTTTTTGCCCCAACAAATGTTTGAACTGAAATCCCCCATGTTATGTCCATATTTTTATTCAATAAAATAAGATAAGTATGTTAGGAATGACCACTGTGTTATGACTTGTTCCTAAATAATTGTTCAGAGTTGTTTGTTATTTATGCATAAAGCAGTGTCAATCCATTCTTTATCTCTAAATGCCTTCAATGATTTCCTAAGTTATGGTTCTATATTGGATTAAACATTATAAAATATACAGAACAATTTTCAAACCATTCTTTAAAGAAATATGATTGATAAAGATTATGCTACCAAAAAATCATGTGTGATAAAAACATGTATCCTTAATTTTCAGGCTTTTGTTTCCTACCTCCGCTCAGTTTTTTTAATGAGCAACAAGGCCATCTTCAAAGTACTTGACTTGAATATAGAAGAATTTGCCAGGTAGGAGTTTGTAGTCATGTTGGCAGTTTCGTTATCATTACTGTAATTGTACCTAAATGAATGTCTGATATATATGTGTAGAAATGTATACCAATATTATTCTAAAATAGGCAACACTGCAAAATTGGGACCTTTCTGTTGGAAGTTGTTAAAAAATATATTAAACAATATTATTACTCTCGAATATAAACATTATCTTACCAAAAATTGAAGTGTGAAGTATACACCAAGCAGTATTTCATTATCTCCCACTTGTAATGATCGTTTAGTAGCATTCTTCCTGTTAATTTTTTTCACATAGTATTGATGGTTTTCGTATTGTAATATGACATTGCCAGGAAAAGACATGGTTGATGAGAACTGTTTGTACTTGTACGTTACATAATGCATCAGGTTCTTTTACTGTTAATGATTATAAAATCTTTGATGAGTCATATTATTACCTTTAAACAAAGGGTGTTCTGCAACATAACATTTGAAAAATACCATCTTTGCTCGCATATAAGTCATGTGCAACAACAACAGAATACACATAGCCAAATCTGCCATTACATAATATGTTGGCAAATTTGGGTATATGTAGTTGGGAAGATTTCAGTAGAACAAACAGCATAGACCCTGATCTGTTGGCACATTATGCATTGACAGATCCGGATCGATGTTGTTTACAGCTGGACTATACTTATAAATGAGTATATAGGGTAACAAAATAGGTGGAAGAAACATTTTTTTTGCAAATCACCATACATTTTAATGACTGCAATATGCTTAGTTATGCGTTGGTCTCAAAGAAATTAAACTGGTTCATTAGAGTGACTGTTTTATTTTTTTCTCTAAATGTACTTAAATATGAACATGAAAGTGTCTTGTTTTAAATTTGTGAAGTATTATGTGCCTTAGCATGGGCTCGACTCTTTTGCTTTAACTATTGTTTAGACTGACCAGAAATTGTGCTACTTTTACTATCTGTCAAACTGCAGGCTGAAACACCCTTGAGTGATTGATAGAAAAACATACAGACCTTAATTAACCTAATTAACCTATTAGTTATTCAGCAACTAGAGCAGTAGTTATTGTTATCATGATAGTTGGATGGAATTTATTTTGGGTACGTTCAAAAACTGTATTGGCTGATAATAAGTAACTCTTTTCATGTTGTTAGCCCTTTCAACACTGCTTCTGGAAGGAAACTTTGGTAGGACCTGAACAGTCCGGAAAGAGACCCGTTTTCTCAAATAAAACAATAAAAATACCCCCCTCCAATAACTCAAAACACTAAATATTAAATAGGTCATAATTCTAACTACATAACTACCACCCCCACCCCTCATTTAAATATCAACCCAGTCCGGAAAGAGACCCGTTTTCTCAAATAAAATAATAAAAATACCCCCCTCCAATAACTCAAAACACTAAATATTAAATAGGTCATAATTCTAACTACATAACTACCACCCCCACCCCCATTTAAATATCAACCCAAAAGATGGGTAACTTTGGTTAAGTCTCATGGGACCGAAACAGTCAGCAAAGAGACCTGTCAACTCAAATCAAACAATAAATATAACCCTCTCCCCGCCACACAGATATCTTGCCCATCCTACTACTAACACTCTCAAACTCTAACTACCGAAAACAGCACAGAGGTTTTTAACAAAATGTCAGGAAATATTTATCCAAAATATTTGGGAACATAAGACTAAGTTTTCAAAATTTCAAAAAATTCGTGTAAGATGACATCTTTAGACCAGCACCCTTGATTCATCAGACACCCACCTGTGAATGGGCGCCTCCCTTCTTACCCACTTCCTCCCTTTCCTCAGTTGAAACACAGTTATCAGTGTGCATTAATTGAATAAATACCTTACCAATAAAAACTCAAATACATGAGTGAGTGCTGGTTCTACTTCCACTCATCCATGCAATTAGTACAGACTTAATTATTCATGAGTGTGTGCTGGGTCTATTTCAACTCATGACAGCCTACTACTCCGAAAACATAAAACATTATGTTTCACTTACTGACAGCTAAATTAGCAACACTCTTTGTGCACATAAATGCCTGGGGAATGTGGCTTGGATTCCCTTCCCCAGGAACAATTAGCATCCTGTTGTGCTGGAATAGACCAATGGTACATGCCTAATGTGCGAATGCCTCTATAATTAAAAACAAATCAATAAAAACTGCTGATGACGATGCTGTCCAGGAGTTATTTCCCCAACACTGCAGACCAGTAAACTGGTCTCACATACATGCCTTGTCTGATGTTGTATTTTCCAGACTTGCCAACCTATACGGTTTTGCCTCAAGTTTTACAAAAATTACCCTTAAAATATAAACTTATGGCATAAAAGTAAAAACTATGGGAAAATTATCATTGCTGAAAAATCTGGAAATTTTGTTTATCCGTGTTTGATTTGGATCTGGGTTTCATGTTAGAGTTAGTGAAATTAGTCAGGGAACCAGACTAACTTGATAGCAGTTCCTCAGATACTTTAAACTGCACCTATTTGTTAATGCAAAGTGTCAGCATGATCAAACTGTTGATTATAGTTTTTTTAAATGACATCCAGCAAGCGATGCATGTTTTAGACAAAAGGGAAAATAAGCTTCTTGAAAATGTTAACAATCAACAGAGAAGAATAAAAATATTCAGATTATTGTGAACAAAAGTCTGAAGGGATACAGTTACGTTTATTGGACATCACATGCCAATTTGAGTAAGACTCCTAGCAGGAGATATGATTGCCGTCGTCACATGAAATGGAAAAAGAATTTCCAAGAATTGCATCAAGTTGAGAGACAGCATCAAGTCATTGAGCTGCATCATAAGGTTTGGAACTAAAGTTTTTGCAACTGTACTAGTGTTAAATAAAGTCTCTGTGTATTTTACAAACTTTTCAGTTGACATAATCTTTATCATTGCTGCATGTTTCGAATACAAAGCTTCTAATTTTGTTTTCCAACTTTACAGTAGCAGTTTATGATATTTTGTTACACCTTACTGAAAACTGGTCAAACTTATGTTTAAAAAAAAATCAACTGCCTTACTGATACAAACTCATCAGGATTGACTGGTCTGATTCTTTGATTGGTCAGTATCCGGGGTTCCCCATTGTAAATAATTATTTTGTGGTATGATTCATTTGGATACATTCAGACTTTAGAGACAGGTTATTGGTAAGAGTTTGGAGTTTTCCAATCTATAAATTTTAATCTTCAAGGTCACATAAGTATTTCCAAAATAGCAGACTTGTTGGTTGAATCTTAATTGATGATATGGGAATTCTGATCTTGTAGATACACACGAAGAAGAAAGGAGCATTTGTGATGACAATGGAAATTGTTACAATAGTGATGACAATGAGCACATTGAAGGCTTTAAACTTGCTGATGTGTTCTACACCTGAATCTTGTCAGTGTACTAAATCTCATTTGGATCATAATATTCATATATTTTCTGAGTGAATAGGCCCATCATGAGTGTTTGATGGAACTTGAAATCTCTTGAGCATTTTCAGATACTTTATAATGACTATGCAAAATATTGCAATATGAATGCACACCATATGCAAGATATTGACCCAAATCAACACTAAGGTGCCTATACTTGTGTCACATTACCTGAAATACAGTCATTTTATTGGATTTAAATATTGATGTAAATTACAATTTTTGACAGTATTAACTCTATTGATTAAAAAGTGAGAAATTCTGCCCAGACAGACTGCATAGCCAACCAGTCATATCAACCATTCTGCAAGCTGCTGGACTGCAAGGCATATATTGTCTTTTGTACAATAATTTGTCCAGCCTGACGAGAAATCTATGTGTGAATATTGGTAGGTAATATCTTATTTCTGATCTGTCACACCAATAACCGATCAATCGGACTGACTATTCCTATGAAATTCATAATGAACCGGCATTTTTATTTACTACTGCTGACCAAAACAAACCAGTCTCACTGGGCAGTCCATAATACAATCACTACAGACATCAGTGGGTTAAATGATGATGCATGCTGATGATACTTCATCGTTTGGCATTAATAAAGGTAATGAAACAAATGCCAGAACATGCTGATCTGACAGTGGAACAGACAGTATTTTTTCTCTGACTTAATGTCATCCTCCACTTCCAGTTAGCATCAGTGACTTGGTGAAAGTAGATGATGATAACAGTTCATCATTCAGAATCTTTGTAAAATATTTAAAAATTGTAGTTTTACAAGATTTTCTATACAACGAGGCAGTAGCATGCATCTTTCTTCCCCTGATACAATGTCATGTACAGAGATGTATAAAGATGTTGATAAAATGCACAGATAAGTCTTTAACGACATGTTGGAGTCAGTGGTTGTTCTCAACAATAATGGGTTCTTGTTTCACATGGTGAAATGCATTGTAGGCAGTACTATATTACTATTTTTGCAGGCAGTCAGGGAGGGAATAGAGTGGAACAGAGTTTCCCTTCCCCAGACCTCCCATCAATCAAGAGTGATACACAATATTCACAACCACTTCCTAAGAACAGGTTTGGGGCTCCATGTGGCCGAGTGGTCTAAAGGCACTTTCCGTTACAGATCAATGCCGTCTCACCTCTGTGTGGGTTCGAGTCTAAGATTCAGCTAATGTATTTATGTGAGAAAGCTTGCCAGTAGCTTCTCATGGGTCGGTGGTTCTTTACGGAGGTTTTCATCAGGTTCTTCCTCCACCAATAATACTGGCTGCCATGTATAGCCTATCGTATGCTTAAAAATGGCATTAAACCCTAACACAACAACAACAACAAGAACAGGTTTCTGTCACTGGTGACCAAACATCAACTATTAATTTCCTCTCCCAGTGAACCAACACTATTTTTTCATTCTCCTTGATGGATTGTCGAGAAAAGCAAAGCTGCAGGACTGTATATGTACCCACAGATATTATGTGCGATGCACAGGCATCAACTGTAAAAGACTTCATACTTTAGAAAGCAAGAAGGCAATACATGTCACCACATCATTGTTAAAGGGAGTTATTACATTGGTGTACTATCAATTCTCATAAGATCAGGTATACTAAAGAAGATTTCATCTTTTAAACAAGCCTGGCCTTGATTATAATGTCTTAGTGTGGGACATAGTGGAGTCATCTGACTGTCACACTCATTCTACCATCTCTGACTTCTGTTTGCATGACCAAGCCATGCTGAGGTTAAAACTGATTTTTGTTGGGTTAGTGGTAGCTGCACAATGACCACTCCCAAGTTATAAAAACAACACCTTAGACTCAGACATAAATTATTCACTTCACTATATTTGCTTGGAAGACCATTGATGGTGAGGCAATAGTTAAGTGCACAATCCCATGTGGATCGCCCTCACATGTGCACAAAGAAATTGTCTTTTGTTGTGGTAAACTAGCATTCAGAAACATTTTAGTAGTGCAGACATGCTTCTACTGGGTGACACATAGAACTAGGGTGCTTTATATCTTATTCTCCTAATGTGATGTGATCGGGTAATGTATTTGAAGGAGAAAGCAAAATTATGTAGTAAAATAATTTTACCAATAATATTTACCTGATTACATTAGCAATGATCTTTCCCACCTTCCCCATAATGCAAGCATCCTTTATGGTTTAAGTAAAAACGGGCACATCTGAGTATTGTGGATGCCACCCAGCAGGTAGAAGGGGAGTTAACCTGGAAAAGTTGCTTCCCTTCGTCTATTTAATTTTTAAGACCTGGATCTTTTTATGCTGTCTCTTGGAGTACTAAATTCAGCATAAAAAAAAGTTATCAAAATCATTATTACTGTTGACACAGGATGATTTTTTAAAGAAAAAAATAACACAACTCTCACTCCTGAGCATCTTTTTAAAAGTGACCAGTTTTGTTGGATTGGGAAGAAATTTATACTCTGTGTTGTATTGGCATTTAGAATTGACTGTTTTCATATCACTGTGTATAAGTGTGGGTATGTATACATGCAGTTTAAAATATACATTTTGGTTTAGATTCTTTTAACACAATTATACTAAATTCTTCAATAGTACAATTCAGTGAGGTTGTGTATCTAAACAAACACTGTAGTATTATCTCACAAATTGGTCACTTTAGTTTGTATTTTATCTTTTAGAAGTTTTGTTTAAGTCATTACTTTTTTAACCTACTGGTTGTGCCAAAGTCAATGAACTTGGCAAAATGGTTATGTCCCCAGGACATGTAGAAACCCCATTCCCATCACCATATGCAGACAGGTGAGATGGCATTGATCTATAGTGGTGAGTGCTTTTGACCACTCAGCCACTTGGGATCACAAGGAATGTGTGAATGTATATTTATTTTTAGTAATTTTTACAATTTAAGCCAGTTATGATATAATGTTGGCATTGCTCATTTGATATAAATGCATAGCTTAAGTTTACTCATCTTTGACATTTATTGTCTCATTTTTTCAAATAGGTCACTAGGTTTGGCAGTGGCACCAAAGGTGAGATTCCTTAAGAGAGAACACAAGCGAATGGCAGAAAAAGAAACAAATAAAAATGACACCAGGGATATCGAAAAGGAAACAAGGTTGAAGAGGATTCATTCAGACTCAGAGGAGGAGGATGAAGAGGAAAATGAAGAGGAGGTAACTGACAATGAGACTAGGTCACAGTCTGAACATAGTGACTCTGAGTCAGAGAATCTTTGGATTGAACAGGGGCTAACAGTAGGAAAACAGAGTAAAAATATTCCAACCAAATTTAAACACAAACAAAGTGTTAAACAGCTTTCAGACTCTACAAAGAGAGAGGGTTCTTTTGTGCAAGAAAGTGATTCAGACTTTAGTGAGGATGCATCTGATCCAGATAGGGATGATTCAGACATGAGTGATTCAGATAGGGAAGATTCAGACATGGGTGATTCAGATAGGGATGATTCAGACACCAGTGATTCAGGTCATTTTCAGGAATTTAGGACTTCAAAAAAGACAGCTGGAAGTAATACACTTGATGGGAGAAAAGACGAATCAGCACAGAAGACAGGAATGGGGACTTTTAAGTTTGATGTGGATGAAGATGGAGAGGAACTCTTCACTGTGAAAAAGAGAAATGTTGATATAGAGTCAGAAACAGATGATTCTCAGGTAATTGCCATGATAATAACAGGCCTATTTTATATGAAACTATTATAAGTTTTACTTTAACATTATTTTTTAATAGTCAGAAAAATAATAAAATATGTTCAATTAAATCATGATTTTTGAAACCCAGCACCCAGCATTGTGAGGATATTTTTAAACCAGTATTGTTATTGAAATTTGCAGCTGCTTGTCAAAATAAATTGAACATTGGCATAAATTTAGATGAAGTGAATGACATAAAGACTGAAGAATTTACACCTGAATATTTAGGTCTTTTTTGTTTTCTTCAATATAATAGTAAAGTTTAAATGAAATTTATGCTTAAACATCAGTTTTCTTGTTTTCACATTACATTTATCTGATTAAAATAATCAGATATTATCAATCTAAATTTTCACTAAGCATTAAGAGGCTAGTGCTAGGATTGGTTGACCTGATGTCAGGATAATGTGACTGGGTGGGACATCATGCTACATGTCTGCGGCATGATGCTCCAGTGCTAGACATCACTATAAACTGCCACACTGCAGACATCGTAGTCACTGAAAAATTGTTAAAGCTATGTTAAAAATCCAAATCACTCACAATTGTCTCAGACACTTTTTGGGCAAAACTCACCAAATGAGAGCTTGTAATCAAATGAGCCCATCCTCCATTAAATATTGTGTTGTGTACCAGGTTGATTTTTTTCTAGTTCAGCCCAGATTTACTAGTAATGTATGTCAATGGTGTCACATGGAACTTGAATCTTTATTGCTTAAACATGATATAACCTTCAGAATGTCGCAATGCTGCAGCAACAAAAAATTACGACACCTCCCAACCCACTTATTGCTTTACATCAGGATTGCTTTTGTTTATGATGGCATGCAATCAGAATCACCTGAGTAAAGTAATACAAATTAATTATGGTCATATGGGTTTTCCCCACAAAGTTAAATATATAACAGGCATTTCCTTATTCATGTTTATGTAGTTTCTAACAATCATCAACAATAGGATAAGAAAGTGGCAAAGAAATATATTCAATTAAATGTAATGTCTTAATATTGTTTGTTAAAGGAAACAAAATGGACACATAACTGCACTGTTTCCCTTTACCCTCATTTGTGCTTCAAAGACCCTCAAATATTTAAATTGACTCCCAGTTTTGATACCAACGTTTCTTTTTTACTCAGTCTGCCCCCCCCCCCCCCAGTTTTAACACTAAGGATACTTTTGACTCTCAGTCTTGCACCCCTAGGGGATACACTGAATTATCTTATTTGTGCAATGCAGTTATTAACCCATTTTATCCTGAATACACCCGCTGTCGTAATACCTCATTCTATCCTGAATACACCTGCAGTCGTAGTATCCCATTTTATCCTGAATATGACTACGATCGTACTCTACTACGTATGTGTGTAGCGTCTCTAGAAACACGTGTGATATACATCACAAATATTTGTGTACTTCTTCACCTACACAGGAAATGGTTAATGCAAGCATGCGCAGTAATTGTTTTTAAAAACGTGGATGGAAAAGAAACGGTTGACTTGAAAATTGATTGATAAAATGATGGACCACAACTCGGATAAACATGGATGCTTATAGCGAGGATAGCGACATTGAAGTAGAGGATTTAGATGATTCTAATAAAGATATTGACTTAAAAGTTGTATTACGATTGAATAAAGTTGATGAAAAAGATGACGCATAGCTTCATGCACTTGTTGATAGCGGTTCAGAGAATGAAGCCGACTTTGAAGGCTTTCAAGAGGAATGACTCCGGGATGATTTTTCGAAGGAGCTATTGAACATTTTTATTCACCATTAAAGTAATATTTTTATTACTAACATAGTGATGATGTGGACTTCAAAATTTGTACTGATTAATTATCTTACTGAATGATTTTGATGAATAATTTGCGAGAATTTTTTATGAGAAACTGCATGCAGAAATAGATGTATCAGAATGTGAAATAAAGAAATTGTACCACGTGTCATGTTGTCCAATTTTAGTAAAATTATTATAACTTTTAATCTAACAGTGCTAGAAACTTCAAAGTTAGACCAAAATATTAGAAATTGAATTATCTTTATTTTCTCCCATACTATGAGGAGCATTTAATTCATTTTCATGGACAAAAAATTCACTGAACATCATGGTAAGTTTTTTTTAATAAAAAAAACATTCTTGCAAGTCGTATTTCAAAATACAGTTGTGAGCATATACTTTGGTAAATGATAACAAAACATGAATCACAGTGTTGCAAATTGTATTATCTTTTCAGATATATATAGTTTTATATACTTTATAAAAGAAATAACATTGTAATAACATTTTTAGTAAACATGGTGAAGGTAGTCAGAATTGATACAGCTACTGCTGTATGATGCTCCGTTTTACCACAGTGTACATGTATTTAGAATTGCTTCTCAGGAATCAGGCACTGCAGTTGAAATTGGTAAACAGGATAAAATGGGTCAAGGAAGGAATAAGACTAACATTGGAAGAATCACAAATACAATTTAAAATACATGTAAAAGTCTTAAAATGTTATGGAATTATTATAAGACTTTACATTATGACAAAAGTTTCTTTTGCTGTAATTGTAGCATTACCAAATTTGCAGAGTGTATGAATATACGGAATAAAAAGTAAACAGAACTTTAGATGTTAGCATGTTGGACTTGCAGTCAGAATGGCTGTCTTGTTGTGTCTCTGCATCAGACACTTAAAATGCACTTAAGTTGCCTCAGCACAATGTAATCTTGTTTGTGTTAATGTGCTGTTAATTTCCAGTTGCTGTGCTATTAATCACCAATTAACGAATCACATGGAATAGTATTAAGATAGAGATCGATTTTTACTTATTAATCGCCAGTTGGTGTGCTATTAATCCATAGCTGCCAACTGTCTTGTTTTTTCCGTATTTGTCCGGTATTTTGGACCTGAATATGGGTGTACGTTTTTTTCACAAAAAATACACTTTTTTAATTAAAAAAATAATAATAAAATTTCTTTGGAATTGTCAGTTTAGAACGTGCTCTCGGTTCTATTTTGACAGCATATATCACATGTATATACAAATACAGTTCCAGAATACGATTGGTTCATTCAAAATCAAGGCTACCACGGGCATGTCGTTTTCCGCCATATTGGATTTTGCAATAGTTACCGCTGTTGCTGTATCTAGTATTTGTAATATTCAGCTTCTAATCATGATAAATTGAAAGGCAGAATATTTAGAATTTTCTCCAGGAGAAATAGGAGACAACTGGAAGGATATTTGTGCCGTCTTGTATAGATTTGTGAAACCATTTAGTAAAGGAGAAAAATTGACATTTTGTAAATTGTATAACGCGATTAAAAGCTAATAAACATCTGCTTCCTGCTTCATCACAAACAACTCAGCCTGAACTTACGACGTAGATAAATGACAGAGAGAACCTTAATGTACATCGATCAAAATTTGATTTTTAATTTCTTTTAGAAATATACCTTCCTTTTTCAGTTACTGGTGTTGTTGGCGATTTATTTTGCACATGTTTTTCAGACATTAAAATCACAAAAGATAATTCTTATGCTTGAACGAAAACATTTCAATAAGAAAATCTCCGAACTGAGATAATCAAAATAAAGTTGGTACATTGGAATCAATGATTAAAAAAGAAACAAGGCGTGGAAAGGGCTCCTATAAATAGCTTGTGTTTGAGTATGTTGCACTCTTGCACCTTTTGAATGGGCACAAATATGGAACATGGTGCAACTCCAGTAGGTACAAATGTGCATCTTTGACATTAAATAATTATGTAAGGTACTGTCCAACGTTACTGATGGTTGTATATGATGTAAATAGATACATATGCATTCAAATTTTAAAAATCAGTATTTGTTCCTGAAAATCAGTATTTTTGGCACAAGTAATCAGTATTTGTGCACTAGGAGGTTGGCAGCTATGTTAATCACCAATTAACGAATCACATGGAATAGTAGTCTTAAGATAGAGATCGATTTTTACTTATTTACTTTTTTTTACTATTGCAGGTTGAAGATTGGCACAAGAAAGATAAACAGAAGGCACTTACTAAAGCAGCTATTGCAAAAAAAGTTCAGAAGAAGAACTTGAAAGTGAACAAGAAAGTAGTATTTGATGAGGAGGGTGAGGTGAGTCATATCTAGATATAAACCAACTATTGCATGATATGGCTTACGGATTAGACCTGACACTACTGAGGTAGAAGGCAAGTCTTATCCTAGCTGGAAGGGTGTTGGCAAATTCTTTAGATCATCGTGATGGATCATTGGTGTATGTGTAATCAATGACTGGAAAGATCTTCTGACTTTTAAGTGCATCAACACCAAAAATGTTTACAACTGAAATCAATTCTGTTGTTTAAATATCAGGGACAAATTTTAGAGTTATGACAAGGAAACAAAGCATTTATAAATATATTTTGTTTTACACTGCAAAAGTTTGCTATAGAAGGTTGAGCTTATCCATAGACTATTCAGTGCTAAGTAATGTCAAAATGATCCACATATTCGATTGCACAGTATAGAATTTGATCTCCTTATTGTTTCCTCAATGTGTAGAGCAAACCTTTAGTTATTGCTGAATCTAACCTCCATCGCTGGGGTGGCATCCCGACAAAAGAGCGCATGACAAAAGAGGGCCAAAAAATGATTGCAACACAAAAGAGCTCAACATAAAAAGAGTGCAGATGAAAGAGCGCAAGACAAAATAGCGTAAATAATATTAGTTATTGAAAGTCTTAAATGCTTAAAATGAAGTGGTTTAAAATTTAAATTAGAAATCACTTCTGCATAAATTAGGTAAATGTTTAACTAAAATATAATCATTACTTAAAATGACTCTAAAGGAATTAATAACACTATCTTCCCTTCTGTGACTCAATTGTTTCCATGTAAATTTTTTATACAACTATTATGCTGTAATTTTGTAAAAATGCAGAACATGGTGAACTTAAATAGGAATTTTTAACTATAGATAGACATCCAACTGATTCTTTGATTGCTAGTCTGTTTGAACCAATGTATATAGATCAAAGCTTCCATCATTTGAAAACTTCTCTATATAACTGTTTGATCTCTTGTACTTGATAGTATAGTTGCAAACATCTTTCTTTTGCTCAATAATGTTGTCTTTATTTTTTAATGAAAACTTCTACCATTTGAAAACTTCTCTGTATAACTATTTGATCTCTACTCTACTTGTTAGTATAATTTAATTGGTGCTCTTTTTGTGTTGCGCTATTTTGTTGGCACTTTTTTGTTGTGTGCTCTTTGTCGGGTCACTAGCTGGGGTATATGGAATCAGTCATCCATCTATTCATTTGTCTTTCTTACCATCTTAAAAATCTTTCATACATAAGAAAAGTACTATGGAGCTTGGGAACAATGTATATCAAGATATAACCAATTATGTTAAACAAAACAGTAACAAGAAAATCTGCAACTTTTGATTGACTTGGCAAAGTTCGGCAGTCATGTACATAATATAATTGTGACCTTCATATGTGTATATCTTTAGGAAGTTCTGATGGGAATAGTTCATCAAAGAGCTTACCATTTTTTGGAGAAAAAAAAACATTTTAGTTTGCAGCATGTGTATTTTATTGACATGTTTCTAGTCTTTATTTATCTGAGTTTTGATTCAACAAAAGATTATTTAAGATTGTTCTGTTTAGGAGTTTATATTAGATATTATCTCTCTTTCATTTTGATTAAAAATATGTGACTTCTTATTCAATAATCCTTGTTTTTATCTGCATATAAGAAAGAGAGACTAATAGTAAACAACATAATAACATTGTGCCCTCCAATTGGATTCTTTTATTTGGTATTTAAATAGCAAAAATAGATCCATAAAAATGCATTGTAAAAGAAAACAACATATAAAGTACAAGTTTCTAAAATATTCTGTATCTTTAGGCCATTCATGACAGGCTGAAGACACCACAGGCCAGCAGGAACATAGTGGGTGATGCAGAGGCAGTGGGAGGTATAGATATCGAGATGGCCCGAAGGAGGATGAAGGAGGAAGATTGGGTTGACAAACAGCTGTTCAGAGAAAAGATTAAGAAGAAACATAAGGTACCCTAGTGTATAAGAGAATCCAGTTCTTAAGCCTCTCACTTATTTTCATTATTGATTGTGACCGATTTTCTGACACATGGCAATGTAAAGGGCATATCATTGGGATGGTCATTAAGCTGGATGTGAGGAAGAGCTTGGAGAAAAAGCAAGCATGTTTGCATGAGCTATTAATATGTACCTATAGCATGATTTATAAATGCATTGGGAGGGATGTGCATTGTCAATTACTTATTGAGTGTTGTTTGACAACAAGGACCAAAAAGGTTTGTTGCTACATAATAATAGTGTCACAGTTGGGTTTTTATGATGAGGCAGGATGTAAATCACATCACATCATTCTGTGTTTTTTTTATGAATGATCTGGTCATAGAAAGAATGAGAACAAGATTTCTTTAGAAACAGTTCTATTTGTTCTCACATTGTAAAAGGCAGTTTAAATACAAATCATGTAAGAAAGTAATTGAAAGTGTTTGTGCAGGGGTTTGCCAGCTCACACCATTATACTTTAAAGGTTAGAAAAGCAAAAAATGATTGTATTTTGTTTATCTAAAAATATTATAGTTTTTGCTTTATTTTCACCAAGAGGAAGCACAGTTTTATAAGATTCACTTCAAAAAGCAACAAAGAATCCATACCTTTAGGATAACAATAAGATTAACTGAGCCAGCACCCAGACCTTTACAATAACAAAAAAAAATTAACTGAACCAGAAAAGACAAGTATGATCTTAATAAATGCCAAACGCAAGGACATCATTTGCGCCATGAATATGTATTCTAATTTCTCAGCCAAATGATATCAGGCAGTATCCATGGCATACAATAATGGTCAGGTATGATTGTTCTCCGTTTTGAAACGGAATTCCGCTTTTCTCTTTACTTGAATCCTATTTTTCTTGATATAGTCCGTTTTTATTTTTAAAAATGTCCGATCTGTTTTCTTTCCGGTTTTTAACCATTCTTTTCAGTCCCATTCCGCAACAACCCTTGTAATGTATTCACTCCATATATTAGTTAGCCCATGACTCTCGTAAAGAGTATTTTGATTGGTCAGAAGTTTAAATTCATCCATGGCATTTGACAAATATATAATCAGGGCTACTGTTTTCAGTATACAGCTTCACCATTTAATCAAATGAAAACAGTAGCCAGACTCAAATGTTTTGCTTTTTTGTGGCTCTCAGAACAATCTGCACCCTACGTGCAGGTTCTCCTCATCAATTATGGTTACCAAGGCTCAATGCTGTATTGTTTGTAGCTGATTTTTTTGCTATTGTTGATTTTTTTTGTTTAATGTCATTCATCAGCACAAGATAGGCTATATGTGGGAGCCAGTATACCTGGCAGAGGAAGAACCTGAGAAAACTCTGGTAAGAACTTCTTCCCATGGGAAGCATCTGGCAGCTTTCTCACATACCCACACTGGTCAAACCCATGACTCTAACCAACATGGACACAGGTGAAATGGCAGTGAGTGCTTTAGACTGCTTGGCCTCTTTGGGTCTCTATGTTAGACTTTGTGGTGTGGTAATTAATAGTATTGTTTAAATATATATTGTGCTAAAAAAATACCATGTATCATGTTTAAAATTTGGTCATGTGACATTGCATATACATACTGAAATTGATTTTGTACAATGATTTTGGTCATAATTGGCAGATGGTCACTTATAGCTGAGGTTGTTTAATTCACTTTGTACTGTTCAAGGCTGTTTTACCAATTCAAAAGACACTGTCCTGGGAAAAAACGACTACCAGCCACTGCTGCAAGAAAAAAAAATGAAAAATAGAAAGCAAAATGACAAATATTAAGTATTGATTTTTTGTATCTGAGTGCTTTTAATATGAAGGCTGTTGAGGCAGTTGTATATTATTTTATATACACATAGTGGGAAAGTAAATCATAGGTTTCCCATTCAGATTACCTTCATAGCAACTGCTTTCCTTTTATAAAAATTCTTAGTAACCCAAATTGGAAAAAATAAAATTGTGGTGCTTGCACATAACTATTGCAAAGATATTTGAGGATTTGCAGAGTATTATTGGATGGGGAGACGTCACAGAGGGTGTGATCAGATATATTCAAGAGGCAATTTCAATGTCTTGTGGAAACTTGTTGATGTCCATCATGGACATGTGTGTTCCAATTTGTTGAAACTGGCCAAAATTAGCCTAAGTATACCCTTGCAAACAGCTGATTGTGCAAGAGACTTCAAAAATGATCTCTTGTAACCAGCAAGAAACAGACTTAATTCTGAACTTTAAACAGACTGATGTTGATGAAGGTGAAGTTCCCTTCATACGATATATATTTGACTTCAAGAAAGCAAATAAAAAGTGGAAGAGCAAGAAGGATAATAAGGTGTTTCCATTTGACAGTTCTTTAGACCTAATGTTGCATTGTTTTTTTTAATTAGTTTTATATCATGAATTTCATTGCAAGAAATTGACTACATATTTGAAAGACAAATACAGTGGTATTTGATGGATATAATTCTAGGTAAGTTGTCTGGTTTCATACAGATATTTTTGTGTCATGTTTATTTCAAGAAAAAGTCTTGTACTTTTACCTGTATTTACTTTGCTGACCAACAGATGACCTACTTTTTGAATGATCATTGACCCACTCGAAGGCAAACAAAGATGCAACACTGTTTACTTTTGTCACCCATAATATCCAGTTGTACAAACAACTTAAATTTTAATAAGGATACTGCTTTAAAAAATATATAATGGAATCTATGGTAATTATATTGTCATCCTGATCATCTAGCTATTAAAATCGTGATCATCAATATTGTTTCTGTAAGATAACTCTCTTTGGAAATTTTGGAATTTAAACAAAACCAAATGTTGTGGTGCGCCTTTATATTGATTAGACCTAGGCTTAATTTGATTTAAAGTTTTCTGTATTGTCATTAGTAGAGTTATTGCCCCTGTCAACTAAAGTTTTGTTTCCACCACTTAACTTTACAAAGGTTTATTTGATTTCACCTGGATATTTTATACAGCTCTATATTGATGAAACCTTGAATAAGTTCAATTTATTTCCCACAACTTCATTTGAAAGGAGTTGAGCCCCTTGATTGAAGGGCCTCCTATCCTTGGCTTCTGCAGCATAACTTGATGAAGGCGAGTTTGATTTCCTGTATTTCACAGTGTTTTATTTTGGGTTTCTGGTAGTGGCCCACTTCTGATCAACTGTAAATAGTGAAAGCAAATAAGCTAATTTTTTTAGTGAAAATATCAGATTTCTTTAATTACAATGTGTTAAAGCCTATCATTTCATTATTTTTAGGAAGAGAGACTAAAGAAAAAGGAGGAAAGAAGAGCAAAGATGCAACAGAATCGAGAGGTCAGTGAGACTAGATTTAATTCAATCTGTGGTTGGTGATGAAAGTTAAATTCTAGTAGAAATGTCAACATTTATACATCATATGTTGTGTTATCATCGTCAAAGTTGCTGTTTCTTTGTAGTTACTTTAATATCATATACTTATTTATTTTGGGGATAATAATGTGATTGTATATACTTGAATGCTATTTATATTTTTTATGAACTTCATTTGCCATATTGTCTGCAAACATTTACAAGCAGATCTTACAAGCATGTGTTATTAATATTGAGAGGAAGTATCATTCCTTTGTCAGAATGAGAACTCTGCCTATCAAATATGCTAAGTGGAAAGTTTAGTCAACTTAAGACCGTACAGTCACACAGATCTGCCATTTCTTAATGTACCACCTGTTCTTGGTCTTTCAGGTTATTAGGAGTAATCATTAGAGTCTGATCTATCAGTGCCTTTAGTGATGGCAGGTCAGGTTCTATGTTCTTTGCAGTTGAATTCAGTTTCAAATGGAGTATATCTGGTAAATTGAACTGCAGTATATAACAATAGGTGCCCCAATCATTCATTAGACAAGCAGGTGAAACATAGCATTCCATGGAAGTCTCCTTTTATTAACCTTGAAATCTCATATTTTAGAATCTGAACTGATCATTTATATTTACATATTTACATACAGGTTGAACAGGAAGAGGATGAGGAGGATGAAGTGGTTTTGGGAGGGGAGGAGAGTGAAGTTAATCCGCTGGACTTTATCCCTGACCCAGATGAAATTTATGGTCCTGAAAAAAAAGGGGATGATTCATCTGAGGCTTCAGAAAATTCCACTGAGGATGAGAATCAGGAGTAAGTGCTTGCCTATTCATTTCACCAGATTATTGTACTAGCTCCAGTTTCCATTTTGACTTAGATGGGTCACATTAATTGTTGTGCAATATAAAGTCTCAAGAGCCTGGTGGCAGTGTTAATGCTGGCCCTTGCATAGATTTGATCACATGGTTTAACTACCATTTTGTGGGCCAGAACAAAGATTTACAATTTCAAGTTTAAAATATTTTTAGGAGATTAAAATTATTAGGCTCATTACTTTATTTACCATGATTGTACAACAACCCATATATATTTGCATTTAAGTCTAGTGCAACTGCCAACTGCACGAACCCATATCTGCCCTTGCATAATGTTGAACAAACAATAGAGACCTGATCTCCAGATGCATTTTGCAATGGCAGATCTGAGTCTGTGCAGGTTACAGTTGCATTTGACTTTTGTGCAGGTGTATCTGGTATTTTGCACAATTAATGTTAAATAAATTAAGATTTAAAGCTAATATTTTTTAATCTCCTTAAGATAACTATAAACTTGAGTTTGAAGTCTTAAGAATTCCTTAATGCAATGGCAGATTAGTATCCATATTGTCTGCAGTTGGACTTGAGTTATAAATCTGTAGTAATCTTCCAGATTAAATAAATGTGCTTTTGGATGACTAAGTTAATATCCATATTGTCTTCTAGATGCACACATCTACACCCAGAATTAATTCTATTTATTATACTTCACGTATGTAACTTTTTGTTTCAATTGGTCAAAAACCCAAGTAATGAAAGATGTAATATCCACTTAGTGTTATGTCCTTTATGCGTGGCTACATTACTAAATAATACAAAATGAAACAATCAATTTCATTGGTTCACAAAAATGTCATGCCACTGTGTCAGTCTCTTTTCCACTATTTGCCTTTGATTTTGTTTTCATACTACTGTGCTATGACATTGATGAAATAATAACTATTTATTTATACATGTGGAAAAAAATAAAGATAGCATTATATTTGTATGTTATATAATAAACTTATTTTTAGGGTGATTCAGTTTTCGCCTAGAATTGGTTAGGCCAGTTGAATTGTAAAATTAAATGTTCATGATTGATGAACCATTTGTTTGCATTCTTGAAGAGTTTGTTTGTTTTCAGCTCTTTAGCTTGAGAAATATGAATTTGGCACAACATAAATCAAATTTTTAGAAAAGAATTACAGAGAGCATTCATGAATGAAAACCTTTTAAATTCATGATTTACCTTAATCAGCATTTAAACATGACATCCGTTTTTAATGCAAAAGACAAAAGAAACAATTTAGTAAAGTAAATGATTTGATTTTTGCAAATTTGCAGGACTAAGTTTGATGAGGTGCTTCTGTAACTTATTGCCTATGTTAGTAGAGGCCAGATAAGTGATTTTGATTGAGTTGATTAAAAGTTTGCTCAGCCAGACATAGCTGCCAACTGTCCCGTTTTTTCCGTATTTGTCCCGTATTTTGGACCTGAATACGGGTGTACGTTTTTTTGGCCAAAAATACGTTTATTAATTTAAAAAAAATAATAATAAAATTTCTTTGGAATTGTCAGTTTAGAACGGGCACCCTGTTCTATTTTGATAGAATGTATCACATGTCTATACAAATACAGTTCTACAATACTATTGGTTCATTCGAAATCGAGGCTACCATGCCTGTTGTTATCCGCCATCTTGGATTTCGCAATTGTTACCGCTGTTGCTGTATCTCATCTTCATAATATTCAGCTTTTAATCATGTTAAATAGGAAGCAGAAGATTCAGAATTTTCTCCAGGAAAAATAGAAGGAAACAACTGGAAGGACATTTGTGTCGTCTTGTATTGATTTGTGAAACCATATAGTAAAGGAGAAAACTTGACGTTTTGCAAATTGTGTAACATGATTTCGCTATTAGGTATGGAGGCGCCAATGAAATACAAAAGCAAGAAAAAGCTAATAAACATCAGCTTCCTGCTTCATCACACACAGCACAGCCAGAACTTACGACGTAGATAAACGCCAGAGAGAACCTTAATGTACACATTGTTTATTTTTAAAAAATAAACCTTCCTTTTTCAGTTTCTAGTGTTGCTGGCGGTTTATTTTGCACGTTTTCCAGACATTTAAATCACAAAGGATAACTCTTATGCTTGAACAAATACAGTTCAATAAGAAAATCTCAGAATTGAGATAATCAGTGAAAGTTGGTACATTGGAATTGATGATTGAAAAAGAAACAAGGTGTGGAAATGGCTCCTATAAACAGCTTGTTTGAGTGTGTTGCACTCTTGCACCTTGTGAATGGGCACCCGAATGGAACATGGTGCAACTCTAGAAGGTACAAATGTGGAACACGTGCATCATTGACATTAAATAATTATGTAAGGCACTGTCCTACTTTACTGATGGTTGTATATGTTGTAAATAGTTATATATGCATTGAAATTTTAAAATCAGTATTTGTCCCAGAAAATCAGTATTTTTGTCACGAGTAGTCAGTATTTTTGTACTCGGGGGTTGGCAGCTATGGCCAGATGGCCTGCCCCCCCCCTTGCAAACCAATCCACATTGCGGTAGAAATTGTTCAGTTTTTGCCTTCTTTCAGACCTCAAGCAAAGAAGAGGAAGATATCTAGGCATGAGAAGGACAGTGATGAAGGGTGGAGTGTAGAGAACATTGATAGAGAACCTGCTCTTTGGGAGGCGGGGGAGGATGATTCAGATGACATTGAAGAGGAGGATATGATGGAGGACACAGGGCCTGACCTGCAGACTGATGAGGCAATTGCACTGAGACTTCTTCAGGGAACGAGATGATATTCAATGACTGAATTGTTATCTTTAGCGATTATGTTGACAGAAACATATTAAAAATGATGTATTTTGGATTTACTTTGTTTCTCATTTATTTCACCTTGCTCTAGAGTATTTACAGTCTTGTACAGGAACATAGTACTTTGGGTTTTGTTTGTTTTGTTTGATTAGGATTTTTAACGTAGCTTTAACATTATTTCAATCATATCACTATGATGTCTGCATTGTGACAGTTTATAGTGATGTCTAGCACTGGGGCATCATGCCGCAGACATGTAGCTGGATGTCCCACCATCACATTATCCTGACACCAGGCCGATCAGTCCTAACACTAACCTCTTAATGCAGAGCGCCAAGCGAGGCAGCTGTTAGTACCATTTTTGTAAGTCTTTGGTATGACTTGGCCGTGAATAGAATCCACGACCTCTCGCTTCCACAGTGGACGCTCTTAACCAAAAGGCCACCGGAGCGGTTAGGACCTTGGTACTTGCTCAGCAAAGTTTAGGATTGTTTTCTGGTCCCTTTCTTCCCAATGCCCCAGGATCACAGGCTAAAGTGTTCTGTTGAAAGAGTTTACTATTTTCAATAGTCCAGGTTTGAATATTGGATTTGCCAGTATCAGCATAGACTGAGAGAATACGGGGTGTGTGGTGTGACCGGGGAGGGGGTAACACCTCTGGCTGGCTAAGCAGTCATACTCCTATGGGGATAGCTCACCCACCTTTGGTCCCCATTTGACACTCAGCTCTCACCTTTGGCTTCAAGAAGCTGTGGCATACACAGTGGCCACATCCCGGGAAACTGCCTTGACTGGCCAGCTAAACCAGGCTGAGGGTAGACTACTGGTCTTAAACCCTCGGTCAGTTAGGCTTTGTTTGCCAAGCATGTTAAGATTAGATTCGGCAGCCTGTGTGAAGGAACCACTAGCTGGTCAACGGGCAGTAAGACGATTTCGAGCAAAGCGCCATAGAGTGCTAAGACCTCGATGAGACACTAGGACGTCCTGGTCATCCAGTGCACTCAACTCTGTCTCAGGCCGTCTCGACGTTGTTGTGCTGCAGGTCTCAGATGGTTTTGGATGATAGAAGTCGACAAACTGCGCAACTATTTTCCTCACTTAAAACAAAGTCACAGCGCAAGTCATTCCTGTCATCCACTCATCCCATTTCATCACCCATGTAAGTCCTGTGGCGACATGCAAGTGACGAAGCGGAAGGTGTGGGTACAGTGGCAGCCGAAGCCGCAAACCTGCACACAGTCGGCTCTGGCCATTAGGGTCGTTCACCACTGAGCGACTGATAAGCCCTCTTTAGGAATGCACTGCTCACCTCCCTGGAACGAGGCAGGGGCTCAAAAAGGTGCCCTAAATATTGCCTTCTCTAAACTTCCCTAGCCAGCTTACCGTGGCTGGCATAGACCCTACACCAACGGTCAAAATAGAAAAAAAGAAAATGAGGATTGTTCCTCTCACACTCATGGAATGTGTGCACCTTACTGGACAGAAACTATACGGAAAGACCCCAGAGGAGAACCACCTTAATAGGAAAGGAACGCGCCAGATACAACGTGAACATTGCTGCCTTGAGCGAGACCTGGCTTGCAAACTCTGTAAAAGGGGCTTCGGATACACTTATTTTTGGAGTGGCCAAGAAAGTGAAGAGCGCCATAAGACTGGTGTCAGCTTTGCAGTGAAGACAGCACTGATTGGCGAATTGGCTTGACCTCGCAAGGGAGTAAATGACAGACTCATGACCATGAAACTCTGGAAGAAAGCACCTCGCCATCATCAGTTGCTATGCTCCAACTGAGAAGTGAAGGTCAAGTTCTATGAGGAACTTCACTAGCAGCAAGAAGGGTGAACAGACCAAGTTTTCAAACAAAAATAAAGACTGTACGGAGAGAGAGAGAGTAAAGCCTCTATAGAGAGAGAGTTAATAGACCGAGTTTTCAAACAAAAATAAAGCCTCTACAGAGACCGAACCTAATTCAGACAAAATAAAAAAAATGACAGTTTTAGTTTCAACCGAAGTTTCTATTAGTCAACCATCACTGTTTAGAAATCGTAAAAACAGTAATTGCCTTTGTTGTCGTGTGTTTGTTAGCTGCTAACCAAATATTTGTTAACCAAATATTTTATCGAGTCCGATACGATATCTTGATCTAGGGTCATGCAAATTTATCGTTATAAATCCATGGGAGACCGACTTAGCATTACTAAAGAAATTTCTAAAAGGATTATAATCCATATCTCCACTGCACCAGGTCTTTTGAATTTTTCGTAGCGTATGAGTGTCAACTCCATTAAATACAGCAAGAATATTACAGTTATCCCTGATCACCTTTGGTATTTGTGTATACCTCTGAGTAACATATATCACAGTATTTTTATGTCTACCTCTAGAAAAGATCCTGGCAGGGTTTGCTTGTTTATCTAACAACACATCATCATATACGACTAAATTGTTAATACTTCCATCAATAGAATCAACACTCGGTGCTTCTTTGATATCGGATATAAATTCAATAATATCCTCATCGATTTCCGATTTTGCTTTCTCGCTAAAATCCTTTACCACCTCATAACATCGCTGATCATCTAAACTCGGGGCTACCAAATATAATTTATCCCATTTCATCCATCTCGTTATCAAATTAAGTAACAGTTGTGTTTTAGCGCTTCCAGCTGGTCCAATTATAATCATGCGAATATAATTTGGTAGCGCTGCATGATGTTTAATGGGTTCTCGTGTTTTTGTCGCCGAAAAATCAATTACATTCATGTTATTATAAATAAATTATGGATCTATATTGTGTGAAATGTTTGACGTGTACTAGCACAAACGACTTGACAACAATTACAACAAACAATAAAAGATCAGCACTTGCTGGTAAGTGTGTCCAATGTGGTACAAAAAAAATTTAGATTTGTTTCTATGAAATCTGGTAATGATTTTGAAAAGAAACGAGGAGGTGATATTGCAGCAAAATTGACAAAACTTCCCGGGACTTCATGGGCAAAATATCCAGGAGAAAAACACCTGCAGGGTATAGTTATTGAGGCCCTGGAACCAGACTCGACATCAGACTTGATGGCCATAACTAAGCACGACCACGCGAATATCCAATAAACACTATTGATAAGGCGTGTCATGCCCATGATGTTGCTTATAAAAGCAGCAATCTGCAACATAAACATATCGCAGATGTGAAATTGATTCATGGGTTGAATTCTATCACTGATAAATCCTTCAGTGAAAAATTTGCTTCGTAGTTGATAAAATCAGCAATGAAAAGTAAATTAGTGCTGGTAATTAATAACAATATGGAATCTATTTATTATTCCCCAAGAGGATACTGGCGGGGTAAATCAGCAATCGATAAACTCGCTAATGCCGCAAAAGTAAAAAATACCACCGCGGCAGTTTGGTTATCCAAACGGGCGCTATGGCAGATTTGTTACGTGCTTAGGCTCGAATAAGCAGCAACACAGAAAGAGTGAAAACTAACAAGCTTGTATAACTTGAACAATTAATTTATTAAGTACAATTATTTTCATAAAAATAAATAAACTTACAGTTTTAGAGAATCAAATCAAACATTAATCCAATATAGAATTCACAAAAATTAATCCACTAATGGAATTGCGAGAGTCCTGATAAATAAACGTTCTAATAGTTCCAGGTTCGAATCTTGACGATGTAATCCAAAATGGCTGACAATGTCACGTGATGCAGTTCTTGTTTAATTATCCAAATGAATTATGAGCACATGTTTTCTCCTCCAAATAGATAATAAATCCTCTTTCTTCAATGAATTGACACAAAGTTCAGAACAAGATAATTAAAATTAACACTCAAACATGAATTACACAACTGTTAATTTTAAAGCCCAAAATTCTACTGAACCTCTCTTCCAGTAAACTGATTAAAATACCCTTTTCTGAAGTAAACAAGTGATCACGTGATTTTCTAGAAAGTCAAAGAAAGATGAATTACCTTCACAAAATCAAGTACTCCAGATATTTCCTACTAAAAATAAAAAGTTGTCCTTGAAATTAACCAATTATTTTAAAGACCTGTTTATCAATCTGAAGCAAGGGCAGATAATGAAGTAAACAAACCAAGGTCAGCCTGTTTACAACTAGAGTCTAGGTCAACCTGAATTTTCTAGAAAAAATCTCCAAATTAATGAATATTAAACCCTAAATGACAAATTTGGATTTAACAATTAAAAAAATAAATAATTTAAATCCAATAGCCGTAACATATTTTATCTACCACCGCTTAAACTAATTAACTAAGCACATTTTGATTTCAGCACCCCTAATGAAGTTCATCAGGCTGGTATATTATTTCTTCAGCATGATACTGTTAATAAACACACATACAAGTATGCGCTAACCGTAGTTGATGTTACGAGTAGATACAAAGGAGCTGGATCATTAACGAAGTCGTCAATTGAAGTAGCTTCTGCGTTTGAAAGAATTTATCGACGAGGTCCTCTGCAGTGGCCAAATCTATTGCAGGTTGATCCTGGCAAGGAATTTCAGGGTGTAATATTATCAACAATGAAGCATCATAATACCAGGCTACGACGAGGACATACTGCAATACACCGTGATCAGGAAAATTGCGCTAAATAATGAAATTACTCGAACAATCAATATGAAACCTATTAACGCTATCAAAAAGAAGTATATACCCGTACAAAAACCACAAAATGGTTTTTCAAAAAATTTGTACGAGTCGGGTGAACTTGAAGGCGATAAAAAAGGAGCTACTGATCCTATTTGGATAGTCACCACATACAATATCTAACATAACAAGATCCACGGGTAGACCCGCAATCTATAGATTAGATTCAACTGCTCCTCAGCTTGGATTTACACGTAAACAATTACAAGTGATACCCGAGGATACTCAGTTACCACCGCGTGGTCTTAACTAGCACCTCTGCGTCTGTTACACTCAAGACAGGTCAACATCACATTATCTCTGGTATGACCATGACTGCTATTTTTTCTGTCTGCGGTATATTGGCGAGGATCTTTATCTGAATACTGCCAACGCATTATACAATTATAGCTCGCTCAGTGATTATTCTGTTGTTGTTTCAGCGTAATTATAAATTCAGCATCAATATCAAATTCTCGTTTTTTTATCCTGTTGTTCATAACCAGCGAGTTTATTTCTGATTATATCATCGCTGACAATATCACTGATTGTGGTGTCATTAGCATCTAAAACAACTCTTCGAAGTTGATTTATTCTTCATACTCTGGACACACTCGATGCGATCATATACGATCCAAACAATCGTATCGGATATAGTCAATCCCTGCGAAGAATGTATCGTCATTGCGTATCAGCGCGCAATGCATCTTCGACAACACTGATATCAACCAACACAATATCATTTAACACTAGAGTTTGTTTTTCAGTCTGTCCTGGAATATCAGCTTCGATATTCTGTCTTCGTGAATCCGTAGGCCAATAACACAATGGCACTGGAAGTGTTGCAAATTTTTCTTTGTGCGTGTCAAATAACTTCATCTGAAGTGTGTCTCTATCTTTCTACTTGCCACTATCAAATCGTTTGGTCTCCACGCTTCCCAAAAATCATTTAATATGGTTTCTGAAATTATTTCACGCGCTATTTCACACTGGATTTTATCCGGTTTTAATCTAATTAATTTGAGATCCAGTGCTGCACGGACCAGCATGACATGAAGAACTTCTATAATGCCCTGAAAGAAGTGTATGGACCTACATCCTCTGGATTATCCCCCTCCCCACCCCACCCCACCCGTTTTCAGCGCAGACATGAATACACCGATTACTGACAAAGAGAAGATTCTTCAACGATGGACGGAACGTTTTTGACAGCGTCCTGAATCGTTCTTCATCCATCAATGAATAAGCCATCAGTCGTCTCCCCCAATTGTGGTTCGTCTGTCGATTCGACGAGGACCTTTCTAATCATCAGAGGGATGGAGGGGCTGCTTCTGTTCTGTGCGTGTGCAGGTGGCTAATGAGGCTAACCCTTGCACAGAATGTTGGTTTGCATAAGGGACACGGGATGAGTGGGTAATCTCAAGGAAGGTTGATGGTACTTGCTTTTCTGGCTTGCCTAGGCTATTCAACCCTGCAGCTGCTGCCTGCTAGATTCTTACAACTTGGATCCTTTGTGCACAGATGAACGCCAAGGGACTCGATCGCTTGCCGTTTGCTCCCATGAATCAGGGTTTACGTTGAATGCTTTCAATACAGCTTTCAGATTGTTTTTGAAGCGTTTCTTCTGATCTCCGTGGGATCGCAGTCCTTGCTGTAGCTCACCATAAAAGAGTCTCTTAGGCAGCAAATGGCCTGGCGTGAGTACAACTTATCCCGTCCAGCATAGCTGGCACTGCATCAGGATGGCGTGAATGCTGGGGAGACCTGTTTGGGTAAGTACCAGAGTGTCTGTAACCTTGTCCTGTCACTTGATGTTGAGGATTTTCCTGAGACTTATCAGATTTCAGGCGTGGCGTAGCGTAGGTAGACTGTCCATGTTTCGCATGCATAAAGTAGGACGTCAGAAGAATTGCTTCTAAGACAATCTGAAAGTCGCATTGAAAGCATTCAACATAAACACAGATTCCTGCGAACATACTGATCAATCAATAACCTCTAATACGAAAAGTCTAAAACAAGATTTTTGTCAATGTATGCCGCTGCAGACTCCATCTGGTGTGAGGTTCTCTGCGTCAACACAAGCGTCGGTATTCTCTGACTCTCTGACCATCTTCGGTGTCCGTAATTAGAACCCACGCTATACTAGTTAAAAGCGAAGCCATGGAGATGCAGACATATATAGACAAGAAACACAAATCATTATACCGTCTTCATAAACTGCCATTTGCGTAAATAACAAAAGTAGTTATACAGTTCGCTAAGCAAGTGCATGCCATTAACAAGGAATACAATCTATTATTCCGTGTCCGGAGAGTATCTGCACCACCATGCGTTTGTTGCTTACCATTTCAGATCGGGGTGAATCAATAATTAAAAACAGCTTGAATTCAAGCACGAGGACTACGCAGACTATCTTGAGATAACCCACTAGCAGCTAGGCTTAATTGAGCTTTTGTTGTAGGAACGACATTTGAAGGTGCTGCCCTCTAGATGTCTCTTGCGATATTGCCATTACAATAAGTGTGTTATATTTGTTGCCAAAATATTGTTGTCAATAGCCATTCCCTAAGGTTATCTAAATCCACCAGAAGCAACGCCAGAGCTATCTTCATAAAGACTCGTTTTGCTGCAGCACAATAATCGGCCATAAAATAACCTCAACAAAACACAGAGTCGCTGAACTCGTGGACAGAAGGCACGCTATCAATCATTCTTGGCGAGCGTGATGGCGCACGTTTCCTAGACCTTCTTATTTCCAGTTCTGGTCAAATTAAGAACACTGATATATCACCGCCGTTCTACCACGCTATCAATCATTCTTGGCGAGCGTGATGGCGCACGTTTCCTAGACCTTCTTTTTTTCCAGTTCTGGTCAAATTAAGAACACTGATATATCACCGCCGTTCTACCAGAACTTGGTATTAGGTGGTTGACAGAATGGCGGCACTCGCCATCAAACGAGCTTCCTCATAGGGGACTTGTAATGACTCTGTACCTGATAGTTAATGAAAGCCATGACAGGCGCGTAAAAAAAATGTAGAGGACAGTGCCGACACCACACCGATGGCTGTCTTTCTGGGAACGTGTGACGCAGGTTAGTCTGTAACAGTTGCTAGCTATACAACTGGAGATAATAACATTAAGCTACAACTTGCATACCATATCAGGGCTTCGGCTTGCCGGTGGCCTACCACAATGGAAAGAATGAAAACAGCAAGAAATTCGCATCATGGCCGAAGCAAAGCTCAACAGGATTGCAAACCACGTGTCTAAGACACTACCCTACAATTCCATTTCGGCAGAAGAGTTCATGCTTGTCCTAGATGAACTCGCAAAACATGAAGAATGAAATACGGCCTGAGGTGAACAAGACGAACGTTTCTTCACTATCGATGCAACAAAACAAGAACTAATAGATAGTGGAAGGACCGAAGCCAAAATTTGCTCGAGAGAGAACTAGCTATAGATTTATTATTAAATGCGTGAGTTCCTATTCTTTGTCTTTTGATCCGTCCGAGGAACAAATCATTGCTTATGCACTCTCTGCTTCACTAACACCAATTATGTCGCCGTCGTATTGTTAGCACGCTCTTGACACGGGTGTAAAAGCGACATTTTACATTGTGCAGATGAATCAGGTGATACCGTAGTGCACGCTATATTTGTATTGTCACAAGACTTATGCGGGAACGGAACGGGGCGAAGGGTGGGGTGGGGCTGGAGGCCCCGCTGGTCCATTTTGTTTACAAAGGCATAATGCACCGTGGAGTGGGTTATGACGGATGTGGATGGCGGTTCATATCCAGTTAAAAATTACTGTTTAACAATGCAATTGGAATAAAGTAAAATGTTTCTCACAACTTAGTATCGCCTTTCCCATACCAAGAATACGTTCTTCACAAAAAAACTGCAGGAATATATTCAAAATTAATTTCAGAAATAAATAGTATAATTGTAATATGGAAAAGATGGTATTGCTGATGTGAGTTTAACGAATTTTCATATCACGATAGGCTATACATAGTGGTCAGTATAACTGTGGAGGAAGAGCCCGGAACAGTCTCGGTATGAATCACTCCTACCCACAGGACGTTGCTGCCAAGGTCACACACACCCAAATTAGCCGAACATGAGACTCGTACCCTGAAGACAGACATCAGGTTGCTTTTGTGTGTTTGTTTTAGGGCTTAAGGCCATTTTTGAGCACTCGATAGCTACACATGGCGGCCAGTATTATTGGTGGAGGAAGAACCCGAGAAAACCCTCGGAAAGAACAAACCGACCCACGAGAAGCTACTGGCAAGCTTTCTTACATAACTACATTAGCCGAATCTTAGACTCGAACCCACGCAGGCAGAGGTGAGACGGCAGTGATCTGTAACGGAAAGCGCTTTAGTCCACCACTCGGTTACTCGGGCCCCATCACATTAGGTTGCAGTGATCGGTAAAGGCTAGCGCTTTAGACCACTCTGATACTAGAGGTCTAAGTATTGAAAGGATATAATGGGAGGAAGAAAGAAAGAAGAGCATAAAAGAAACGAATAAATATCCTCTGTCATATATAGATTCAAAGCCAAACCAATCTTGGAATCGAACCGTTTCGTTGTTTTAATATATTTAACAAGCCTATAATATGATTTGGTATTTAGTTTGTTTCTCCCTCTCTTAATAATAAAATATAAGTTGAAATCCATCAGATAGTTCAGGTAATAATATCCATCTTTTGTTAGTATACCTACATCATGACAAAAATAACGTTAATTAGTTTCTTCTCCTTCTCCAAATACATATGCGAAGGTGTCATTTGAGCCTACTAGCCTAACTAGGCGGAGATGTTGCCCATGAAAGCTGTGATTACAATTAACCTTTCGCTCATAATCGATACTTTTGTTTTACTACGTCGAAGGTTGTTTAAAATGATTATATTCTGGTAGCAGGCGTCGTTTGAACTCCTCTAGCGATGTAATGTATCATATCTCATCTGAAAGATTATTCCGCAAAATGACACAGGATGTTATAATGATTTGCTAAAAGGAGTATAGATGCAGGAATTTGAAATAATATCAGACCTATTGCTATGGCCAACGTCTGATCTCGCTTACATGGAGGGGGAGGGGGAGGGGGGCAATACTTGTGGAGCATTACCGTTGATAACCCTTTTAAATGATGATAGGTTTGGACTGGTTCTACTTTCCACGCACGAGAAGAAGAAGAAGAAAAAACAACTGTTTCTAAATATAGACATTCTTAGTTTGCACACCAAGGCGAATTAGTGTTAATACGTGCAACTTTAAGCTGTACGTTTTCTGTTTGAATTGATTTCTCATTAACACAACCGTCCCCATTTACACTGGCATATTCAAATAAGGGTTTAATATAAGCCAGATACAGATATGAAATAAATAGTTTTGAAAGCTGAAATATAAGTAATCTTAACAGTGCCAGTTTTTTTTTAAAATTTTGTATTTTGATCATATCGTCAATTTGTTCGTATAAAGTCTTTAGAATCGTCAAACGAAGGTGATTTTGAGAATTAACAAGGTGTATACTTTGGCAGCAAACGTATTTCAGATGATTGTGGAGTTTGAAAACATTATTACTTATGTTTTCTTAGCATTCGGTGTCAGAAGGTATTGTTTTGACCAATTATTGAATTTTCTCAAAATCCTGGTTCGTTAAACATTGTTAGGAGGTTAATAATGTATGATGTCATATGCAAAACGAAGAGTAAAGGAAATCATTGATTCAACAAGATCATTCTCATAAACCGAGAATTCTAAAGGGCATTAAACTAATAAGGGGGTACTCTTCCATTTTTTCTTAGCACTATATAATGACTTTAATAATAACAATTTGCTCGATTGTGGAAAAGATACATTCTAAAACAGTGTTAGACAATTATTTAATCCATGTTCCCCATGTTTGAAAACAAGTCCTCCATGCCACTGTCAAATATCTTATATAGGACATGTAGCAAAAGACAATTGTCATCCTTTCTTTCTTTTGCTAGACTTAAGAGTATGGTAAATCTCAGTCAGTGAGACAATAAAAAGCCAGTTTGATTCTTACGATTCTTATAACAATCATTATTTACATTGAAGAAGTTATACGCATATTTATAAACAATCCTTTTAGTTTACCATATTAGCTTATACGTGAGTTAGGTCTGTTAATGCATATCATGCTTTCTATACCTTTTTCAAAGACAAGCACAATGTACATTGGTCAATTTCAATGATATTGGAATGGTTTGCAAAGACATACAACATACATTGACTAATTTCCGTGAAATTGGCATGGTTTGCAAAGATACGTACATTGTACATTGGTTAATTTCCATGAAACTGACATGGTTTTCAAAGACGTACAATGTGCATTGGCTAATTGCAATGAAATTGACATGGTTTCTAAAGACACGTACATTGTACAAAGGCTAATTCCCATTAAATTGGCATGGTTTGCAAAGATGCACACAACATATATAGGCTAATTCCCATGAAATTGACATGGTTTTCAAAGACGCGTGCAACGTGCATAGGCTAATTTCATGACATTGATATAGTTTTCTTTTATAGAGATATATTGAACACGTAGAATAGGGCTCTAGTAGAGACTGAGGGACATGTTCGACATCTTGCGACAAATAGCCTCAGGTTTGCTAATTTTAGCCTCGGGTCTGCTAATTTTTTTTATATACTGACATCTATATTTTTTAATCCTCAAGAACTTTCAATAAATAATAGTGAATCTATTGCCATAAGGTCGAGATGGTCACTAATCATCGTCACAGAACAACATGTCACTATCTTCATTTTATTCTCATGATCGTCGATATTGACACCAATAAGGATCGAGTTTAAGTTAAGCGTATTCAGTGTTTTCATGTGCAAATACGACATGAGTGAGATTTGCATAGGTGGTATATGGTTTTTCGATGTCCGTTCTATGACGAAACATAGTGATTTTCCACAAATGTATGGGATTGTTTATATATGTTAATTTTAGGTTTGCATCTAATTTTAAATTAAATCTATTTTGAGCTTCGTGTTTGATATTATGAACTTTATCTGCTTTGAACTAATGTTTATTTCAGTCTGTTTATTCTGTTGGTACTAATAGTCTTTTAGACGTTCAATATTGCTCAATTGTACCATATTTAGTCGTCATGACCCTTTTGCTTGGAATGGATGATCCAACTGAAGTTATTGATTTGATCATTAAGTTTATTATAGTCTTCTTACGCATTCTTATGAGTCCATGAATCCAAACATTTTGTTCGAAATAAATTTTAAATTTAAATGTGAAATTGATGCGACAAAAGCCACTCAATGATCACTAATTATATGGGTAAATACACGTGTTCCCATTTCTATGATCACTAATAATACGGTCAAAGGCTTGTGTGCCCACTTTAATAGTGTTGGTAGCATATTGGGTTGAACCAGCGGACGAGTTATCTTTCATTTTAGCTGATTGTACAATAACAAATGGAGATTTTGTTTAATTTGTGGTCTGTACCATTACCGCACTACGATGTTGAGAAGTAGAGGTTTTTTATATCTAAAAATACCCCAGTAAATTACCTCTTGAGGACGAATGCATCGCTACATTGACCGCCCTAACAAAGATTGGTCATAATATATTACTTGACTGCTTATTTTGGGATATGTAGTAACGACAATCTTTATATTTCATTGGTAAATTATTTCTAACTAAAGTTTTATAATCTTATGAACTAAATCGAGGAGGCATATTTGTAGATATCTGAAGTACGTAACTACTTTTCCGTCTGTATTGTTCTTTCTTAACAAATTAGAGGATGCAAACCTTTTAACTGAACACTGACCGGGCCATATCATCTAATATTCTTTTTTAAACATGTAACATCAAGTTCGTTGACAACATCTTGGAAAAACGCAGGCTACTAATAATATTCAGGCTTAATTTCATTCTTATATATCGCCCTCCCCACCCCAGTGCTAGACATGACAATAAACTGCTACACTGCAGACATCGTAACGATATGACTAAAATTGTGTATCCCTACGTTAAAATTCCAACACACACACACACACACACACACACACACACACACACACACTTATGGTTCAAGTTTCCAGTTCCCCCCCCCCTCTCTCTCTCTCTCTCTCTCTCTCTCTCTCTCTCTCTTGCATTCATAGATATATAGTTAGTACAAGTCAAAGCTGCTACTCCTCATCTACGTTAAGGATTGCCATTTAATTTTACATACACACGCATTCATCACTTGGTATGCTTGGTCCTAAATGAAAATGGTGCCGATTTCACCAATATGGCCACAATGTCAACCATCTTAAAATTCTTGTTACTGCTACTCCTCTGGACTGGAAAGGCATATCAACGAGGGGTTTTCACTGAACGTCTTGTTTTGACGTTTAGCTGGTCCTAAAAGAAAATGGTACCAATCTGACGTCCAATATTGCGCCACAACGACGTTTTGAAAATATTGTTTTTGCTGCTCTTCATACATGGATGGATATTTCAACATCTTGTTATCACTCAAACACTTCGTATGAGGTCTAGCTGTCGCAGATTAAATTAGTGCCAATCTGACATCCGATATGGCCGATACGGTAGCCAGCTTGACAATCTTGTTATCGCAGCTCCACTTGAACCAAATGATAAAGTTGCATGAGATATTCACCAAACGACGTCTTACGATGTCCAATTGGTCTTAAATGAAAATGGTTCCGATGTGACATCCGATATGGCCGTCACACAGCGATAATATTGAAAATCTTGTTATCTTGACTTATTCTGAATGGATGGTTGTGTTAACATGAGTTCCAAAATAACCGCTGCACCAGCCAAATTTGAAATCGTATTGTCTATTAAGCTGAATGGAACGTCACACGGAGATGTGATTTTGCACTAACCTGTCAGATATAAAGCTTGAGATACCTTTGGAAGAAACCGTCAAGAAATAATTCTTTAATGAAAATCAGTTATTTCATTAATATTGGCAATAATTTCCCTGACGACAATCTATATTGGGATAAAAAAAATTCTGGAAATTGAAAAGGGCAAACTACCAGAAGTAAAAAGAGCCATCTTTTTACACAGGTTTTTTTTTGTTGGCAAACTAAGGGGTATGGGGGGGGGGGGGATTTACCACAAAAAGTGCAACAGATGTCAACAGACTTGACACACACCACATAAATGTCCTAAAAATCAAGAAACACCGAAAGAAAATAATGAACAGAGAACACCGAGCAGTAACAACAACAACACGTACCCGGGAAAAAGCAACAAGATGAAGAGATGCAGGTTCCTAAGCAACATAAAAAAGATACGCAAACACAAGTTAGACAGGAGCAGAAAACAAACAACTATAACAATAAGAACAACAAAAGCAACAGCAAACTTAACCAATGCAGGAACAAACAGAAGAAATCTTCTAACTGTGGGAAATGAACCAGCACCAGAAAGTACAAACACCATCAATAGTAACAGAGAAAGTAGCAACATAATATTTTCAATTGGAACTAACAGCATCAATTACAGCAGGGAATAATCAAGAACAAGAAACAAAAACAAGTAACCCACAAGCAACAACTTAAACAAAATCAATAACAGAACCAATATAAAAAGTAAACCCAAAAAACATCAATTAACTTTAAGCAAAGGAAAGTACAAGTTAGAGAAAACTTCAGAAGACGAACAAAACAAGGAAAATAAATACCCAAGACAACAACAACAGGGTCAAAACAACGAAGGCAACAGGAGACAATCTAGACAGGAGAAGAGACAAAACGCGACACTAGAGAGTGGGATGGCAGATGATTACTTTCTAGAACATGATGAATGAGATATAGAATTTTAAAAAATCATAAATATATAATAAATTATCACAAAACAAAACAAAAATCGGACACCCAGTATGTTAATAATATCATAATCGGTTTCAACGCTCACTAGTTCAGACGAAGAATTTGTTTTATCGTGAATGCTAGGAAATTCGTCCAGTACAATATTAATCCCTTTCAGGGACTCTAGTTTGAACACGCGTGATAGAGTAAAACATACCCATAGCCAATTATTTCTCTATGAAACTAGTCTAATAAACATTCGTTCTATTTTCGGTCTATTTTTAAAACAGTGTTTGACAGAAAATCATTCAAAAGTAGAACAATATACAAACTTAAGAGTGGACATGCAAGTTGTGTGAATAATTTTGATGACACATAGTTTAGGAAAGAGACCCAATATTTAAGCTGGGTTGGGGAAGTGGGTATTTTGAAACGGGATGTATTTTGTAATAAGAATATTGTTTTCAAGCTATTTTTACAATTTACAATAAAATTAAATACTGTGACCTTGTTTGCATAGTAATATTATTATGAAAGGTTTTAACTGTTATATCTACTAGATATTTTACTCCTACGGTGGCTTAGTGGTTAGAGCATCCGCCGCGGAAGCGGGATGTCGTGGGTTCGATCCCTAGACAACTAATACCAAAGACTTACAAAAATGGTACTAACAGCTGTCTCGCTTGTCGCTCAGCATTAAGAGTTAGTGTTTGGACTGGTCGGCCTGGTGTCAGGATAATGTGACTGGGTGGGACATCATGCTACATGTCTGCGGCATGATGCCCAGTGCTAGATAGACATCACTATAAACGACCCAAACGTTAAAAGCTACGTTAAAAATCTTAATCACACACTTATAACCTAGATTTATATTCACGATCTAAAGACGAAATTCTTGTTGAAAAACTAAAAATATCGCAACCAGGTTTATTCGTGTCAGTTCTTCTCCCGAACTGTATAAATAATCCACTTGACCGTGATGCTCCGTCCTAGTACGATACTTTTCTGTAGTCCCATGAGCTATGTATTATTTGGTGTATATTTAACATGACAAAAAGCAAGTTCAACAAATGACAGTCGTAAACCGAGACATAGCTTCTGGACAAAAATCAGTCGGCAACTGTAACATATTACTAATTTACCAATGCTATTATCGAAAATATGCATGACTAGACCCATTCATGAAAACATTTTCAGTACAATGGGTACGAGAAAGACGGGTATATTTACCTTTTAATTTATGGGGTACGAAAAGGGTGCAGTAGAAAATGTGTATTGCAAAATACGTGGGTTCTATGATTTAACCCAGAGAGAAATTTCTACCAGTGTCATAAAAATGATCATGGTTCTATTTGATATATTTCATGTCTAATAGAAAGAAATTTACTAACTAAAGTATACGTGTCAGTTTCTTTATAGCAAAACAAAGGAAAATCATGAAATATGCTTTATACATGTAGACTGACTATAGTTCATTTGGGGAGTTGTCTTCAATGGAAACATGGCAATTTACATTAGGTTATTTTCTTCTTTACTCCATGTTCACCGTCATAATTGGTAATACTCTTCTCTTTGAGGTTACGTAAGTAGTAATAGGGGGCACTATAGGGTCTATGGAAAACCCAGTCAAAAACAGCTTGGGGCACTATAGGGTCAAGATTTATGGGGTCAATGGAAAATCCAGTCAAAAACAGCTTGGGGCACTATAGGGTCAAAACAGCTTGGGGCACTATAGGGTCAAGGGAAATGGAACAGGGTGGGCCTATATAGCGTCAAGGGAAATGGAACTGGGTGGGCCTATATAGCGTCAAGGGAAATGGAACAGGGTGGGCCTTTATAGCGTCAAGGGAAATGGAACAGGGTGGGCCTATATAGGGACAAGGGAAACAAAGGGTGGCAAAGAAAGCTACTATCTTTTCGAGACCTATGAGTGGCCCTGAAAAGAGCCTTTGGATACTTCTTCTTCTTTTATTTTCAGCCATTGTTCCACCACCTTTTGATTTTACCAATGATTCCTGTTTTCTTCTTCTTTTCTTCTTCGGGAATCCAGTCAGGATGTCCCATAGCTCTAAACTTTTCCTGAACTCTCATCCATCTTAGATTGAGTAGATCAAAGTCCTCTTTCTTCTTTTTGTTCTTTTTTTCCTTTCTCTCCTTAGACCAGTTTTCTTTAATCTGGATCACCTGTTCTTCCATCACCATTCTCATCATTGCTTCTGCTTTCTTTAGCCTGTCTAGACCCCACTTCACATATTCCCACTCTATCAGATGTAATGTTTCTTCTAGAAAACACCTGACTTTGATGACATGATCAAGTGCTTGCTTCAAGTCCCCTATTCTTATATATTTTCTTTTAATACGTCTTCTTAATTTCTGGTCTTCCTCCTCTATCATACCTTCTAATAGATCTCTTGCTAATTTCAGTTGGCTTACAAAGCCATGGTTACTCTGAAATTCTTCCTCAAGTCTTTCCACTTGATATTCTGCATCAAGGATCCCAAACCAGCTGTCTCGGAGTTGGATAAACAATTCAAAATTCATCTTGATGTGTTCAAAATTGAATGGCTCCAAGGACCGACGATTGCGTATATATATCTTAAGCACGGACGTGAAAGTAAACACCCCCTACATTCACTTGTCATATTAGATACTATTCACAAATCCTATTATATACTATCCAAAATCACACCCTATACTAACCACACACACGGGGTAGCAGCCAAAACACACCATACTATATACTATCCAAAATCACACCCTATACTAACCACACACACGGGGTAGCAGCCAAAACAAACCATACTATATACTATCCAAAATCACACCCTATACTAACCACACACACGGGGTAGCAGCCAAAACAAACCATACTATATACTATCCAAAATCACACCCTATACTAACCACACACACGGGGTAGCAGCCAAAACAAACCATGCTATATACTATCCAAAATCACACCCTATACTAACCACACACACGGGGAAGCAGCCAAAACAAACCATACTATATACTATCCAAAATCACACCCTATACTAACCACACACACGGGGAAGCAGCCAAAACACACCATATTATATACTATCCAAAATCACACCATATACCATCTAAATAGAGTCAGTGTTTATAATCACACTACTCCTCTCTCACACCCATTGGCAATTGACATAGTATTTCTTTTCTTGTTATTTGGGTAGCCCTGAGAAGGGCTGTTTTTAAAACTTCAAATTGCACCTGGTTAATGCTGGCATCTCCCAGGTCTAGCCCCACACACACATCTCCTACTCCAATCATTCTCCCAATTCACTCTTGTGATTGGGAGTGCAGAGGGAGAATGAGTGGCTTCACTATCCCAATCTTCTGTTTGAGGGATAGTGAAAGTCTCTTCATTTCTGCCTCTATTCCGCAACCGTGGATGAGGCTGTGGTTGTTGCAGTCGAGGCTGTGGTTGTTGCGGTGGGGGCTGCGCCTGTAGTGGACGAACTGGTTCTGGTGGTGAAGGTGTCCTCACCACGGGTTTGACTTTACTAGTCTGTCTCATCATGCGATGAGACAAGATGGGACTTTTCTTCTCCTCTTCTTCTTTCTTTTTTCTTTCCTCCTCTTCTTTTTCAATCCTAGTCTGTTCTTCTTCTGCTTCCATTGCCAGTTCGTCCAGGAGACGCCTAGCATTCTCCAAATGCATTTGAAGTTCTCTTAATTTCTGTACTCTGCTCATCTTTTTTGATGCGCCAACGATGGGTAGCCAGACTGCTTGCTTAATGAGTTTTTTATAGATATAGCCGCCCACTAGGGGCATTTGTATATCTTTTATAGGTGCCATGTCGGCACCCATTTAGGTGGGAGGGGTTGTTAATCCCTCCCTTAAAGTGCTTAAATGCACTATAGATTAAGGCGTTCCCCTGAATTACTAAAAAGTAACTATCAGGGGAAATGAAAGCCTATATAGGGGGTGGGTAGGAATAGTACCCACACACACCCACCCCTATCATTCAATCAAGCAGTAAGGTAGCGAGGGGAAATGTTTCCTCATTTCGCTAGTAATTTGGTGAGCGGCTGCAGCAAAGGTGGAAAGGGCCCAGGTCCAGGTGGGCCTTGACACAGCAGCACACACCAGAGCACGCAGACAGCCAGACAGCACAGCAAAGGACGCAGCCCACACCTGAAACAACAAGGTCATGCTAAAGGTCAAATTCAGTCCAGTTATACTAATGGACAAATAACTTCCAATAATGTGTTAGCCACCTGTGCAATTATTCAAATATATAAGTTGAAGAATTATTATTTACAGTCCTATCATTCGAATAAAACTAGTACATAAGCGTACATATAATAAGTCCCTAACAAATTTAGAAAATTAAAATGTCTAAGCGACATATAATAGTGTAGTCAATGTTAGGTATTTTTGGTCTTAAATTTGCTGGAGGCAATACCAATAAGGTCAAATTAGCTTTTTAGGGCCACGGAAAGTTGTTGAAAAAGGGGTACTCGTAACCAAATGAGTCCCCTATTATTCAGGCGAATGAAAAGATAAATGGCATATATCTTTTCGTTGTACTGCTTTATCCGAGTAATCCGATGGTGACGACTTTTCCGTAGACAGCTGTATTTCCATCAATATGTTGGCTATCTGAGGTAGAGTTTTGCTGACTTGATGATATCATCCTACGGCAACCTGCGGGATACTCGATATTTTGACATCACCAGTCAGCGCGCCTCAGGTCCGCCATATTACTTAAATTCCCATGGCTGGTTGTAATATGGTTCCAGCAACTTGATGCAGGAGGAATCCAACTTCAAAGTCCGCCATTTTTCTTCTTCACGTAGTTTAAGTAGGCGATTCAGTTTCTGCATATCTTCAATCTCTGCCACTTGTTAAAGGGACTTATAAAATATCCAAAATGTTTCCACTGCATCGTCCACCGCTGTACATGTTGATGTTTCTCTCTGTAGTAGTGATGTGATAACGCTTCAGTTCGTCCTTAGCTGCGAAGCCCGGGAAACATGCTCTCGCAATCCGCCGTGACGTCATCAGATCGCCTGCTCCAGAAAAGCCGTCCTACTCGGTCTGCAGTCTTCGCCTGAATTGGAATGGTAGCCAGACTGTTAGTTAGTATGATGGGTTTATAGTGATTCGTCCCGAAGGCTCTTGTCACTGTTTTATCTCCCAATGGGGAGTTATTTAATTTATCCTGAGGGTGGGAATGGTGCCGCGCACCCTGCAGGCGTTTATGTGCTTATAATAGAAGCACTTATTTAGTTTGGCCGTCACCACGGGACAGTTATTTGAACTGCCTCTGGGTGAATGTAAGGCCGTAGGGTGGGTAGGAATAGAACCTACACACACCCACCCAATCCATCATGTATTATGAGTGCCTAACCATTCTGCAATAGCAGTGAAGCGAGAGTAAAATAGTTTACTCATATCGCTTTTGTCTGCATAGTAATGTCGTGAATGCACGATATAATACTGCAGCAGGAAGCAGTGGTGCGAAGAGCCAAGCACGCTATTATTAGTCAAATTCAGTCCAGTTATACTAATGGACAACCTAACAACCAATAATGTGTAAACCACCTGTGCAATTAACCAAATATCTAAGTTACAAAATATTAATTAGCCAGACTGATACGATAATGTGCGTTTTTTAGTTGCCACCGCCCTCTAGGGGCATTTGGGCAACTTTTATAGGTACCATGTCGGTACCCATTTAGTGGGAGGGGTGTTCCCCCTCCCGTTTAAGTGCTTAATTGCACTATAGATTTAGGCGTTCCCCTGAATTACTAAAAAGTAACTATCAGGGGAAATGAAAGCCTATATTGGGGGTGGGTAGGAATAGTACCCACACACACCCACCCCTATCATCCAATCGAGCAGTTGTAAGGTAGCGAGGGGAAATGTTTCCTCATTTCGCTAGTAATTTTGTGAGCAGGAACGGCAAAGGAGGAAAAGGTCCAGGTCCAGGAGGGCGTTGACACAGCAGCACACACAGAGCACGCAAACAGCAAGACAGCAAGGCCACGAACGCAGTCCACACCTGAAAAAACAAGGTCATACCAAAGGTCAAATTCAGTCCAGTTGTACTAATGGACAAATAACATCCAATAATGTGTTAGCCACCTGTGCAATTATTCAAATATTTAAGTTGAAGAATTATTATTTATCATCCTATTGTTCTAAAAATCTAGTGCATAAGCGTACATGAAATAAGTCCCTAACAAATTTAGAAATTAAAATGTCTAAACGACATATTTAGTAGTGTAGTCAATGGTAGGTAATTTTGGTCTTGAATTTTGCCGGAGGCAATACCAATAAGGTCAAATTAGCTTTTTAGGGCCACGGAAAGTTGTTCAAAGAGGGTTACTCGTAACCAAATGAGTCCCCTATTATTCAGGCAAAGACAATGAAAATCTTTTCATTATACGACTGCATTCCTTGTAGTACTGGTGGTGGTCACTGTATCCGCATGGAAGCTGAAATCGTATCACACTTCTGAGTATCAAGGGTGGAGTTTCGCTGACTTAACGATATCATCCTATGTCCTCGTGCAGTCCTGTGGGACAATCTCACTCCTATTCTGATATCGCCAGTCAGCGCGCCCAAGGTCCGCCATACTGTTTAAATATCCATGGCAGGTTACAGTATGGTCTCAAAAGTATGATAAAGCAGCAGTCAAGCAGCTACAGCATCCAGTATTCTTCTCCTTGTATTTTGATGAAAAAACGGCCACTATTCTCCCCTCGCTAAATCCTCTGCCACAAATCAAGTTCGGGACTTATGTTGATTCTGCGTTGAGAAAGTCGAGGTCGCTGCTACACAGTATTCTCGCTGTTTCCATTTCAGCCACGAACAAGTCGGGAGTTACGAAATTTCTTCTTTGAGTCCGCTGTGTAATTCGCCGCTATACTAGTTGATGTTACATTCCATTGCTGTGACGGGATAACATAACAGCGTACATCTTTAACTGTTAAGCCCAAGATTCATGCTTTCGCAATAGCACTGTGACGTCACCAGGTCGCCAGCTCTGGAAAAGCCGTCTTACTTGGTCCGCAGTCTTCGCCTGAATGATGTTAGCCAGACTGATAGATTGATTGATATTATAAGTTTAAAGTGAATCGTCCACTTGGGCTCTTTTCACTGTTTTGTCTCCCAAAGGGGAGTTATTTACTTTATCCTGAGGGGAAGGAAATGTGCCACATCCCCTGCAGGCATTTATGCACTCATAGAGTGCTATTTACTTAGGCCATCACCACTGGGCAATACGTGTACTGCCTCTGGGTGTGACTTCGGCCGTCACCACGGGCAATAATTGTATTGCCTGGGTGAATGTAAGGCCATAAGCCATAGGCCATAGGGTGGGTAGGAATGGAACCTACTCACACCCACCCCTATCATTCTGTTACCTACTGATCTGCAAGAGCAGTGAAGCGAGAGAAAATTAGTTTTCTCATATCGCTTATGTCGGCGTAATGTGGTCGTGCAAGCACGAGAAATTACGGCAGCAGGGAGGAAAGGTGATGAAAAGCTAAGCGCGCACCTGCATATCAAATTCAGTCCAGTTGTACTAATGGACTACCTAACAGCCAATAATGTGTAAGCCACCTATGCAATTAACCAAATATCTGAGTTACAAAATATTACCTATCATCCTAACCGAAAATAGGGACTAGTACTAAGTGTACATGTGTAAGTCCCTATTGTATTTAAACTAAAGTGTCTAAGCGACACATAAAAGTGTAGTCAATGGTAGGGGATTTTGGTTATAAATTTGTTGCGCAGTGCCAATAGGGTCAAATTATTCCTTTCAGGGCCATATGGTTAGTCAAAGAGGGGTACTCTATACCAAATGAGTCCCCTATTATAATAAAAATGGCAATTTATTTCCCTTAATAGGGCTGGTACTCATCATATTGGAAGGTACCACGCCGTCCCTCTATTTCCACCAGACTTGCGGCTGTTCTTGTTTCCTCTCTGGTAATTCTGGGGAAGTATAAACCATGTCGTGTGGCCAGGTACGCTGCCGCATCAAAAAGTTTAAACATGGCTTGTTCTTCGAAGGCTTCGTAGTAATAGGTGGTAAGTATTTTCAGTCCGTAATGCCACTGTGGAACTCTGGGTGGGGAAGCCTGTAGTGAGCGGAACCCTATATAAGTTATTGCTGTGATAAAGCTGGTTGCTTTCTTTTTATTCTCCAGCAATGCTGTTAGTCCTAGTTTTTTGCAGAGTTTCCCCATAAGTGCTTCTTTGGTTTTTTCTGGCATTTTTGCTGTTTTTACCGGTGTTTCCCACTTTGCTTCCGGAGTAGGGGTAGAGGTAGCGGCGGCCTCCAATTGTTGGTTTAGGTCAATTGCCAGACCTGGTAGATGAGTAGGGGTGGAAGATTTAAGCACCCGCTTTTTCCCCTTTCCTTTTTTATGTGTAGGGGCTGGTGTTGGTTCAAGGTCAGACTGCATTAATGGCGCCGGCTCTACTATTGGTGATGTGGCCTTTTCCATCTTTTTTGTGGCTGTAAGTACAGTCCGAAGTTGTGTAGTTAGAACTTCTAGCTGCTCCTGAATTAATTGCGTATCCCCTTGTACAGTTGATTCCCTTTCGGTCGTCGTCTGGGTTTCTTCATTCAGGGCTATTGGGGGTGGGGGTTGTGCAGCGTACTTTGGTCTGGTTTCCCGCCTTTTTCGCTGTCTATTTCTCCTGTACGTGAGCCCCTCTCTTCTCTCATTGTTTTCTTCCTTGTCCCAAACGAGCAGCAGTGTAGTTCTTTTACCTGCTGCTCGGAGGCTCCAATTGTTGGCCTCTATTAATCCTAGGCCTATAATGGCCTTTAAGGCTGGCGCTGGGATAACTTCCGTCGCTAACGTTAGTAGTTGCTCGTTGTTCATTCTTGCTCGGTCGTTGCTGACTGTATGTTAGCCAGACTGACGAGTGCTTCTTTATATATAATTCAAGCGCGGACGTGATGGAAAACACCCCCTAGATCCAAAAATCTTACAGTATCCCTATCATTACCAAAACACGCGGACGTGATGGAAAACACCCCTAGATCCAAAAAACTTACATTATTCCTATCATCATCAAAACAAGCTGACTTTTAAAATAAAACACTCACTCACTTTTATACTTGACTCATATTAATTATACATTGAACAAGTTATTTTGAAAAAATACGTTGTGCTTATAGACGCACTTCAAAACAAAAGTAAAATGAGACAGTGATTATAGACTCACTTCTAATTTTTTTCTAACTTCCTCACATACCATAAGCAAATGAATGATTAATTCTTTTCGAGAATATTGGGTAGCCCCGAAAAGGGCTGTTTTTTTGTGTTTGTGTGTACGAGGAAGGATGGCAATCTTTTATCGTCTAAGATTGCGTCCTCGTTTGGCTACACGATAGGGTCTGCTTCTTCGGAAAGAGAAAGAGAACTCTTTCGTGTCCACACGACAGTCGACAAAACTTCTGTCTGGTTCCTGCTGCTGTTGTTGCTGTTGCTGCTGCTGCTGTTCTCTCTGCTCTCTCTGCTGCTTTTGAAGTCGATACTTCTCAGTCCATTCTTCTTTCTCTTTTTGAATTTCCTCTCTGAAGAGTTCTTCTATGAGGTCTTCCGTTACTTGTAGCATTCTTACATTCTCAATCTCTTCAGGCTTTGGCATCAGATTGTGTCTGATACGATGCAGAGTGACATAAGCTTCGTTCAGCTTAGCTAGTCTTGAGCACATCTTCGTAGTAGGATGAGTCAAACAATGGATGGCCAGACTGGAACGAATGAATGAATTATGGTTTTAAGTGAAACCGGCCACAAAGGGTCATTTGTTTACTATTTTACACTACCAATTAATATGGTAGTGATTTAGATTTTCCCGTGAGGAAGGAATGGTGCCACATCCCCACGGGCGTTTATGCATACATAGTATGCTATTTAATTTGGTCGTCATGCCGCACCCTATACGGAGCTATCGACATGAATGAAAGACCTAGGTGAGTGGGAATAGAACAGCCACGCACTCAACCCTATCAACCAATCGGAGGATGCAGAGCTAGAAGTGCAATGGCACCGAATGATGACTAGTGAAAAATGGTTTCCACTTCTAGTCATTTGCTGGTGTTGGAGTCAGGCAGCGGAGGAGAAGGAAAAGGATCTGTGAACTGGCACCTTGATGTCGTTCGTCTTGCACGCCCTAGCCTTATCAAATCGAGTCCAGTTGTTGCTAGTGGACATCCTATACCGATATTGTGTAAGCCACCTGTGCAATTGAGTCAATCTTTCAAGTTATATTTTTTCCTAACATCCTAACATTCCAATTTTTGTCTAGTACAGAGTGTACATTTTGTGTGTTCCCTATCAATTTTGTAAACTAGGTATGTCAAGTGACATGTATAGGTTGGTCAATGTCGGGTTAAATGGGTTGTTAATTTTGATAGTGGACAGCCAGACTGGAGACTACCCCTGCTTTATATAGTTCAAGCGCGGACGTGATGGAAAACACCCTTCTACGGTTTAGGGCTTGGAAACGTTAAGATAGTTTGATGTGAGGGATAGAAAGAAAAGTCAAAGAGCATTTATATAAATACAAATGTAAAACAAACGACAGACGCATTGGTTTTCAAAACACAACATTTTTATTCAAATAACAAACATTATTTCAAATAACAAACACAATTTTTTCAACTAACAAACATTATTTTCAAATAACAAACATTTTTTTAAATAACAAACATTTATTTCTTCCATAACACTAATACAATCTCTTTTGACATGGTTGACAACGTTGTGAATTAAATTGAGATTTCCACTGTTGGAAGTCATTGGGCGATTGATGTACACTACGTTTCCTAGCTAAAGACAACAGATAGCCATAATGGTCACAAAACCATCGATCTACTTTGTCATCGTTTCGAGACGAATGACGATCAAAATAAGTCACTAAATGTTCTAAAGAATATCCAAGACTGCGATGATGCAGATAATAGATACAATATTGTCCACACACCATAGAATCTGTGCTTTGTAATTTCACATTATTGAATCGTGTCGTCTGAGCATTTCTTCTCATAAAGTCAATGATATCATCTTCGAAAGGAGGCAATCCATACGAATCAAAATACTCCGCACATCCCTCTTGAGGAAAGTAGACAGCTACCCAGTGAGTTCCTGGAAGATGACTGTCATCTGTGTTGATGACATAAGCTTGATTCTCTTGAGGTTTGCGATGAGGTAGTTCATCTTTAGCAGACACGACAGGATTCCAAGAAGCAGTGTACGAACTACGGTTCAAAAGATAATAAAGTTCCCAAGTATCCATTTTTTGTTGTGTAGCCTTGTTTTTTTTCTCTCCTTTCTTCACAGGTGATGATAAGTCATCAATTCGATCCAGACTTTTTGCTTGAAACGGTCTGACAAGTAACTGATGGTTTGCTTCGTCTCTTTACTCTTGGCCAAGAGAGCTTCGATGCGATCAATTTCTCGAGTAAACAATGGAGGAGAGGAATGATCACGTAAGCCTTTATACCACTGAAGTAACACGTCTTCTTCGGAGATGAGACTCCAAGCTTCGTTCAGATAATCATCCAATTTTTCTTCTTGACTCATCATCATACATTTATCGTGTTGAATTTGACTGGGATGATCGATTTGACATCCATAACAATCTTTTTTAATCATGTCTCTCATTTTATCCTCCAAGTGTTGTGCAAAACAAGCCACTAACTGTTGTTCCTGTTCTGGCCATCTGGATTGCATGATCCCTACCTCTTCTTTTTGGTCTTGGGGATCTGCTTTTTCTGTAACCTCCCATTCCATGGATTCGCCACTATTCAAAGAAGGACAAGGGTCTTCCATAGTGTCTAATAGTCTAGAATGACTTCTCTCAAACTGTTGATTTCTATGGTATTATCGAATTCGGCATACAGAATGACATTCACCGTTTCGGTAAGAGCCTTTGCAAACTGAAGTTCCACACGCAGTTGCCCCGATTTTATAGGGTGGAAATGTCCCTCGTCGCTGCCTTGGTCTGGAGTGAAATCAAACGCCCACAAAGCGTAACCTCCTGCATAATCGTCGTAGGAAATACCGTGACTGGTGTTGGTTCCTAACTGTCCTGTGGCTTCGTACAGTGACAAGTACGACCTCAAGTAATTCTTCAGGGTAAAATTGGGTTCGAAAGGTCTGGTACACAAAGTTTTGCCATCGCGACTGACTTCGATTTTGGATACATTGTAGTGCTTAAACTCGAAAGGATTTTGAGTGTAGGCACCGTTGAAGGCTGCATTGCTGACGATACCAATGAATAAACGTTTGGGTAACTGTCCTTGGAACAGATGATCTTCGATCTTAGATTGGAGTCCAGTGGCAATGGTGAACGTTTTGACTTCCACGCGTCGTATCGGATACTTGGCTGTCGTTCTGCTCAAAGTGTGACTGATGTCATTTCCCACTTTAGGTAACACTTCCACACGACGCACGTATAATCTGGCTTCTTGGATCTTGGTTTTACAGTGGTGACCATCAGTAGCCATGAAATGGAATGCAGCACTGCTACGATTTAGTCTCAAGCGAATATCCACTCCGTTCAGCAAATACTTCTCTTGAAACCACATGTCCAAATGCAAACGATCGAACAGTTCTAAAATACGTCCTTCCTTAATTTTCTTATAACGTTCGACAAAACCCTCACTGACAACAGTGCGATCGTCTGCGATCAAGGCTGTTTTGTCAAACTTATCTGCTAAGTCAGGTTTCCATACCACGCAAGCATCTAAAAGAGTATTCTTGGCTTCTTTTCCGTACGTCAAGAGATTTTCGAGGTACGCTCGGTAAGGGTAAGTATCCGTGCTACTGCTGATCAGTTTGTTATTCATGTACAAATCCACTTCGCTGAACAAGGAATGCATGAAATTGTTGACGGGAGCTGCTTGGGTATCGACTGCTGGATTGGTGTCGTCCGTTTTGGTTACTTTCACTTTCAAATACAAGTAACTGTTGTTGAGATCGATGTAATCTTCGGGTTGTCCTTTGATTTCAAACTCGATGGGAGCTGAATCCGTCAAAGAGGAGACGGGATGAAATTCGACCCATTGGGCTTCTTGCATGGTCATCATCGTGGGTGGCATGGCAAAGAGATCTAGTTCCGACTTGGAACAGGCACAAGATTCTTGGTGCATCATTTTTTCTTTATGTTTTTTTCTTCACTTTTAATAATCAAAAATGTCTAAGTCTCGAGAGGTTCTTTTTTTCTTCGTCTTTCTAACTTTAGAGGTACGAAGACTTTTGAAAGGGTGCCTTCGTCGTCGCTTTCTACCTTGTCCTTGCTGTGTCGTCAGGGAAGCAGGAATGCCAGACTCGGTACCGTTCAGAGCATTTATAGGACTTTCTCGTCGACCCAAAATCTCTTTACCCGTTTGAAGCAAGACATTTTTGCCTGCTCTCAAAAAAGCTTCTTTAGAGTTTTGTTTGTCAATGAGAACATTTTGAAGAAAATCTTTGCCGTGAGTCAATGCGGCATCTTTTAAGGCGTGCAATCCTCGTGTCACCATCGGTTTTAAAACAGGGACCACAGAACGTAAGGCGGATTTAAACATATCTCCTAAACCATGTCCTCGTTGTCGAGTGACTCCTTGGTACACAGGATACATCACTTTTTCAGTTGTTGGAGAATCGTTTTTGAAAATGGAGTTTCACTGTGACTTTCCCTTTGGTAAATGGAATATTTTGTCCTAGTTCTCCTTTTATAGTAATGTTGACACTGTCGAAATACGACTTACTGACAGGCAAATAATGAGGATGTACAAATTCGCGGTGAACGTGATAGGTATTTCCACCATCCTCTTTAGCGGCGACGGTAGAATCCACTTTGAAAGGAATGACACGTAGTAACGGTACAGAGGTGTGTCCTACCACGTTGTACTCGACCACATCGGAGTACACAAACATCAAGTTGAGTCCTTGGTTCATTTCTATAGGGGATCGAAAATATCTTGCAAATTCCAAGTTAGTGGTTATGGTTGGTATTTGTTTTTTGTTCTTGATCATCTCGACGTCTCCACCCAAAATATCAAACAATTCAGGACAAAACTTAATACCTATCATTTCATTCTCTGGAAATTTGATTATGAGACGACGAGATACTGGATAGTACTCAAAGGTAACACTTTTACTGACGGGTAGTTTATCCATGGCTTTACCAAACACAGCATTAAACCTGCCAGCAAGTGTAGTCACTAAATGTTGACCACTAAAATAGTAGCCTGGAGGAATGCTGATCACATGAGTGGATTTAATTTTGGGGTCATCTGATTTCTTTCCGCCAGTGATACCTCGTTTGTTTAACTCATCTTGCAATTGCTCGTCAAACACGTCTACTGAAAAAGTGTTTTGATTTTCGACGATGTTTTTGATTTGTGTCGGGTGTATCATTTCCACTAAAGCTACTTCCCAACGAGCATCTTGATCCAAATGCATAGCTTGAGGTAATTTAGCCGTGTAACAACACAACGTGTTCTTAGGAAACACCTCCATGGAACTGTCACTAGGTAACGTTAAGTAAAATTGGTTAATAGTGTGGTTCATAATTCCAATGTTGTTCTGTCCGAGGAGTCACTCGAGGTTAAAGGAGTGTCTAAAAGAGGATTGTGATTGGAAGGGTTACTGTCAGGAGAAGGACTAACGTTGGCCGCAAGACTCCCAATATTGTTACTGTTGTTCCCGTTGTAAGAGTATTTCAGGGAAGGATTAGGAAGAAGATACCCGATGCAACTGCTGAGTAAAATAGTCCACAATTGTTTGTCTCCTTGTTGCAAACTCAAATTAGCAATGGCTGCACCGATAACACAATATACCACAAAGATTTGACAGAAAAAAACGATTTGGGTTTTAGGGACACGTTCTCCACACCACACCCACAAGGGTTGCTTTTGTAAATCTTGCAGAGATGTCGTGGGTGAAAGAGTAGTCACTGTGGTTGCTGAAGCTGTATTGAAGGGCTTGATGGTCACTTCTTTTTATAGTCGATGACTTGGGCAGCGTCAATCCAAGAATCAAAACTAGGAGGATATCCTTTCCAACGTACTTTGACTTCTTTGACACGTCGTTTTCCTACTTTACGGGTTCTTCGTTCGAGAATGCTTTCAATGTCGTACACGTCGTCTTTTTTTTTGGTGACACGTTGTAACTCAGGCAAGTAAAACGTTCCTTTTAATACTTCTCCGTTCATGTCTTCCAATTTATAGACAGTAGGATGACGGTCACGCACTCGTCCAGTAACACGAAACAATTCGGTGGTCCAGTTGGGTAAGTAACCTTTGTCGAAAGTGCGTTTGGTTTTGCCAATGCGTACCCAATCTCCCGGGGTTAACACTTCTCTACCTTTCTTGGGGACAGCCCTCGTTCGGGACGTACCAAACAGACGCTCAAAAACAGTCACTTCGTTGTCAGGTGTCACCTCTTGTGGGGCACGTCCAATGCTTCTATGGTAAGATTGATTGTAGGCTTGGACTAAGTGTGGTAAGACGTCGATGTACTTGAGAGTGTGTTGATGCGTAAAATATTTCCACATGCGTTCTTTCAAGGTACGTTGAAAACGTTCCACGATACTGGCTTTGGTTTCAGGATTTTCAGTGGTGAAAAAATGAATGTCACGTTTTTTTAATTCTCGTTGGAAAGCTTGGTTCAGAAATTCGGTGCCTTTGTCGGTTTGCCATCGAAGAGGGTGACGACCACTTTGTTTCAACACCAGTTGCAAAGCTCGTACTAACTCTCCGCTCGATTTGGATGTCAATGGTACGACCCAGGCAAATTTACAAAAAGACGTCGATGACACAAAACAAATATTTGTAGCCACGATTGTAGGTGGCTAAATGAGAGACATCGGCTAAATCGGCTTGCCATTGATGATCGATGCCTTCCACTTGAGTGCGACTTCTGTGAAATTTTCGTCGAATGGGTTTGTGTAAAGTGTACGTCGCTTGTTCTTGTAACCATCGTTGTACTGTAGGTAAACGGAGCTTTTTCAAGCGAGTTTTGGCAGCACGATACAATTTCTGAATGCCTCCGTAACCTGCAGGGTGAGCTGGATCGTAATAAATGCTGGCTAAGACCTTCTCCATGGTTTAGGTTAATAAGTGACCCACTCTTCGAGGATATTGCTTTGGGTGGGACGAAATGCGGGTTGTTTGGAAACGGTTTTACGTGTCCGATGTGCCACAGGAGTTGACGTCGAGGGTGCTGGTGGTGGTGGTGGTGGTGGTGGCGGAGGTAATGAGATAGCTTTGGTCTTCTTTTCTTTTCTCACCTCTGGTTTCCTTTCTTTCTTTTTCACTTCTGTTGAAGCAGGAGTAGCCATCATCTTTTTAACCCAAGTTTTGAGTTCTTCTCGTTGGGGCGTGGGAGAAGGGGTCAATAAGGAAGCGGCAATCTTACTCGGAATGGGAGTAGCAGTGGGTGTTTGAAAGAGATCATGGGGTTCTTTTTCTTCCTTGGGTAATGGTGGGGTGACGTCTGTTTTGGCTACTGTAGAGGGTAAAGGCGACGGATTATTCATTAGTGCCTTCAAATCGGACAGTGTGGGTAGAGCTGTTTGTTCCACAGCTTTTCGATGAAAGAGTTGTAGTCGTTGCAGAAGTTGACCGTACTTTTGCGATTTTTCGGTTTCGGACAAATCGTGGCGATGCAGCAAGGATTGCAATTCGTGTTGTAATTGGGACATCTCGTTCAAATCAGGATTGGGTGGTAAATGGGGGGTACGTTGTTCTTGCCAACGATGGTATTCCATCCATCGTTTGTAAGGAACTAAAGTCAGTTTTCGTCCTTCCATGGGCTTCCAAAGGTTACGTCTGAGATCCTGGTGCTTCATGGATCCCTTTTATCTTCTGGAAGGATCATACATATTGCTACCCATACCTTGGGGCCATCCCTTGGTGCATCCCTGGAGCCATCCCTTGGTGCATCCCTGGGGACATCCCTTGTGTCATCCCTTGTAAAAAACCTGGTAATATGCTGGATAGGATACCGGATTTCGCTAATCCTCCCAACACAGGAAGAAGAAAAGGTAAAAATCCTCCGCGTTGCACCAACATTTTTTTCTTTTGACGGACGGGTATTTTCTTTTGGACCATTTGACGAAGAACGTGTCGATGTTTGGCTAAGCATTTTTTCTGGTGTGAAGACAAAGGTATCGTGCCTTTCAAGACATTCAAACAACATTCGCACACGGTATCGATGACATCTTTGGAAGCCGTTTTAATGATTTGTTTTCGCATGGGTGGAGAGGCTTTGGACAGGACAGACAACACGTCTCCGTGTTTGACCAAACGAGGAGGTAGTCCTTTCTTTTTCTTTCCTTTGTGAGGTGTAGAAAAATATTTTCTGCGAGGTGACATCTTTGCTTGTTCGTTCCACTATACCACTGACGTCCATGACTTGAAACACACCCTCTTTTATCTTTTTTTTTGTTGTGCCATCACTTGATTTATAAGTGGTATCACTTTTTCTGGAAAAAGATCAAGGGGTAGGAAAAATCCTCCGCGTTGCACCAGCATCTTTTTCTTTTGACGGACGAATATTTTCTTTTGGGCCTTGGGACGATGAACGTGTCGATGTTTGGCTAAACGTCCTTTCCTTTTCTTTCCTTTGTGGGGTGAAGAAGAATGTTTTCTGCGAGGTGACATCTTTGCTTGTTCGTTTCACAATATTACTAGTGTCAATGACTTGGTACACACTCTCTTTTATCTACTTTTTGGGGAACTACCGCTTCGTCAAAAAGGTAACAATGTCTTTCACAAAATTACCAAAAGATCCTCCTTTTTGGTGACTCTTCTTTTTCTTTAAAAGACTACGTCTTTGGAGGAAAGGACGTCGATGTTTGGTTTTTAAGCCTTTGGTACGATGACGAGATTGTCTTTTTCCTGTTCCTTTTTGGGCAGCAGAACGACGAGGGTGGTGGTGGTGGTGTGCACGTTTTTGAGGAAGCATCCTTGAGTGTTCAGCAGTGGTACAGAAAAATACTGATTGACGTCGTGGTCTTCAAGTCATATTTTTATACTGGAATGCGTCGCCACTGATTATCTTTGCGTCGTATCAACTTCATGGCGGGTAACACACGTCGTGAAGGGGTTCGCAACGGACTCAATCGGGACAGTTCTTGTTTGGACAAATCTAGTAAACTCTTTAACATGCCAGATCTTTCTTGGACTTTCACTTTAGGGGCAGGTACTTTGTGAGCAGCTGCTACTGCCGCTAATGTGGACGAGGGTGTCACCGGTGGAGGAGACGTTTTGGGAGACGCAGATTTCCAATGTTTCATCAAATTAGGAAAAACGGGTGTCAAATTGGGTTTGGCTGGCATCACCCGCAACGGAGAAGTGACAGCCCCTGAGGCTACTGGCAACGTAGTCCCTGCCAAACGTCCTTGTAGATCTTTTCTTACAGGTCGTGGTTGACGAAGGTAAGGTTGTGTCCTGGCCGAAGTGCCTTTCTTGCGGGTGACCGCTTTTGTCTGTGGACTTTTCTTTTTCTGTGTTTTGGTCTTGACACCCTTGTTCTTTTTCTTAGGGGCTTGTTTGGCTTTTTTTGTTTTCTTCTTGGGGTGAACTTTGGGAGTATTGGGATCCCATTTTAAAAGGGAACGAATGATGACACCTCCTAGAGAACCACTACCTCCAGGTTTCAATATGATTTGCTTTTTGGTGTGAGTGTCAATGCGAGGATTGGCCAGTTGCGTCAAGGCTACTTTGTTTCTGTCAAAAAAGCGTTTGGTTTGATGTGGAATGTGAATGATGCCTTGCAGTATTTGACGTGCTGTCACCGTAAACCATCGTAAGACTTCTTTGAGACTGGCTTCTAAGACGTGAGCACGTATTTGTGGATTTTTTTCGCGACTGATGCCGTACAAGGCACGAATCAATTTGATGGGAAGATGAGACTGAAGGGACGTCATGTTGACGATGTATGAGACCAGGTCAAAGTAACCCAAGGTTTTTATAGATTTTTTTAGTGGTTCATATGGTTATGTCGACGACGAGGACGTGTACACGACAGGTCCTCCGTCTTGACACCAGTCGTGAAACAAATCGGTACGAAATCGCAAATAATCAGGGGTAGTGGGTTTTAAATCCACGAGTAAATAGGCGTGTGGCGTTTGAGTGGCATCATCGTACGCATGAGTTAGCCAAGGTGTTCCTAACTGTTTGGCTAAAACTTGCACTTGTGATTTATTTCGAGGACTTTTAAACAAGACCACGTAATGAGCATTAAGACTAATGGTACGATGGGCTTTACTTTGTTGAAATAAATTTTGTGTAATGTAAATGACACTGGCATTACGATGATGCCCTTTACGTGTAAACCACAGTTTAATTTCTTCTTCGTCTTCTCCTAACATGTCGTCAAAAATGACCCAATGAGTTTGACTAGGGTCAGACACGATCCCTTCGTCTTCTTTAGGAATGCCTGCTACAAACACAATGGAATCACCTTGACTTTCTTGCAAGAGGCTGTATGCCGATTGCCACTCTTTGTAACACCACACGATGCGTTGAGGTGGACGATCGATCAAATGATGTTTATGTTCGATCAAACGTTTGACAAATTCGGTTTTGCCTGAACCGCTCGGTCCAGCAATTAACATGTTAAAAGGATGACGAAGATACAAGGCTTTCCAACTAGTCTGATCTAAGTGTTCGTCAATGACTTTGAATGTGGAGGAGGAAGGAGTAGTAGAAAGAGTAGAGTGAGCCATAGTCGTGTAGTGGTATGACAGTATTGACACAAAAACAGACAAGACAAGAGGTTTTTATACTTTTTTCAAGACACGTTTATTTCAATGCATGTTTAAATTTGAACAACACGAAAGACAAAAATACATAAAAGCCAAATGGATAAATACAGGAATAAAATACCTAGGCAAATGATCAAAGTGGAATATAAACAAGTCACTGTACAACGTGGTTTGGGTAACGAAGGTGTCCTAGAGGTAGTATGTAATGTTCTTATAGTCTCCTCTACAGGGGGTACAGTCACATAGGTGTCTTCTCGAAAGGGTCTTTGTGGGGAAATGTCCATGACAGTTCTGTCTTGAACAGAAGGATTGTCTTGGGTGATAGATTCTTTTTCTTCTTCTTCTGGTACTGTTACTAACACAGGATTAAAAGTGACTTTTTCACACGACGATGAATTTTAGGAACACAACGCTTGGGCATAATGGGATACTTCGTTTGTCCAAGCCTCAAAATCCCAACTTTTCCAGTCACGTACATCTGTCCAATGAGGGTGTAAATCACAAGCTACACACACATCTTCGTACACTGCTTCCGTACGTAAAAGTTGACGAATCTTTTTTTCGTGGAAAGGTCGAGACGTATCCAAATGAAAACGTAAGGCTTTGAACAGAATAAGTCTCTCGTGGACATTTAAAGGAGTCACCATACTGTCTTATTTTTTTAATAGGTAGTGTTCGTAAAGTGTCCACAAGGAATCGGCAGGTAAACGAAATCCCAGAAAGCAAGTCACTAAAACACACACGACACGTCGACCCCAATTCATAGGGTATAGTTCTTGTAATAAGTGTTCGTAATCTTTCACCGTGTGAATCTTCTCATTGATATCCTTCCACGGAATCTGTTGGATCACCAATGATAAAGGTTGTGGCATGGTCGTTCTCTTTTATACTTCTTTTTTAGGTCGAAGACTATTAGTGTAGATTCAACCCAGAATTAAACACAGAATTAAATTTGCACAAAAAGCAAAAGTGATTAATATAACGTGTAATTTCGTCCCACTGCCATTCAGGGTAACGGTCAAGAAGGATCAAAACATCTTCAGATGTAAACGTAGTAAATTGGTAACAGAGCAAAAAAATACCCTTAATCCAGAGAAATCTAATACGTTGGTTAATTTTTGTCACTTGCCTCTTGTGAATTTCACGACACAAATGTTCTACAGTCACCCATTGAGATTTTTCTTTAGCAAGACCTTGCCAAACGTCCTTGTAGATCTTCTCTTGCAATTCGTATGGTAATCCTTGAATATTATGTTTTAGAGAGGGCTTATATACTGGTCTAGGTGTGTTACACGACATGGAGTAGTAGTGTCACTTCCAATCACTAGGTCCCACTAAAGGTAGGTATTGACAATTCGGAGACCATCGAGCATGTTCCAAGTAAGCGGAATCTTTCTGTTCCCACTCGTAAATGGATACACCACAACTGAAACACTTGACTTTATCCCCTTTGCCCAAGTAGAAAAATCCAGCTCTGGCTAATTCTTCAGGAGTTGGTCCAGGCAGATATTTTGGCCATTTATCTTTGAAGGTTTGGAATCGACTTTTAAAGTGACAGTATTCAGGCAAACTCGTCGGGAACGAATATTCGACTCTCCTCACTTCTGTTCGATGCAGGTACGGTGAAATTCCTAGGAGTCCACGATAACGTGTGGCACCGCTTTCGCATCCCTTAGGTTTGACACGCACAGCATCACTTTCCACGGTAGATATAGGGGTAGTAGTCATAGCAACGTTCCCACGATATCCAGCTGAATCGCTAACGTCACAGCGTCTGGCATCACTACAATCGTAAGGTTCACCATCGCACTCTGTAACGCAATTACAGTGCATACCGCAAGGACACTTACAGTTTCCTTCCGGACAACTTCCGTTGCAATGCATGGGTCTTATCCATCCAGTACTTTTCACACTCTGGAAAGGTACATTTGTTTTACAAGCCCCAAACTTGAATGATGTCTGTTTAAATGGATTCATCTTCTTTTCGCTTGGCTGTGTTAGTCACAATGAACTATTGGTCTTGGACAATGTCCCTTTTTATATGCTGCCCAATTTCGACGTGATCGTACGGGAGAGTGAAGTGATTGGGAAGTCGTACTCTTTTTTGGTACACGATTTGATAGACTTTTTCCAAATGTCGGCTAACGATTTGGTGTGTAGGTAAACGGACAATCTTGTGCGGTTCGTGGGTAGTCACTTGAAACGTTTCATCCTGTCCCGACTGTAAGGCTTCTTGTAGCACGTTAAAGTTCACCACTCGACTGGTGCGATAATTGAGAGTCAATCCTTTCACTTTACATTCGGTGTGCATTTCTCCTTGTGGGTCTCGGTATTCGTAGCCGTAATTTTTAGGACCGCCACTTGCAAAACATAGAATCTTGTCGTTGGGATGTTCATCGGTCCAGGCTCCTAAACGGTCTCCTTCGATGACAGGGTTACACTGGTTCGGTCGGTGAATGTAGATGCAACTGTCCGTGTCAAAATACAACACACGATCTCCTAACAGTTCTAACACTTCGTACAATTTTAAACGAGCGTGGGCTGTCACGTAAGCCGCAATGATGACATTTCCAAATTTGTCGGCTTCTACAAAGTCTAGTTCTTCTTCGTAATTGACTAAGATCAAGTCCTCACGAATGACGTCCACGTGTTTCATGACTTTGGTTGGGTCGTGAATCATCTGGAAGTAGCGAGACGGCTCGGACAAATACTCCGTCTTGGGTAAAGACGGTCGTTGTGCCATTTTACCCCACAAGCAATTGAGCATCACTTTGGTAAACGACCGCCTTCCTTCGTTTTTCTCGATGTGGTATAAAGTGATACCTTCCTGCTCCCTATATTTTTCTTTGAATATCTTTTGGTCTTCGGGAGTGTGACACCAGGAAGGATAGCCACTAGCTTCTTGTTTTAGTTTTAAAAAGGCATCCACGTAGTCTGCAAAAATACCTTTCTGTCTCTCGTCGCCCTTGCGGTATTGTTGTGTTTTGGGAAAGTGATAAATTTCGTACACTTCTAACAGTTGGTATCCCAGGTCCAGAGCTTTAAACAATTCCACGCTCACCCACGTTCCTGTCAAGGCACGTTCTTCCTGAGTGTGCTGACAAGGTTGGTCTTGGTTGCACATTTCGGCACATGTGCGACACAAAGGAAACATCAGTTTTCCTTGGCAATGGTGAGGTAAAACGGGATGGTACAAGTCTGTGGGAGGTAAGACTTTACACTTGATCAATCCTTCGTACTGACGAATGTGGTCCAAGTCAATGTGTTCTGTCATCAATTCTGGATGCCCTACGGGAAAGTGACAATATTTGCACACGTAAGGATACAGCGAACACACGTCCAAGTATTTGATTTCTTCTCCCTTCTCTTCGTCCGCTTGGTACAGCAAACAAGTGGCATTCGTTCGTCCTCCGTACAAACTATCCCGGGGGTTCAATGGGTCCACCCACTTGTAACTTTCTACGATGCGTTTAAACTCGGGATCGGTTTTCAAACGCAGATCGTACTCGTGTTCCCACATTTCCACTACCTGGTATCCTTGTTGTTCTAACTTCAAACGTCGTTGACACGTGGTCTGGTACAAATCTTCCATGGTTCGTTGTAAAAACTGATTTTTGGTGTTACGCTGAGGGTAGCATAGGGGACATCCGTGAAATAAACATCCGTTAAACTCGTACACGATCTGAGGGTTTTCTAAGTCCCAACCATCTACCGAATACGTTCCGATGGTCTTTTCGCCTCCTCCGTTGCGAGCGTGTTGGATCCATTTGTCTTCCTTGTCGCACAAGTAATGGAGCCAGCGTAGGGCTTTAACCGAGTATTGACGTTTGACAAAATTTGTCGTTTGAGGACTGATGACCGCTAGAGTATTTTCGGGCATAAAGCGTTTTCGGTACACTAAGGAACATGCTTTGGCAATGGTACAAGCTTCTTTCAAAGGATCGATCCCTCCGTATTCCATGAACAGTTCTCGAAATTTTCCACAACAGCGTCGTAAAATGTCCACGTCAGATCGACAATACTTTAACATTTCTTCTTGAAAGTCAAAGGGGTCCGAGGCGTGAGTCTGGTACCAAGCATGGAAAGCTTCTCGTTGTTCGGTGCGCATGTTGTCGGGGTCGTAGTCGTCAACCTCAGGCAAATGGGGTAGAATGGCATGTTGATTGGCTTCGGTATTAAAAAAGTGTGGAAAATAACCTTTGGCCATTTCTGTCATTCCAAACGTTTTAGGCATGCGACTCAAAGGCATGGCCAAGTAACACATCGAATCTTTAAACTGTACTTGTCCTACTTGCATAGAAATGATTTTGGCTCCGTTCAAAGTCACTTGAGGCCGTTCGGTACTTTGTTCCGCATAGTATCTAAGCAGAAATTGCCCATCGTACCCCGAGAAATTGTGGGCCATGACTGTGGCATGGCAATGACACTCGCCGTAAAGTTCGATGTCTTCTGGACTCCACGTTTCGTCGATGGGGTTTAGGATCCATTGGGCAAAATCGGCTAGCGTATTTGACCCTCGAAAGATTTTCTCACGTCCTCCAGGAATCTTGCTGCAGTAAGGGCAATGACTAAAGATAGGTTCTTGGATGCACTGCTCGCACGCACGGTGAGCCACGCAGAAATTAGGAATGTGAATACCAGTTTCTTGCATGCATTCGAAATCTAAAAAGATAAAATTCCCTTTCTTCTGGGTATCTTCTGGTCGGGGTTGATATTTATGAATGAAGCATTCGTGCTCCAAGTCCACAATTTGGCGACAAATGTGACATCGTTTCTTCCCTCGACAAACGTGTAACTTAACACTATTGGTACCTATGCCTTGTCCACAAGTAGGACACAATCTCAGAAGCTGAAAAGTACTTTTCTGCTGTGAACCTTGCATCTTCAAATGTTGTTGGTAACAGGTAAGACTGACAAAAGTGCGCTGACACACAGGGCAATGCACTCGTACTTGTCCTTTGTCCAGACAAGGTTGAGAGGCCAAACATCCCTCACATTTCGATCCACAATGCTTGTGTTGTTCTCAATTGTTATAACCATAGTCACATTTTTCACATTAGTAACTGAATTTCAGAAATCCAGTGATACTGGTAATGGTATCAAAATGACCATCGTGATGATAGACGTGAATGTATTTTCCGTCTTTGAAATCGTGGCCTCGAAACAAAAGAGGACCACGCACTTCTTGAGGGTGTACTTTCAAAGTGTAACGTGGAGCCAAGACGTCTTGCAACTTTTGCATTTCTGGAATACCGCAAGGGGTATCTTTGGATATCCCCGCTTGCTGTAACAGGAGTTCTGCTTCACTTCGTTGTTTGGCTCGGTCCGATTGTCGAATAGTTTCCCAGGCTCTTTTCCATTCTATCGTCTCGTTCTTGTTGACATACATTTGTCCCACGACGATGGCACGGGCTAAACATATCTGGTCTTGAGGATTGTTAATTCGGACGAGGCTTCGCTTCATGTTACGAAGGCTGTCCACCAATAACACTTTTTTGCGTCCGGTCCCCTCAGGAAGAGACACGTGGGTCATGAACAGTGTGGCTTTTCCATCGGTGATGTGAAACTTGTCGTTGGATTGTTGCACATGTTGAATTTTGTCAATGACTTTGGAAGGTGTTAATTCTGATGGGCTAGTAAACTCGATCCAAACGGGAGACTTTAAATTATCGTGATGAATAGAAAGTCTCAAGCGATCGTCTTCTTTGGCTTGACATTGCTGTTTCAATGCAGTTAACACAGAATCCCACACCTCGGTAATGAACCCTTCTGTATTCTCCAAAGGTACATTGGCCTTGAAATCTTTAAACTTTACGGCATACGTGTAAGCCGTTGTTCTAAATTTTCGAGAGGAACGCTTTTCCGTCTCTCGAATGTGATAGTAATTTTCAGGGTTTACTAAGGGTGGTGCACTTTGCTTGGACGTCGATTGCTTAGGCGTAGATTCGGGCTCACTCATGTCATCTTCAAAATCACTGGCATGAATTTGAGCCAAGACTTCAGCTACTGTGCTAGGCGATACATTACGTTTATGTCTCTTACTATCTTTTCCTTTCTCCACAACATGATGTGGTCTTTTCATCTTGTCTGCAAAAAGTCAAATGACTACCTTTTAAAGACCATAACCCCTATATATTCATGTCCGATCCGTGCATATATAAAGGGTTAGTGTCTAACGGTTCAGTATTCATTTCACTCTCACATTGACCAGAACGATGAAAGAACCTACAGAAGTGGAACTTCTCATCAGAGCTTTACGTGGGGTCATACGAAAGTTTTCGTCAGACCAGCCGACGGCCTACTTTTTCTCCTATCGAGATAAAAGTCAAGATACTTGCTATATCTGTAAGAAGAAAGGACATTGGGCTACAGAATGTTCAGATCGTGACAAAAATAAAAAAGGTACCAATAGAGACAAAAGTCAAGATACCTGTTATTATTGTAAAGAGAAAGGACATTGGTCTCCAAACTGCCCTAAGAAACAACAGGAGCAGGAGGAGGAGGAGGAGGAGGCGGAAGAAGAGGAGGAGGAGGAGGAAAGAAATTCTGAACAGGAGGAGAAAGAGGTACCCTCCTCCAAGGAAGAACCCCGTCACGTTCACAAAAACAAGAAAAGAAGACGAAACGAAAGTGACGAAGAAAAAGAAAAAGCTGTGACAGTAAAGAAAATGAAAAAATAGAAAGAGTGAAACAGAAGAAACCTATGAACTTTTTAAAAATGGTATTGTGTTATGTTATGTTGTGATATTGAATTGTAACGTTTGTACTAGAATACACCAGAGAGAAAAAACGTAAGTGTCTCTTGGTTTTGATTTGATAGAATAAGAACCTACACTCACACATTCCTTCACTCACACATACATCATGGATTTTAAAAAATATATAAAAGGACTTTTGAGTTTTCATTGAATTAGGCAATTGACATAGTATTTCTTTTCGAAATAATTGGAGTGGCCCTGAAAAGGACCGTTGGTGTTTTGATTGTTTAAAACAAAACAAACTCAGAAACGGGACGAAATCCTTTTGAGCTGTCTTAAGCCTTTGCCACGCCTAGGCCTACTTCGGGACTGGTGGTTCCTGTCAATGATTTGGTAGAAATCACTAACGGTGGTAAGGTAGACGTAGTCACAGAGAGATCGGGTTGTTTCGCTCGAGAAGGTCTTTTTCTCTTCGGTCGTGATAAAGAAGTCTGATACATTTGTTTCAGACTCCTTAACTCAGCTAAAATATCTAAAAGTACCGTCGTGACCGTTTGATTTTCACTATTTTCTTTCTGTCCTTGGTCTTCATTCTTCTCTGTTGCTGTTGCTGCTGCTGCTACTGTTTCTTCCTGGTGTTTTCTTCTTGCTTCTTCTTCTTCCTGCTGTTGCATAAGAAAAGCTTGTTCTTCTACTTTCTGTTGTTGTAAAAATCGCTCCAATTCTTCTTTTTGTCTCTGCTTAAAATCATCGACGTGTCCATAAGAAGATACAGAAGGCAACGAAGGTTCCGGAATAAATTCTTGCGATGTTAAAAAATCCACAATATCCCAGTTAAAATCAACTTCTTCTGGATGTAGATGTGTCATGACTTTAGTAGTCACTGTTGGCCCATGACTTGCTGTCTCTACTCCTGACTCACTCCAATTCATCGTCTTCTTACTGTCCGCCATGATTGACAACTCTGTCTCATCGATTGACTGCGCACAGACGCTAGTACCTCTATATAGAAAAGGTGACGTCACAAACCGCTCTCTTCCGATTGGATGGCTGTGCCTGACTTTTGTAACGCGTGTTTGGATTGGTCGATACACTCAATCCGTTTCGATCCGCTCTTCCCCTATAAATAACCGCAGTTCACGGCATTCGCTTCACCTGTTCTCATCAGAAGATGTGGACTAACGTTGAATCGTCAACCCTTGTGTCTAGCATGCTGTTTAGGACTGACATACCCATGTATGTCAGATCATCATGGAGTGTCATTCATAGGACGGAGACAGCCTATTGGAAGAGAAGAGTCTATGTGAAAAGACAAGGTTGCTTGAAGAGAGTTCTCTTCTATGGACCCACAGTAAGGAGAAGTTTAAGGAAGAGAAGAAGATCTGTGAGATGTCCTCTGTGTTAACAAGACAACGTTAACATTACACATCACGGTCCTTTACAGGGCCACTCATAGGTCTCGAAAAGATAGTAGCTTTCTTTGCCGCCCTTTTTTTCCCTTGTCCCTATATAGGCCCACCCTGTTCCATTTCCCTTGACGCTATATAGGCCCACCCTGTTCCATTTCCCTTGACGCTATATAGGCCCACCCAGTTCCGTTTCCCTTGACGCTATATAGGCCCACCCTGTTCCATTTCCCTTGACCCTATAGTGCCCCAAGCTGTTTTGACCCTATAGTGCCCCAAGCTGTTTTTGACTGGATTTTCCATTGACCCCATAAATCTTGACCCTATAGTGCCCCAAGCTGTTTTTGACTGGGTTTTCCATAGACCCTATAGTGCCCCCTATTACTACTTACGTAAAGGAGTATCGTCTAGAATCCATTTAAGTTGTTTCTATCAATGTTCTCAACATTGTTTGCAAATATGCATTACGACTCTGTGGTAATCAACTACTTGAAACGAGTAAGAAAAAAACAAGCTTTGTAAATTTCAGAAAATAGTTTACTTCTGCAGGATACAAAACGAAAATGTAAAATGAAATTGCGTTGAGAATTAAATCCCAAATAATCATAGAAATACTAACAAAAATCGTAATGAATAATGTTCTGAATACACTTTATTGGTATACCAATTAATTGCCAACGCTGAAGGTGTTTATGTGCCTGTAGTGGCTCGTAGTCTCTAATGTATTAATATACCAATTTCCTGAATTGTAATGTGACGCAAACATTATTTTCTTGACTCACAGTATTGTAATCAAAGGCAACCATGTTTGACTTATCAATGATTCTAAGTTAGTGTCTCTTTTCAAGAATAGCGTAGAGCACTTTGTATTCCCAGAGAAGAAGGATTCGAATTAAATACTTTCAGCCCAAATCAAAAGCTGAACACAATAAATATTCTGCCTCAAGATTTTATAGTACGAATAAAAATGTATTCATGTTTTCTTGAGGAAAATATTAGTGAATTAACCTCATTGATAATAATTATTCTTGTCTTGGGAATATATTAGTGAATTTATATCACTTTAAATCATATTTTCTTAAGGATGACATTAGTGAATGAGCCTCACTGCATGTAATTCATAGTGTATTGAAGAAGATAGTAATGAATTAATCTCATTGCATGTAATTCATAGTGTATTTAAGAAGATAGTAATTACCTAACCTCATTGCAAATAATTCATAGTGTATTGAGGAAGATAGTAATGAATTAATCTCATTGCAAGTAATTCATTATGTATTGAGGAAGATATTAATGAACTAATCTCATTGCAAATAATTCATAGTGTATTGAAGAAGATAGTAATGAATTAATCTCATTGCATATAATTCATGGTGTATTGAAGAAGATAGTAATTACCTAACCTCATTGCAAATAATTCAAAGTGTATTGAGGAAGATAGTAATGAATTAATCTCATTGCAAGTAATTCATTATGTATTGAGGAAGATATTAATGAACTAATCTCATTGCAAGTAATTCATAGTGTATTGAGGAAGATATTAATGAATTAATCTCATTGGAAATAATTCATAGTGTATTGAGAGAAAAAATGTTAAAGCTACGTTAAAATCCAAATCTCTCTCTCTCTCTCTGTCTCTCTCTCTCTCTCTCTCTCTCTCTCTCTCACTCACACACACACACACACACACACACACACACACACACACACACACACACACACATAGTGCGTTAACCTCACTGCAAGTAATTTTTTTCACGCGGAATATATTAGTGAATTAACCTCATTGTAAAAAATCGATCCTTTTTTTGACAAACACATTAATGTATCAACCTCATTGCAAATAATTCATCCTTTCTTGAGGAAGACATTAATGTATCAACCTCATTGTAAATAATTCATCGTTTCATGAGGAAGATATTAAAGTATCAACCTCATGGTAAATAATTAATATTTTCTTGAGGAAGACAATAATGTATCAACCTCCTTGTAAATAATTTTTTATTTCCTGAGGAAGACATTAATGTATAAACCTCATTGTAAATAATTCATCCTTTCTTGAGGAAGACATTAATGTATCATTCTCATTGTAAATAATTAATATTTTCTTGAGGAAGACATTCATGTATTAACCTCATTGTAAATAATTCGTCATTTCCTGAGGAAGATATTAATGTATCAACCTCATTGTAAATTAATATTTTCTTGAGGAAGACATTAATGTATCAACCTCATGGAAAATAATTAATATTTTCTTGAAAAAGACATTAATGTATCAACCTCATTGTAAATAATTCATATTTTCTTGAGGAAGACGTTAATGTATCAACCTCATTGTGAATAATTAAGATATTCTTGAGGAAGACGTTAATGTATCAACATCATTGTAAATGATTAATATTTTCTTGAGGAAGACATTAATGTATCAACCTCACTGTAAATAATTCAACCTTTTTTGAGGAAGACATTAATGTATTAACCTCATTGTAAATAATTCACCATTTCCTGATGAAGATTTTAAAGTATCAACCTCATGGTAAATAATTAATATTTTCTTGAGGAAGACATTAATGTATCAACCTCGTTATAAATAATTCATATTTCCTGAGGAAGACATTAATGTATAAACCTCATTGTAAATAATTAATCCTTTCTTGAGGAAGACATTAATGTATCAACCTCATTGTAAATAATTCATTTCCTGAGGAAGATATTAATTTATCAACCTCATTGTAAATCAATATTTTCTTGAGGAAGACATTAATGTATCAACCTTATTGTAAATAATTAATATTTTCTTGAGGAAGACATTCATGTATCAACCTCATTGTAAATAATTCGTCATTTCCTGTGGAAGATATTAATGTATCAACCTCTTTGTAAATTAATATCTTCTTGAAGAAGACATTAATGTATCAACCTCACTGCAAATAATTCATATTTTCTTGAGGAAGATGTTAATGTATCAACCTCATTGTAAATAATTAAGATATTCTTGAGAAAGACATTAATGTATCAACCTCATTGTAAATTAATATTTTCTTGAGGAAGACATTATTGTATCAACCTCATTGTAAATAATTAATATTTTCTTGAGGAAGACATTAATGTATCAACCTCATTGTAAATAATTCTTTATTTCCTGAGGAAGACATTAATGTATAAACCTCATTGTAAATAATTCATTCTTTCTTAAGGAAGACATTAATGTATCAACGTCATTGTAAATAATTAATATTTTCTTGAGGAAGACATTCATGTATCAACCTCATTGTAAATTAATATTTTCTTGAGGAAGACATTATTGTATCAACCTCATTGTAAATAATTAATATTTTCTTGAGGAAGACATTAATGTATCAACCTCATTGTAAATAATTCTTTATTTCCTGAGGAAGACATTAATGTATAAACCTCATTGTAAATAATTCATTCTTTTATAAGGAAGACATTAATGTATCAACGTCATTGTAAATAATTAATATTTTCTTGAGGAAGACATTCATGTATCAACCTCATTGTAAATAATTAAGATATTCTTGAGAAAGACATTAATGCATCAACCTCATTGTAAGTTAATATTTTTTGAGGAAAACATTAATGTATCAACCTCATTGTAAATAATTAATATTTTCTTGAGGAAGAGATTAATGTATAAACCTCATTGTAAATAATTCATCCTTTCATGAGGAAGACATTAATGTATCAACGTCATTGTAAATAATTAATATTTTCTTGAGGAAGACATTCATGAATCAACATTCATTGTAAATAATTCGTCATTTCCTGAGGAAGATATTAATGTATCAACCTCACTGTAAATTAATATTTTCTTGAGGAAGACATTAATGTACCAACCTCATTGTAAATAATTCATATTTCCTTGAGGAAGACAATAATGTATCAACCTCACTGTAAATAATTCATCCTTTCTTGATGAAGACATTAATGTATCAGCCTCATTGTAAATAATTTATCATTTCCTGAGGAAGATATTAATGTATCAACCTCATTGTAAATTAATATTTTCTTGAGTAAGATATTAATATATCAACCTCATTGTAAATAATTCATCGTTTCTTGAGGAAGATATTATTGTATCAACCGCATTGTAAATAATTCATCCTTTCTTGAGGAAGACATTAATGTATCAACCTCATTATAAATAATTAATATTTTCTTGAGGAAGACATTAATGTACCAACCTCATTGTAAATAATTCATATTTCCTTGAGGAAGACGTTAATGTATCAACTTCATTGTAAATAATTAATATCTTCTTGAAGAAGACATTAATGTATCAACCTCATTGTAAATAATTTATCATTTACTGAGGAAGATTTTAAAGTATCAACCTCACTATAAATAATTTATATTTTCTTGAGGAAGACATTAATGTATCAACTCATTGTAAATAATAATTATGTTCTTAAGGAAGATATTAATGTATCAACCTCATTCTAAATAATTCAACCTTTCCTGAGGAAGATATTAATGTATCAACTACGTTGTAAATAATTAATTTGTTCTTAAGAAAGATATTAATGTATCAACCTCATTCTAAATAATTCAACCTCTCCTGATGAAGATATTAATGTATCAACTTCATTGTAAATAATTAATGTGTTCTTAAGAAAGATATTAATGTATCAACTTCATTGTAAATAACTAATTTTTTCTTGAGGATGATATTGGTGGTTATAACTATAAAGATTTCTATGTGCATCTTTCAGCACTTTAGACATTTAATAAATATATGGAAGTATAGAGAATTGATGAAAATCGTTTTGTTCTGTATTGTCCAATTAATATTTCACTTTCTCTTGGAAGATTGCATTGCATTGTGCTATTTTGTTTTTTTACAATGAATATCACACACATACACAGATCTATCTATCTATCTATCTATCTATCTATCTATCTATCTATCTATCTATCTATCTATCTATCTATCTATCTATCTATTGTTATAAATTCCGTTTTATTTCTTAGAGCTTTTCTAGTGTTAGCTTATTTTATATTTTGTTTCAACAAAGAGTAGATACTGGCTGGTTCGTGCATTCTCATAGACCCTTTTCAGTTAGCAATTTTAGACTTTGTTCTCGTGTTACTCAATTCAGTCAAGTAAGATTCACGCTGTGTTTGCTCGTAATTAGCCATTTCTACTTCTAGACTTTAAGCTTAATCCACTACTGTTTCGTCGGAAAGTTTGAACAGCTTTATTCTCTCTTGAATATCGGAGGCGATCAATTGTATTTATTTTGTTATCTGTATTTTCGTATCATCTTTGGTGCTCCTTTTCATCCCTGCTTACTTTTACTGCCAAACGTTAAGTGACTTAATTAACACAGATTGTATGGATTCAGATCTACTTAGGTAAACAATAATAATAAAAAAAGCTGCGGTCGATGATTTTTTAGCGTGTTATCTGTCGACACATAGCAATTTTACATTTACTTCCCTGTTTGACATTTCCACTTTTTATTTAGTTATTCCCAGTTATCGTTCAGTAACTCCATATCGTCAAAAAAGGACTAAAATCATTTTATTTTAACACAGTTTCACATCAGTACTAATGTATCGATAATATATGATTTAGCAAAGCAATCCCAATATTTCTACGTATATTCATCATTTCTTATGTTGAATGTTTTTGATCACTGTAACATAATTTTTTCTTGATTTAAATATGTGTGTGATTTGGATGTTAAAAGTACTATTCAAAGTGTCAGTCATATCGCAAACGATGTCGGCAGTGTGACAGTTTATAGTGATGTCTGAAACGGGCTGGCATTAGCGGGTATACAACCGCAACATTGGATTAAGAGTTTGACGCTTAATCAATTCAGCTACAGCAACTTCCAGGATTTATTAATCATTCAATCGTTCTTTTGGAATGCTCTTAAAATGTCCTTGTACATAGTTCCTTTTAATGCATGAACGATACTTAACCGCTTTCAGACTAATTGTTTATGGCGATAGCCAAGTTGAATCCATTAGAATATATTTACATGTGCTTTGTAGATATCCATGCGATTCGTAGTTTGAATCCAAATGCTATATAAAAACATTTCCTGCCGTACGTTTCGTTTGGATTTATAGGAAATGTCAAAACGTAAGAGAGAGAGAGAGAGAGAGAGAGAGAGAGAGACAGAGACAGAGACAGAGAGAGAGAGAGAGAGAGAGAGAGAGAGAGAGAGAGAGACAGAGAGAGAGAGACAGAGATTCTGTAGTTCTAACTCCATTGATAAAAGTCTCATAATAACACGTAACTACAAGTTCTTGGTGTAACGTAACTGTTCATTCTAAAAGAGAATGTTTTCGTTTCTGTGGATTCTTCTTTAAGCCAATAAAGCTTTATTTTTTTCGTTTCGAAGCGTATTAACTATGTCTCACGGTCTCTTTTAAGTTGTCTAAATGAAGTCCAATAACATCGATTAAGCTTATAATTTGTTCAATTAACAGTTAATTGAATCATTTCTTGTCATCGCACCTGGCCTCTTGAAGCGGAAACACATTTGGGTTTGGTCTTAACCGTAATTCCAAAACCAATAATTGTTTAATATTCTAATGGTTTGACGAACTAATCTCTTCGCCGAGAGCAATCAAAGATCCTCAACAACTATAGATAAAACGAACAAGTACGTTCAGGAAAAAAACGACAATGGTTTTTACAGCACTGCAAAACAGTGACGTTTGTTATCAAATTGAAATGTAAAAAAATAGAACTATAAACATGAAATTGGAGCATAGCTAAGAAAAATACAGGCAGATTACAACGTGTGGAATGGACAGTTGTGAAATAAAGAAATAGGTTTGACGAGAATATTTAAGGCCCTTTTTAAAAAGGGATGAAATGATAATGTCTCTGAATGGATGAAGGTTGGGTGAAAAGCATGCACGTTCATGACACATGAATGAATTAAATATAAATGGGTGTCTCATCATCCGGGGCAGGGACTCAAAAGTTATATTCGGAGTTCTCTAATTTCATACCGATAGAGTATACACGGCGTGACGTAAAAATGCATCACGTGAAATATAAAGCACACGTAATGGTGTCACGAAAAAGACTTTTTTTCTAGATGTTATCGTGTGACCACTTTTCGTGTCGTATTAAACGAATTTTATAATGAAATGTTCTGAAAGACAAAGTTTGGTTTGTAGTTTTACAGCACTGCAAAACAGGAATATATTATTAAGCTGAGGCCAAGGATACACCATGATAGTCGATCCAGGTTGATTTCATTGTGGAAATCAAACTTGGTCACAAATTTAATGTCTTAACGACACGGTCAACACATATTAAACTTAACATACTTTCCTGCGACTCGAGAGCTCTTTGTACTTCCGGTTCGTTTTTTTTTTTTACCTCAAGAGATCGCCCAGTTGTATTTCAGCAGCAGATTCTTACTTTCATCATGGATGAAAACCATGACACACAACCCTTCGTGCAGCTGCGATTAGTGGAAGGACACAACACACTCTAAGTAAAATAAAGAGGGACAAAAAACTTTAATGAAATTGTTTTGCTTGGAAGGTTGAATACATACTCTGAAACACGTAGGATTTCATTGCAATGTTCATAAACACCCACACCTAGTGCTATAGAAGTTAATTTAAAATAGCTTATGTAAACATTCCAAATCGATGTCATAAAAATCAGGAAAAAGTCATAACGTTGTGATGAGTTGTCTTCCCTAATGACAATCGTTACCGAACAACTTTACATATTTTGATGAAACTGTCGCTGTTGCTTTATGTTCTGATGTTTCTTCATGTTATAATGCATTTTAAATTTTTCTTGTAACTTTATGTTCCATTAGATTATATCGTATTTTCTTTCTTTCCAGTTATCAAAGCAGTTTTCTCAAAGAATTATATCAATAATACTTCCATCAGTTTTTATACATGGATTCTCTCTTGCAAATTATCAGAACATTTCTAGATAATAATAATAATAATAATAATAATAATAATAATAATAATAATAATAATAATAATCAGTGAAAAATCATGTCAAAAATATCATCTGGATGCCTTGCTCAGATACAAACAACTTATAAAAAGAAAATACATAAGGAAAATGTTGAGGTAATATATTTTCAGAAGATTAATATTTTGTCAAACTAAAATCTGTATTCCTCCGACGGAAAGAAACTTGGCACTGCTTCAGAGTATATTCCCTTAGCCATCAAAACAGTTAACTGTATTACACTGGCATTAACCAAACTGGCAGTAACAGCGGTTACATTGTGAGAAATGCAGATTTTTAAAAAAATGGAAAGTAATACAAGAACTAAAATTGAAAATATAACCTTTTGCTTGACTTAAATTTAATACATCGTTGACCAACAACTTCTACAGCACTCCAGAGTCATTTATATTCATCTTGAAATAAACGCAATGGAAACGATAAGGAATACATACTATTTAAATTACTTAACGAAAATAGGAGTTCCAATATTGTTGTTAAAAAGCTAATCGAGTTGTGTCGACAAATGACGAGACGAATCTCTAATTTTAATATATTTTTTAGTCATCACAATGTTTCAATAGAGGCTTAGGATATTTGAATAAAATCAATCTGGTAACAAGATGAGTCTTGAATATATTTTAACTGTATTTAAATCAATTGAAATTTCAATGTTGGGTGCTGCGAAAATAATTCAGATATTGATATAAATGTATGTGCAATACGTTCTTATAGTTAATGTCTGGTGTATATATTCCAAACTTTATATGAAAAATTAAAACAATTTTTAATTTTCTATTTATAAGAAATTATTGTATTACTTTCAGAATCGTTCATATCGGGTATAATATCATAAAATCTCTTGAATAATAAATAGACGGACCAAAGTTAAAACTTTAAAATATCTCCAAAGTTCATTTGCGACTTTGATGGAATTTTCACTTTGTCTGTTTCATTGTAAGGATACATGAAAGTTTGATAAGGACTAGGAGAAGATTTAATGTCTGTGAACATAGCATCTTTCTAAACTTTAGTAGTGGAATTATGTCGCTGTAATGAAAAGCCAAATGCAATAACATTAAGACGACAGATACTCATGATACAAAAAATTATAAAAGTCTACAAATTAAAGATATACTTACAATGGATGCGATTGTTTTTGTCCCCATAATATTCCATACTTTGTCTATATACATAACATCTGATGTACACGCAATTAACTGATATAAGTACAATGGCATATCCCGAAACGTACGACATACAAAATGTACCTTCTCTGTGTTTAATAAAGATATTTGTTTATAAGGTGTATATATTCGATAATAGTATCTAAATATCATTTGTTTCTTTTCAGCATAATTGTTTTCAGAAGACATTTGTTGATGTTTAGGAAACTATGGGTGTAAAATATCTCCGGCTTGTGCTGCGGCATGCATAAGAGTAAATCCAAAAACTTTCCCTAGCAGTCCGCGAATAATGCAACTATTTTATTGAAGCAAAATGGATATAAACAACGCGTCAAAAATTAAAGGCCACGAATATGCTTAATTAATTAAATGTGTAAATATGATGACGCTGTTATATTATGATTAACAGTGTGCTACTGAAACATTATAATATTGGTTACGTTTATTACGCACAGTAAATGGTTTCGGTTTTTAGTTTTGGGTTTTAATTGCATTGCACGTTTTTGTTCCAGCTGCCATCATGAGCAAAATACCAGATTACGAAGAATATTTGGAATGTTTTGAATATTTGGTTATAACTGTTTAGTTTCTTACAACTTGTCAATAAATTTAATGCCAATCGATAGACAAAAGAGCATTCTATTAATACGATCTGCAACTAAACATGCAGCATGCCGGACACCTGCCTGTGACGTTACAAAGGTCGATGAAAATGACGTAAAAATGTTAGATAATGATAATTAATTTAACTTCTGTGCAAAGATCATACTTTAAAATCCGGACCTCTAATGATACCGTCTAACGTATATCAAAGACAACTTTGGAAGAATTGCGATTCTCTGTTATATCGTACAATTTCATAGTTAGAAATGTTTGCAAATCCATGGAGGATGACCCACATTCTGACAGACTGTTGTGGGGGTCTGTTATTAGCAGTACGTGGCTGCTGTAAAGATAGGAATTTATGCAGACGTTCTAGACACAATGGAAGATATTTCTTTTATCATTTGCATTATTTCACCTGTTGAATATATTTCACTCATTGAATAATCATTGATGCTCACAAAAGTGTGCGAGATGGTTCTGCATTTGTTCATGACAGAAAAAAACAAACTGGGATTAAACTCGGCAAAGAGCTACTCAATGGCAAAGCAACTGCATTTTGGCGAGCTCCATTTAGGTGCACAACATCCGAACACTGCCCATTCTATATACAATTCAGATTTATAATCCAAGTAAGTTTTGACTGATCCCTGTTCAGAAGATTCGCCGAGAGGCGTTCGATTTGAAACCCGCCACAATAGCTCAGTTTTAATTGATATGAACAACATAACGAGAATTGAATAGAAAATGACAGTTTAATAAATGGATTATCAGGCTGAAAATAGGTAGAGGTGCATGAAAGAACTTTGAAAGGATGCAGCGGCGAACTGTTCAGTAATAAAAAAAACTCTTGTTGTACATCATACTCACATTCAGAACTTGTTCAAAATCCCTCGTACTGTCGTACTTAAACTTTAATTAGATCCTAATTTTACCGAATCATGACAAGCACTTACAACAGACGATACGTTACTCTCAAATAATTACATATGATATCAACTATTATGCGATACATACCGTATTGGTCTATATTTTAGTATAGTAACTACTCTGAAATCAGATATAGATGGATCTTTATTATCGGATGACGTTACGTCATGCACGTCGCATTGCAGGACATATGGACAATAAAAACGGCAGCCTGTATGCGGAAAGCGATATGTCTAGGTTATTAACTCGGTATTAAAAATATTAGAGCAGAGGTCATGTGACGGCAAATGTCTGAGCTTGTGCGGGTACTCTGCGTCAAACGTAGGACGGCCGAATATTTTTCAATACTCTTCTTATGATATACTTAAAACAATCATAGTAATTCTTCTTTGTGTTATATGACAATTGAAACAAAACAAAGTAGATATATGTATCAATTTTTGAATATATTAGAGGCCATTCAATTAACCAATGAAACCTGAACACCACGCAGTGATATATGATAATTAATAACAATGAAGGCTCACGCGGATAAGGGGTGATTTTTGTTCAAAACTGAACGAAATTAAATTTGTTGAAGTCATGTAGCCAACGGAACACAAGAATATACTAATATTCGGAAACAACGACTCAATGCACCAATACAAAATGAAGATATCAGAATTAAAGATAAGCCGAAAAATGCAGACTAGTGTAACAATATCGTTGGGATCGCCCCATTTAATGCTGTCATGGTGGCGGGTAAATTTGAAAGTGCTATGCGAGCCATGATGGCTGTCGCGTATTGTGGTCCATCAGTCTTAGATAACACCTCCAAAAAAGGATAAAGGTTCATTGTGGAGTCATTTGAGTTGGATTCAATTCCAAATGAATGATAAAACAATACCATTCAGAGTGAATATAAGGCGCAGTGTGTGCTTGAAAGTGATGCTGACAGCTACATCGCAACACTGGATCAAACGTCAGTTTGACTCTCTCTCTCTCTCTCTCTCTCTCTCTCTCTCTCTCTCTCTCATATTAGTATTATAGAGTGTTTCTGGTATGATAGACAGTTTTTTGTTAGACTATTTGTATGATAGACTATTTGCATGATAGACAGTTTTATTTGTATAATAGTTTTATTAGTATGATAGATAGTTTTATTTGTATTATATTTTTGTTAGTATGATAGACAGTTTTATTTGGATGATATACTATTTGTATGATAGACAGTTTTATTAGTATGATAGACAGTTTCATTTGCTTGATAGACTACTTGTATGATAGAGAGTTTTATTAGTATAATTGACAGTTTTATTTCTATGATATTTTTTATTAGTATGATAGACAATTTTATTTGTATGATAGTCTTTTTATAATAATATACAGTTTTATTTGTATGACAGACTATTTGTATGATAGACAGTTTATTTAAATGATAGACGGATTTGTTTCTATGATACTTTTATTAGTATGATAAACAGTTTTGTTTTTATGATAATTTTATTAGAATGATAGACAGCTTTATTTGTATGATATTTTTATTAGTATGATATGCAGTTTCATTTGTGTGACATAATATTTGTATGATATACAGTTTTTAAAACAAACTGATAGACTTATTTATTTGTGTGATATTTTTTTAAGTATGATTGACAGCTTTATTTGTATAATATTTTTATTAGTATGATATGCAGTTTCATTTGTATGACAGACTATTTGTATGATAGACAGTTTTATTTGAAATATAAATAAATTTATTTGTTATATTTTTTAAGTATGATAGACAGTTTTATTTGTATAATATTTTTATTAGTATGATAGACAGTTTCATATGTGTTATAGACAATTTGTATGATAGACAGTTTTTGTATCATAGACAGTTTTATTTGTATGATATTTTTATTAGTATGATATACAGTTTTTTGTATGATGGACAGTTTTATTTGCATGATAGCCCGTTTTATTAGTATGATACCCAGTTTTAGTAGTATGACAGAATAATAATAATAATAATAATAATAATAATAATAATAATAATAATAATAATAATGAGGACTTTGCATAGCGCCTAATCTTTAAAAGCTCTAAGCGCTTCACACCATCAATAATGATATGACTAAACTACAGAACAACAAATGACAAAAACAATGAAATTGGAAAACATAAAAACACGCTGAAAATATATAAGATACAAAACATGATTAGGTCGCTAAGTTTGTCCCTGAAGTGAAACAGGTGAGTCTTGAGAGCACTCTTAAAAGGGACCACTGTGTCTTTGTGTCTAATTTCAATGGGCAATTCGTTCCACGTCGCCGGGCCCTGGTATGCAAACGAACGTTGTCCATATGACTTTGTTTTCACCTTGGGAACAATGAGTATACGATTATCAGAAGAAGAGCGTAAGGATCTAGCTGGTGTATACACATGGGTGAGACTGGATAGGTATGTTGGACTGGAGTCTGTCATTGAAATATAGCACAGAGAACAAATTTTGTGTTTGATTCTGTATCGAATTGATAGCCAGTTTAGGGTACAGAGTAGTGGTGAGGTGTGCTCTGATCGAGGTACTCTAAAGATAATCCGTTCAGCTGTGTTTTGAACTTTTTGAAGTTTCGGGAGTAAATATTGTGATGAACCAGAGAGAACTGAGTTACAATAGTCCAGTCTTGAAAGTACTAATGAACACACAAGTGTTTTCGTGGCATCAACTGAAAGATATTTACGAATGGAACTGATGCGTCTCAATTCAAGATACGCAGCCCTGCAGATGTTCATGACATGTTGGTACAATGTGAGAGTACTGTCTAGAGTAACACCTATATTCCGTACTGACTGTGAGAATTTAATGTTCGTATTGCTGATATTTATTGTCTGAGGTAAAGGATGTGAATGAGAAAGTCTTTGTGTTGTGATCAGAATAGCCTCAGTTTTATCATCATTCATCTGCAGCTTGTTACTTGTCATCCATGATTTCACATCCGAAATGCACTTCTCTACTCTATGGATGGTAGCATCAACTTCAGTTGGGTGGCTAGACTTGTATATTTGGGTGTCATCAGCGTACAATTGGTGCGACAGTGGGTTATGATCTATGACACTTGAGAGCGGCTGAGTGTACAGAATGAAGAGAACAAATCCTAGAACAGATCCCTGTGGAACACCACAACATACGTCAACTGGGCTGGAGTGTATTCCATTTGCAGATATAATTTGTGTCCTGTTGACTAAGTAGGACTTGAACTACTGTAAGGCTATATTCTGAATGCTAAATACATGCTGGGGATGGTGAAGTAATATATCATGGTCTATTGTGTCAAATGCTGCAGATAAATCCAGGAGAGTGAGGACTGTAATCTTTTCACTATCCAGAGCACAGATAATGTCACTAAATACTTTCAGAAGAGTAGTTTCCGTACTGTGGCAAGGGCGATATGCAGAGTGTACATTGCTAAAAAGACTGTTTGAATTCAAATGAGATACAAGTTGAGTTAGAACAACCTTTTCTAAGTTTTTTTTATATGAAAGGGAGATTAGAAACTGGGCGGTAGTTCTTTAAATCGTTGCGGTCTAGTGTTGGTTTCTTCAGCAGTGGCTTGACGATGGCAGTTTTGAAAAATTATGGGAATTCCCCTGATGAGAGTGAGATATAAATAACATCAGTTAGTGAAGGCAATATTGGTTCTAAGCACTCAAGCAGCAGTGATGTCGGAATTGGATCAAGTTCACAAGACTTTGGTGCACTTTTAATCACGATTGACCGTACTAAATCTATAGAAACAGGTTCAAATGCTCCTAACGGTTGTCGCTGAAATTCTGCATCATACCTGTATGGTGACGAATCAGTTGAAATTGTGCTGCCAAGCGAATCTCTAATGGTTTGAACTTTGTCATTGAGGAAATTTGCAAATTGGTCTGGTAGGTCTAGTGGAGAGAAGGTCGTTGGAAGTGGTGTACATTTGTTCCTTGACATTAGTTTGTTAGTTATTTCGAAGAGCTCTTTGCAGCTGGAACTCTCCGTGATCTTAGTATTGTAGTGGGGTGATTTGGCTAAATGGACTATGTTTGTGACGTTCTTCTTAGCGGCTTCGTAGATTTGTTTTTATGAATAGTGAGTCTGGTGGAAAGCAAAAGCCTCTCTGCTTTTCGGCGATGTCTTTAAGCAGTGCGAAGCTGGTCCCTAACACTGCTATACCAAGGAGAACACTTTTTTATTGATACTCTGCATTTGGTGGCTGGGGCATGTTTTTCAAGCAATGAACGCAGGCAGTTATCCAGTTGTTCCGCTGTTGGATGTAAGAAAGTCGTTAGGTTTTCTTGGATGTCATGCATGAATTTGGTTCTATTTATCATACGGAGGTTTCTCTTAATAGCAAATTGAGGTGGAGGGTTAGGGACTGATACGTCGAGATGGCATACAATGCAGAGGTGATCCGATGCAAGACAGTTTTATTTGTATGATAGACAGGTTTATTTGTATGATAGAAAATTGTATTTGTATGAAGGACAGTTTTATTAGTATCATAGACAGTTTTGTTAGTATAATATACAGTTTTACTTGTATGACAGACTATTTGCATGATACACAGTTTTATTTGAATGATAGACATATTTGTGTGATATTTTTTTTAGTATAATAGACAGTTTTATTTGTATAATATTTTTATTAGTATGATAGACAGTTTTATTTGTGTTATAGACAATTTGTATGACAGACAGTTTTTTGTACGATAGACAGTTTTATTTGTATGATATTTTTATTAGTATGATATGCAGTTTTTTGTATGATAGACAGTTTTATTTGTATGATAGACCGTTATATTAGTATGCGAGACCGTTTTATTAGTATGATAGACAGATTTATTAGTATGATAGACAGTTTTAGTTGTATGATAAACAGTTTTATTTGAATGATAGACAGTTTTATTAGTATGATAGACCGTTTTATTAGTATGATAGACCGTTTTATTAGTATGAAAGACAGTTTTTTAGTATGATTGACAGTTTTATTTGTATGATAGACAGTTTTATTAGTATGATAGACCGTTTTATTAGTATGATAGACAGTTTTATTAATATGAAAGACAGTTTTTTTAGTATGATGGACAGTTTTATTTGTATGATAGACAGTTTTATTTGTATGATAGACCGTTTTATTAGTATGATAGACAGTTTTATTAATATGAAAGACAGTTTTTTTAGTATGATATACAGTTTTATTAGTATGAAAGACAGTTTTTTAGTATGATAGTTTTTTTTGTATGATAGACAGTTTTATTAGTATGATAGACCGTTTTATTAGTATGATAGTTTATTAGTATGATAGAAAGTTTTTTTAGTGTGATAGTTTATTAGTATAATAGTTTTATTAGTATGATAGACAGTTTTATTAGTATGATGGACAGTTTTTTTAGTACGATAGACAGTATTTTGTATGATATACAGTTTCTTTGGATGATATACTTATTGTATGATATACAATTTAATTATTATGAGAGACAGTTTCATTTGCATGTTATTTTGTTTTAGTTATGATAGATACATTTTTTGTATGATAGTTTTTTTGGTATGATATACAGTTTTATTTGTATGATATTTTTGTTAGTATGGTATACAGTTTCATTTGTATGACATACTATTTGTATTATAGACAGTTTTTTCTATGATAGACAGATTTGTTTGTATGATACTTTTATTAGTATGATTAACAGATTTGTTTGTGTTGATAGTTTTATTAGAATGATAGACAGCTTTATTTGTATGATATTCTTATTAGTATGATTAACAGTTTTGTTTGTATGACAGTTTTATTAGAATGATAGACAGTTTTATTTGTATGATACTTTTGTTAGTATGATTAACAGTTTTGTTTTTATGATAGTTTTATTAGAATGATAGTTTTATTTGTATGATATTTTTATTAGTATGATTAACAGTTTTGTTTTTGTGATAGTTTTATTAGAATGATAGACAAATTTATTTGTATGATATTTGTATTAGTATGATTAACAGTTTTGTTTATATGACATAATATTTGTATGATAGACAGTTTCATTTGGATGATAGACAGTTTTATTAGTATGAGAGACAGTTGTTTGTATGCTAGATGCATTTGTATGATAGTTTTATTTGTATGATAGGCAGTTTTGTTAGTATTATACAAAGTTTCATTTGTATGATAGACAGTTTCATTTGGTTGATAGACTATTTAATTTGTATGATAGACTATTTGTATGATAGACAGTTTTATTAGTATGATAGGCAGTTTTATCTGTAAGATAGACAGTTTTTTTAGTGTGATAGTTTCATTTGTATGATATTTTTATTAGTATGATAGACAGTTTTATTTGTATGATAGACATTTTTTTTGGTATGATAGACAGTTTTTTTTGTATGATAGACAGTTTTTTTAGTGTGATAGTTTCATTTGTATGATATTTTTATTAGTATGATAGACAGTTTTTTTGTATGATAGACAGTTTTATTAGTATGATAGACAGTTTTATTTGTATGATAGTTTTATTAGTATAAGAGACAGTTTTATGTGTATGATATTTTTATTAGTATGATAGTTGCATTTGTATGATAGTTTTATTTGTATGATAGGCAGTTTTGTTAGTATGATAGTTTTATTAGTAAAAGAGGCAGTTATATGAGTATGATATTTTTATAAGTATGATAGTTTCATTTGTATGATAAGCTATAGATAGTTTTATGTGGATGATAGTGTTATAGGATGATACACAAATTGATTAGTATGATATACAATTGTATTTTTGTATGATACACACTTGAATGTGTATAATAGACAATTTTTGGGATGATAGACATTTGCTTTTTGGATGATAGACAATTTTATTTGCATGATAGACAATTTTATTTAGAATCAAGCTAAATTTAGGTATTTTCACCATAGGCGTGAAATAGAAAGGGTTGCATTCATCGTCGGCATCTGTGGTTATATCAGCGTTCCGAGCTTCAAGCGCCGTTTTTATTTAGTTGTAGTCAGAAGTAGTTTTGATCATATAAGAAAGAAGTGGTTATTTGTACATATGTATGGCCTATACCTCTATTTAGTGCAACGTAGCTGCGACGTTCAACTATTGATGAAGCATATAATAAATTGGTATGGATTACCCTTGAAACAGGCATGGACCATCGTGATGAGATGGACCTCGTCTGCGGTGGTTCAGGCATAGTCCGATTAATCAACCCTCCAAATCTGTGTTGATACTGATGAACAATATGTAGGTATAATGACGCCTGTTCATTAAATGTGCAGTTTTGGTTCATGCGAATCATTCCGGAACAAACCTGCGTACACTTTAGACACATGCGGGCAATTGGTAATAGCCATATATTGCGCGATATTAAAACTGGCCACATGACAGATGGTTAAGTTATTCCAAGTAGATTTACAAGTCACCACACGTAGGATTTGTTCTGGAAATATGGTGTACATGTCACCAAAAGAACCCTTTAGCGGCTGGTAGCTCCCAACCTGATGAAATACCGGTAAATGTATAAAATGTACACCGATGTCTGCAGCCATAAATTGCAGCTTTTAATTAATTGGTTATATCATCCCCAACCCAAAAATCAATATCATCACGACTGTTACTCAGGAAGATAAGAAAAGTTATATTGACCGCTTCATAAGTAACTATTGCTTAGAAATACTATTTTATAAAAAAAGATGTCTCACTTCCGTGCCAATGATCCTCACCTCTTTTGAGAGAACAACAACAACAATAATAATAATAATAATAATAATAATAATAATAATAATAATAATAATAATAGAGTTGTTATAATAAAAGTTTCGCTATATTATGACGCCAGCAAGCAATAGTTACGGAGATCGCCTCAGGTACTTAACAATTACCGCATCATGTCTTGCTTTAGAAAATCTTAGCTTGCAATGACTGGTTTGTATGACGTATCTGAATTAAGTGTACATGGTATTCTCCAACATTTGACGTTTCATTCTGTGTATAGCTTTAAGAGTATTGTTGTATGTCGGGTTGTTATGCCGCAACTGTGGTAGGTGTGTTATTATGATTGCGGTGGAATGCTCTAACACCTCAGCCATATCTAAAATAATTTTCATCTGCTTGTCAGTACAGCTATTTTATTACCGCATCCTACTGAATTATTTAAAAAAATGTCAAACAGTCGAATCCATGTAGAAGCATCTTATCATTTGAAGAAAGGCCCCCCCCCCCCAACAAACAATCCCCCCCCCCCAACAAACAAAACTAAACACCCCCAACCCCTTCACAAAGAACCCAAATCTAAAGATCCCCCTCCCATTAGTGTCCTCACCTACAACCGGAATATAATAATCATCAACAAATTTTCTTAGTGAAAATGTATTACCTATCAACTCGGTTTTAGCTTGTATGACGCGTGCAAATTTTATACGTCAGCCTTATACAAACATAGAGTTGATTACCTGAGAACAGTGTTTAGAAAAAACAAAAGAAAAATCCTTTTTGGGTAGATATGAAACATTTAATTTATATCCTTAACAACTGACTATTACCGGAAGAAAAAAAACATACATCGTTTTTCTTGTATAAACCTTTGCAACGTATTCTGGAAAGATTTGGAATCCTTACCTATTAACAGTTCCATCTTGCCCCAGTAAATATTTGCACACACCAAATAGTGTTTTTCTCTGTATCGGCCTGTATTATGTCATCAATTCTAAGTCATCGTCATTGTTTAAATTTGAAAACTATGTTTCAGACTTACACCATCCTCGTCTTTATAAAAAAAAAGCAGGCAGGCATTAGGGTATAATCGCACATCAGCACACTAATGGCTTCATGGTGTCTATTAAAGGTAATGTTTAAACAATATTAATTAATAAGCATTGTAAACATAATTTCATGAATGTGAACCTTCTAAATATCGATCAACATAAATTATTACTTGGCAAAAGGTACACGTTTGAATATAACTATTAGTAAATAAGTCCAAAATATTTAGGAAGATACACACTTATACATAATTGCAAAAATAAAATAAAAAATAGAGTGAAGATGAAGAAGTAATGCTGTAAAAATTCTGTCAAATGTATATAAAAAACCATTAATGTAAATAAATATACAATGATCACTGAATAATATGATTTATAAAGTACGTATAACACGTATTAAGTAGAAACGTCATACATGGAAAAGAAAAGACAATATACCATTGACAGAATATAAGTTTTTCAACTTAAAATTCTATTTGTATTTTTTGTGTGCGAGTGTATGTGTGTATGATTTGTATTTTTAACGTAGCTATAACAATTGTTCAGTCATATCCCTACGATGTCTACAGTGTGGCAGTTTATAGCGATGTTTAGCACTGTGGCATCATGCCGCAGACATGTAGCATGATGTCCCACCCAATCACATTATCTTGACACCAGGTCGACATATCCTAACACTAACCTCTTAATGCTGAACGCCAGGCGAGGCAACTGTTAGTGCAATGTTTGTAAGTTTTTGGTATGACTTGGCCTTGGTTCGAACTAATAACGTCCCGCTTTCGAGGCGGACGCTCTAACCACTAAGCCACCGGAGCGTTATCTATTCGTATTCCTCTTAAAAGTTTATATGTAGATTCCTTATATTCCTTTTGTTGCAAACGATTATGCCAGCGACTTATATATTCTGCAGAACGGTATTAAATTTAGAAAATATTCAAATGGATATTATTATTCAGCAATTAATATGAAATTCAATAAAACTCATTTCGAATTGCAATTTAATAAATAAATCATATGTGTTTCATGACCTATGTCAGGTAGTGTAATAAAAAAATGAAGGCATCATCTTTACTACAAGACCCGATATGTGTAATAGCCGCCGTTACTTTTATGGTTCTATATATACACTTGTATGGTTCTATATATACATATATATATATATATATATATATATATATATATATATATATATATATATATATATATATATAGATTACAGTGCGTAACTAAGAAATGAAAATAAAAGATAATATTGTTTTCGTAAGGTGTGCAAAACTGAAATAAAGTATGATACAAATGCAATTGCAACAAAACTTTGTCTGCAAATAAAAATAATTATTTCATGTATATTTACATCATGTTGCCTGCTAGATGTCTGAAAAGACTTTCTATAACCGTATAGCCTTTTAATGGACTTATGATAATGGAAGATTATCTGCCCCTGCCGCTAATTCCACTCGAATTGCGAGTCTGTTTACACAAGGATTTATCTGCACATTCGGTAGCCTTCGTCACTTTGTCCAGTTTGTCAAATCGGATTAGGAGACACGAGCGGCCTATTGGAGGACTACTTGTTGTGAAAAGAATCTTCTGTAATAATACTTGAAAATAGGAGGACGTTTGAGCCAAAGGATTTTCTTCAACTTGATGGCAATACACGTCTAATTTATGCAAAGTTACATGCAATAGACATTAATATATATGTATATTCTGGCTATAATGATGTCATTTCTGCGAGAAAGTTTGATATAGTCAATAAACGTGACAATCTGATGAGACACCGTGGATTACGTAAAATTCAAGAATAATTGTGCTGTGTGAAGGGTAAGTTAATTTTGTGTTATTTTATTTTATAAAAACACCAATTTTAAAACTAATATAATTGTCTTAGATATTTGGTAACAATACAGTATCATTATTTGCTGAGCGTCTTTATTTTTCATTACTAACATTTTCTCATTTATCAAGATTTCTTTTTTAAAATAAATATTAACAAATATCACGATCCACATTGCTAAATGGAAAAGCAACGGAAACACATAATATTTTTTGCCAATTATCGTTGTCGTTCGATACGAAAGACTAACTGTTTTTTGTTTCCATATACATCAGGCATGTGCAAGTTTCTTTCAGTTTTTAGCTGGATAAGTGCTTTTTAAAGCCACATCCTAATATGTAAAAAAGAGAATAAAAGTAGGTCGTTGGCCGTAGGTTGCACATGTATGTATATAAATGCAGGACAGGGTATTCAGAAGGTTAGGCCTAACACATGCCTTCGTAAGGTAGTCTTAATATAACATGTTGTTTGAAATAGATAATTAGCAGAATAGAAGATTCAGAAGACTAATACATGAGTTCGTATGGTATTCTCGATATAACGCGTTGTTTGAAAATGTAAGCATATTTGTGCAAACTATCTACTTGAAAAGAAACATTAAAGGAACCTATTTCCTTTCGATTTATAATGCTTTACAATAAAATAAATAAGTAAATAAATAAATATAAATTTCCCAAAAAGTACGTAGCTCATGGAATAATCACGTTGCTTGCATAATCAGGTGATGTATTTCTTCTTCTTCATTTTCTTCTTCTCCTTCTTGTCGATTATTTAACTCTGTTCCCCATTTTGATTATGAAGAAAAGAAATTTATCCTAGAAAAATCAAAAGATATTTATAGATATGTATTATCAGAATACGTTTTTGAAAGTACTAGAAACATAATCTTTTTATTGTTATATTATTTTTAATTATATCCCTTGTTACTAACGTCATTCATGGTTAGTTTTATATTTGGTATCAGTTTACGTTCCCCCCCCCCCTCCCTTTTTATTATAGACTAGGTCATTAAAGAAAAGATAAATTCTGAAAGCAATGTATATCCATGTGAAATGATTCATTTTATTAGGATTATATTGGCTAGACATACTAGTTATAATTTTTAATATTTTGCTGAAATTTATTTAACAGGTATGTATATTCCAGCAGACCGCAATGTATCGCTACGAGTGTATGAATTTCCGTGACTTGAATCCCTCCCCGATATCATCCCCTACCTGCGAAGATCTCGGGATCCCCCAGGACTGCGAAGTGTACCCATTCAAGCGGTGCATCCAGAACACGTCCCCACCTTTAGACGGCGATCGTTATGAGACCATCACCAAGAATCAGCGGCAGAAAGTCGACCCCTTTTCGACGTTGTGTATGATCCCCCTTCCGCCGCTGTACGAAGCTGGTCACGTGGAGCCAGCTTTTATCCGGAAACGGAACGAGCGGGAAAGGGATCGTGTCCGATGTGTCAACGAAGGATACGCCAGGTTAAAACACCATTTGCCTATTGAAAAGAAAGAGAAGAGAATAAGTAAAGTGGAAACTTTGAGATGTGCCATTGAATATATCAGGTACTTAAAGGTTTTGTTGTCAGACTCTAAAAATGAAAATTTAGAAATATATTCAAAAGGCAATGAAGCAAACAAAGAAATGTTCCAAAGTTCGGACGATGAACCCAGAGAGGTTCAGCATAACATTACAATAGCAAGACATGGCATAAAGTCACCAGAGAAAGAAGTGGCCTAATAAGTGTAATATAGATAGTAGAGAAAATGTTATTTTAACTTTTGATGTTATTATCGGAGGAAACAAGTGCACAATCGACTCGGTTGTTTTAATATATAACATTAGTATAGTATAATACATTTTTAATTTGTTATTTTTGCTATTTTATTTATGTGTCTGTCTTGATACATAGCTATTTTTGGTTGCTTTTTGTAAAGTTAGCGAGGTGTTGAAATGTGTTTAAAAATAAATGGCAGTACAATATACATTGTTTTCTAATTTTCATGCATATATCTTGAAAATCGTATACGCTTGTTCACTTCTTTCAAAATATTCAACGCAAACTTGGCGACTTTGAATTTCTTAACAAAATGTGTTTCTTATAAATGACTTTGATTTTCACCTACCCCACCTATTGTTATGCGATTTTGAGTCTTGAGTTGGAGATACAGTTAAAGCCCCAATGCTGCCTTGAGTTGGAGATACTGTTAAAGCCCCAATGCTGCCTTGAGTTGGAGATACTGTTAAAGCCCCAATGCTGCCTTGAGTTGGAGATACTGTTAAAGCCCCAATGCTGCTGTTACGTGCAAAAAGTCGTATATGTCAACTCATCTCAATAGTATTGAATCTTGAAATATATTGGTTAGAAATATCATTGGGTGCCATTTAAACTGAATAATATCCACGTTTGATCACACTAAGAGTCATGCATGTTCTCCCTTGAAAATAGAAACCGCCCATTTTTGACATGCGTACGAATGAATCCGACGTTGATCAGTGACATACGTGAATCAAGTGATTTCAGTCGAAAGCTGGAACACAAGCTTTTTATTGACGTCCCCGTTATCAACACAGAAGATAATACTGATGCAGTACTCATCCTATCATCAAATAGTATTTGTTCTTCAAAGACATGCATGACGTACTTTATATTTTGCGATTCCGCGTCCTATACTGATTAATTATTATGGAAATCCGCATCAGCCCTGTTTGTCTTCAGCTAAAGTTCGCCCTTTCAATGTATTTCAACGCCCCAGCTGATCACTAATATTGACCCAAATCTTATTTGCATCTCATGCACGCATTGTTGTCTTAGATCTGCTTATGAAAGCACATCTTAATTATAAGCTGAATTTTCAAAAAAAATGTTTAAACATAATATCTGCTATATTTTAGGAACGGTTAATGTCAGATAGTTTTTTTTAAAAACAAATAATTTTCTTTCTTCCTAACTATAAGTAGATTTCTACAATAGTGACTTTTTTTAAAAACCCAGCAACATTAGGGTTTTAAATGGAATCTCTGATCGATACGTGGCCTGGACTTTAGGAATTCTTCGAAATTGGAATACGTGCAAAACGTATACAGTACTCTCACATTGCACCAACATGTCATGAAAACATATGCAAGGGTGCATATCTTGAGCTGAGACACATCAGCTCCATTCGCAAATATCTTTCAGTTGATGCCACTAAAACGCTTGTGTTCATTAGTACTTTCAAGACTGGACTACTGTAACTCAATTCTGTCTGGTTCATCTCAGTTCTGTCTCGTTCGTCTCAATATCTACTCCAGAAACTTCAAAACGTTATAAAACACAGCTGATCGAATCAACTTTAGACTACCACGATCAGAGTACAACGGAGTCCAGTCCAACATACCTATCTGGCCTTATCCATGTGTAACCACCAGCAAGATACTTAGCTCATATTCTGACATTCGTATACTCATTATTCCCACTATCAAAAAGAAATTCATATGGACAACGTTCTTTTGCATATCTCGGCCCATCAGCATGGAATGAATTGCCCATTTAAATTAGAATCAAAGACACAATGATCCCTTTCAAGAGTGATCTCAAAACGTACCTTTTTGACTGCAATAACAAACTTAAAGACCTAATAATGTTTCCTACCTTTTTTCAGCATTTTTTATGTTGTCTAATTTCATGGTGATTGTTTTTGATTTTTGTAGTCATATTAGTATAAATGTTGTAAAGCGCATGGATCTTCTAAAGATTAGGCGTTTTACATAGTCCTCGTTATTATTATTATTTAACATCGCGCTGCATAAAGTGGGTGGTAGAGGTGAAGATGATGCTAAGACTGATCGTGATAATACAATTGCTACTACTACTACTACTACTACTACTACTACTACTACTACTACCGCTCCGGTGGCCTAGTGTTTTACACGTCCGCCTCGGATGCGGGACGTCGTGGGTTTGATCCTCGGCCGAATCATATCAAAGACTGACAAAATTTATATTAACAGCTACCTCGCTTGGCGCTCAGCATTAAGAGGTTAGTGTTAGGACTGGTCGGCATGGTATCAGGATAATGTGCATGGGTGGGACATCATGCTACATGTCAATGGCTTGATGCCTCATGCTGGACATCACTAAACACACAAACACACACACACACACACACACACACACACACACACACACACACACTACTACTACTTCTACTACTACTACTACTACTACTACTAGAACGACGGAGGGGCCCCGAGTGCCCGAGTGGTCTAAAGCGCTCTCCGTTACGATCACTGCCATCTCACCCTTGTCTGCATGGGTTCTATTCTAATATTTAGCTAATGTAGTGATGTGAGAAAGCTTGCCAGTAGCTTCTCCTGGGTCGGTGGTTTTGTCCTGGGTTTTTCTCGGGTTCTTCCTCCACCAGCAATACTGGCCGCCATGCATAGCCTATCGTGTGCTGAAAAAATGGCGTTGAACCCTACAACATCAACTAGAACGACGGAAATAAGCGAGACAATCATCTGATCGTGAATACAGCAAGCTAGCTAAGCAAGAGTATTAAAATAGGTCTTAGTAGCACCTCTCTCCCTATACATTACAAATAATGGTAGGTGGTAGGAACACAAAGAAGAAAAGCGATTGAAAGCATCAAGGCGAAAAGCCTATAGATTTTCAGCATCCATCATATAGATTTCAAGGCACGGCACGTAAGATCAGGTGTAACACTAGTGGATAGGTAGTCATGACCTCTATCACAGACATAAATGTACCGAGGAATTCACGCATCCTGATCAGAGAACTTTGAAACAGAAGCACACAAAGATCGTACCGATTGAGGGTACGAACAATTTAAAGCGTACTTATCTAGGGTACAATATGCTTGAGATACAAACAACAGAATACCGTCAAGAGGATATGCAGTCGTATACTACTACTACTACTACCACCACCACCACTACTACTACTACTACTACTACTAATACTAATAATAATAATATAACAACAATAAGATCAACATTAACAGTAATAATAATAACGTAGAGAAGTTGGTCGTATTCAATTCAACAACCATTTGATAATGTTAGGATACATTAAGGTGATGTCCATAAAGGATGTCCGCAAAGGAGCGGGAGGGGTTTGTTCCAATGCAGACAAGGTGGAGGGAGTGTGAAGGACCTTGCGGACGTCCGCATGCTAGTATTTTGAACAGCTGCTTTAGGCCTGCTGCGTATATTCCAGTATGTTTTGCAGTCGTCCTTAATGGGTGATCACTAAGTATAAATTATTTGTTAATTTCAATTGGTATTATTCGTGCCACGGAATACCATGATGTCGGGCATTTCTGTGCTCTTAAGGTTTCCGTCTCCAATATTGAAGCAAAAGGCAGACCGAATGACGAAAATAAAATATTGCAATGCTTACCATTTGAAAGGAGGCAATATTAAACCAGAATATTCTGTTCATACTAATATTAATTTTGGACACACCGGATACCACCTCCGTGTTTTCATGACTCACGAAAGGTCTGCCTATTCTGCGTACAACTTAGAAAAGATGTAATGTTTATCTATCCGGCCATATAAATGAAAAATATTACTTTAGACTGTTTCTTTCAGCACTTCAGTCGAGTAATTAGGTCAGGTTTGTAGCTAGTTTTACAAAATTAAACGTAACAATGCAAATAAATGACAAGAGCTATTAAACAAGCTAAACCGATCCTGTAATAAAACTATTAAAGTTCAACATTTAAAGAAAAAAATAATATGTGGAAGAGAAGCAACAATGAATATGATGTAATGTGTTTATAATGTCTTGTTTGTTGGAAAAAAATACTGAAGAATTTCGAAACAGATTATACGCCCTGGAATTTCGTTCCTGCGGCAAGTTGATACGTATGGTAGCAGACGATATTTTTACGTGTGAGACAACATATCTTGCAAAATGGGAAACTTGGATTAAGATGCAAAACATTTTAAGGTTTATATATTCGTCTTTTAACTAATGTATTTATTTTTATGATTCTAAAAGATGTAGGGTAAATCGGATTTCTGGATTACAGGTTCAAGGAGGGTCTACATGTTGATATTTATAAATCACATTTTCATGTACATTTGGAGTCTAAATGCTAGATAAGAACGTCCGCAGCCGGAGGAGGGAGGGGTTGGTTAAGCCACATGAGGACAAAAGCGGACAAGGGGTAGGGGGAGGAAACAGGTATTATCTACGGACGTCCTTCAAAGACAACCCCTAAGCTGTTTAATTGCTTCATTACGTGAGGTGTGTTTTTTTTTTGTTTTTTTTTAACCAGTGGTACAGTTAGCAGTTGCGTGCAAGTTGTTCCGTCTCTGGACCAAAACATGCGATACTTAAGCCGTTTAGTCATTCAGTCTGTGACAGTGAAACATATTTTTGTTCCTACCACTTTTAAATGTTTCGTCATAACTAATAGCTTCCAATCATACGCATTATATTTTTTCTCGCGGTAACCCGATTCTTTTACAAAATAACAAGGTATGATCTATATATATCTTTACAGTTAAGAATTCAAGTCGTTGAGTTCCTTTGCTTTGTAAAACGATAGGATCAACTTTAAAAAGAACTATTATATATCAAGAAATTAGGCCAACTATTGCCACACTGTTTGGTTAACGATACACTCCCCCACACAACAAATGAAACAAAAATAGAAAGCAAATAAACAAGCAAAGAAAAACTTTTTAAAAAAAATACGAAACTGCTATTATATGAATACCCTTAAACACTGAAAATTTGTTGATTACTGGCAATTCACTATAATCATATGATATTTTTGCACTACCCATCATCCTTTCAGCTCTCATATGAATACATTTGTGCTATGTCTGCAAAGGTGAATAAATGTATAATTTATCTCTGTGTCGACGACGACGATGATGATGCCGATGGCGACGACGACGATGATGATATGTTTTCTTTTCCAAGAAAAAATATGGATTGAGTTGCTCAGGCTTCTAAACATGAGTACTTGCGCACTGTCAATACACTTATACAACATTCTCGATATAGACTTTAAATCATGAGTTATGTTTGGGATTGTAAGTAGATGGATAAGAGGGTTTTAGATTTTATTTTATCCCTACCCGGGGGCAAAATTCTGGTGATGGGGATTCTTGCATATTTAAATGTGTATATCAAATGTGTGTTCATTCAAATTGTTTACCCCTTTTGGCAACTCTTTCTTCTCCGTTTGCTTTAAAAGCTGCAAATCTTCCGATATGATTTTTGAATGGTCAGTAGATTTGTACAACGGTGTTAAAATAATGTCAATCCATTCCCCGATGTCTACGCTGGGGGTAAGATCGAGTGGGTTGGGTGGGTGGGACACTTTTGTATCTTTTCAATTATAGATAGAAACATGTAGTAATTTCATATGTTTTGATTACAACACTTCCTACACCGCACAAGCTTGAGACTTCAAACCTTGACATATAATTGGAGAAAATTAATTTAAATTAACTCCCATATCTATATGCGTGCGTATGTACGGTCGCAAGTGTAAACACATATCAGAGGAGCTCCGAACAAGAACCATCGGTCGAGCTCAATCACATGTGAGAACAGCGCCGGTGTAAGGCATTTTGGTGCCTTAGGCGAGATCAGATATCTGGCGCCCCCCATTCTACTCACGCCCTCCCCCACCCGCCCATCCTGAAATAAACCCTTAGCCCAGCGCCCTAGACGTTCGCCTAGCGGAAGCGCCGGCCCTGTGATATGCAACTGACTTTGATTGCTGGGTATTTTTTTTTTAACACAGGAACGTCATTGGGGCATAACTTGAAAACGTATGGTGTTCATATCCTATTACCACATACAAATTATATACATGAAAAACATTCACACAGATGCAATTAATATTGATTCCTGAGTCCATCCCAACACTTTGGGACATACATTCTGGGTCATTACTATGAATGTTCTGCGATCCACATTATGTAACCATAAACACACTGACGGGTGATTAAAATATGAATTCTGAGATACAACAAAGTCCAGTTTTACCTCTCGGGACTTGGTTCAAGGGAGAGAGAGTGTGAGTAATAAACGGGACAAATCAGGCGAGTGCGGAATGTGTTTTGCATTATTATTATTAATTTTATTATTATTATTATTATTATTATTATTATTATTATTATTATTATTATTATTATTATTATTATATATATAATGCGGGTTAATTTATAATCTGCCGACTGGGCATCAATGTTTAGTTTCACTAAATATCTCAAAGTATTTCTCTGAATGAGACTGTCCATTATGGAGATATGATATTTAAAACAATGATTTCGTTTTTATAAGAAGTAGATATCACATGAAGTCTCCAAAAAAATTATATTAATAAAGTTGGAAACCCTCGAGTCTTTTTATTCTTGAGATAAAATACCGTTTCATTCAAATATATATATATATATATATATATATATATATATATATATATATATATATATATATATATATATATATATATATATATATATATATATATATATATATATGGCTGTAATAGGAATTCCTGTCATTTACCTATACTAAAATACAAGCATTATTTAATAATAAACGTAACAAGAACTTGAAGCTACTTCTCCTACCGACAGTTTTTTCTTGACAACAATAATGAAGTAGCTCAAGGGTATTGTTAGGCAGTCAAGCATTTGATGAACAAGAATGGAAGACCTATGTCAGTTTTACAGTGTTACTTTTAACAAGATCACACCGGTGTCTTCAAGTCTGTGATCGGCCAGTTTTAAAGAGCCATTTAACCTGCTTGAATGTTCCGTCTTTTTACTTTTGTAATGCCGACTCAGACGAGATCAAAATAATCGGACAATGTCAGGATTATCCGCAATCACAACATTTATAGTAATATCTACAGTCCTGATAAGATCATTAAGGGGTAGGTCTAATTTTGATATTCAGTGTAAAAACTACTTATATATATTACTGCATTTGTAAGGGAAACTGCAAACGAGTTTTTCCGGTGGAAATATTGCACAACCTTGGGATTGCAGGATATCCATCCGGCAAAACGAGTTCATATTTTCCCATACAAATGCAGTAACCATTTTATTATATCCTCATTTTCCTATTCTACCTAAGGCTTAATTTTATATATATATATATATATATATATATATATATATATATATATATATATATATATATATATATATATATATATATATATATATATATATATATATATTAATACACTACAATAAACAAAGTAATTCAATGTATGTCGCATTGCAAACTAAATACACAACCGCAGATTCATAATTACACAACAACATTATTAATGGGCACATGACTCCGCGAAGATAAATTTGAACTTAGTCGAAAGAAAACGGCGTGGTATACTTAAAATTGAAATTTGGACTCATATTGTGAGTAATGCGCATTGCAACACATTTTCCATTTAATATAGAATGAATTTATTTTTTCTTTTTTTTGACGATTTTGCGAACGTTCGTAATTATGGACTGGTTTTATATGTGCAATTTCTACATGAAATACATCAGACTGAAGCAGCGATGGAGAAGCGTGTTGACATCTGCAGGTATCTTTTTGTTCTGTCATTGAATGTTTGAAATCATAATGTGGGGGAAATATGAAGTCTTTAACTTGCAATTATCAAAAAGACATTATAGAATGTAATGTTTATATCATTTTAAGAGCAGCAAGGAGAATGTAATCGCACTTTAAATATAGTCGAAATCTCAGTACAATTTCGAAATGTGTAATCAGGTTTGAGAACCCAGGCCATTGTTCATGTAATTCAGATTTGCATAACTAAGAAAGTACATTTTGAGGAAATTCAGTATGTTAAACTGTAAGTATATGCTCTGCCATTCTTATTACCAGCTAAAGAAGACATTTTGTTCCTTGTGTAGGTACGCAGCAATTTTATGAAATCTGGCGTCCATCGCCCACCTAAATCCGACACATCATATCACAAAAGTTAACGCGGAATGTAGCAAAGCAGCTGATATATGGCATGGCACGAAACATCTGCTTTAGTTCATTCGTAAACGAAATTAATCAACTAAAACCTCAAGCGTCTACTACGTGAGTGTACATAATTTGTTTACAAATCAAATGTGCCGTCGTCTGCGTCCAATGTTTGTTTACGAGAGAAAGTAGTTCCTTTATGCGTGCAATATAGATGGACCATGCAATTAGAATGGCTCTTTACGGACATTTTCCCCCTAAAACTTAACGTGCCTGCTATGTATGTGTGGAATTTAGTATCAATCAAACAAATTGTGACATAAAAGAAAACCGCTTATATACATGTACCTGATTATTAAATGTACCAAAATTAATTCGCATTTGCTGCTACCGTAAATTCTGTATTATCTATACATGATTTAGCATTTTCCTCTCAAACTATCAGTTTATTAAAAGGCAGCTTTTTGTTAAGAACACTTTGGCATATAATATTATCAAACAATCTATTGGTTTTTAAAATAATTATTGTTTGACAAGAAACAGATTTACTACCTCGAAAATATATAACATCTAATTGACTGGCACGTTTGGTGAAATCGGATGATGAAGTTGTATATCATCAAGTCCCCCGAAACGTCCTGGAGTCAAGTCTCCCAAAGTCTTTGAGGATACAAATGTGGTAAAGAAATGATGTATTCACTTGATCAGCATTCATAAACAACAACAACAACAACAACAACAGCACACACCCACACACATATATCCTAAGACGTGAATGTCCTTAGCAAACGCGTGGCCCGATTAGGATCATTTTGGTTTTGCCCCTGGATTTACGCGCTGGGCCCACTGTGATCACAGCATTTGGAAACAAACTTTTATTTAAGTTTTAATCATCCGGAACTTAAAAGTTTCTTCTATCCCTTTTAAATAGTAGCTTTCTCTCTATAAATATATTTTTAAAACAAAATACTAACGCGCTGAGCAGCTTTCTGGACTGGGCCAAATGGCTCCAATCGGCCTAAGTCTAGCGCTGTAGTCAGATTAGTTTTGTGTTGCCTTATTTCCTTAAGAGCAGTGAATCAATCCAATTTTCTTCTCATTTCGTTATAAGGAGTGCTTTTAGTGTCAATCTGGAAGCTCGATTTGAGTTTTTTGTTTATTAACCGTATATCCGATTTTCATAAGTTACTTTCATTGATACACCTGTTGCAAATAGTAAGTCCAAGCTTGGCAATAAAGAGTAAATCTAGAATATTCGATGGATTATATGAAAATAGACATTTTATCAAAGTAATTGGAGTTGATCAATCTGAAAATTCTAATGTGGGCTTCCACTTTTACATACCCCGAAAAGTTTTCGAGAATAAACATTTATGAGTTGTAATTTCTTTATTCCGTTTCATCAACCAATGGCCGATGAGTAATACCTTTAATATATGGATTTTTTCTTTAAAAGTAAAGACTGAAAAAGGGTCATAAAGCACATGTCTTCACTCTTTTTGGAGACAATCTCCAAGGTGTAAGAAAAGATGTTTTTTACGTTTGTAGAAATTACATCGCAACATGTTTTATTGACCTTTAGAATAGAGAAATTATTGAAATATTAAACTTACCCTCTGACATGTTATTATGGCTTATTAAGGTGTAAGAAAGTCGAAAGTACGTTAATAAGTTATTGAATATCTTTTCTTAGAATAAAGAAAACATAAAATAGCAACAAAGACACTGACCTACATGCCGAATTGGGATCGTATTTATTTTTTAATAATTCCCTCCATCCCATAATGTTAGTAACACAAGCATGCAAAAACATTCGTCATCATATTTCGTGATAATAAAATGTGTTTTCTTCGGATAGACAAAATTCCGTTATGTAGACAACAAAAATAACAATAATCTAAGAAAAGATAATACCTAGCACATTAAAAAACGAGCTTGCACTCAATAAAGCAATGATTTGACCAATTTATGCAAAGTTTGATATAAAAAGAAAATTGAAGCACAAGTTCGTTTAAATAAGTACACTTTTGTCGTATAAAATATCTAAACTTTGCCAACGAAAGAAAACGATAGCAATCTATTGGTACTCAACCAAAACATTTCAAACTTCCTGAAACGAAATACACATCTACATTCTATCATTTGTCTTAGTTTCATTGCCATTTTGAACCATTCTAGTAAATGCTAGAAGATTGTCAGTTTAGGTCTAGTGGCACTTTAGTAATTACATTAATATAACTTGAACCATTATTATACAGCTTTCTAACAATAGAATCATGGATAATTTAATAATTTTGCACACACACTATGTATGTATGTATGTATGTATGTATGTATGTATGTATGTATGTATGTATGTATGTATGTATGTAGAAAAAAAGTGTAATTAAAAGTACTTCAAATAGCCGCATTGAAACATTTCATTATATTATCTAATGTTTATTAAGGTCAATAAGGATTAGTTCAATTTTCAATGTACATTGGTATATTTTGTAACGTTTGTAGGTACACGCAATCAATAGATTTGAAAGCTACTGAGATATTGATGACAAATCAATCTTCACCTTTGCCCCAGAATGGGGTATTCACTGTAACTGTACGGTATAAAAAAAAGAATAATTTTAGACATAGAATCGCGCCACTATGTTGTCGAATTTGCCTGTTTTAATGTATTTTGAACCAGACTCAGTCCTACATGTCTATTAATTAAAATCGACTTGCTTTAAAGCCTATTTTTACTTAAATTTATCTTAAGTGAACTGTTATTGGTTTAATATAGTGGTTCCCTTTCACCAAGTAGCGAGGACGTTCTGGAGGGTCTGCAGGATTTTGTCGTTGTGAGGGCGAATATTTAAAAAATATATATTAAAATATAATAATGATTTTGTGAGGCTCAGAAAGAACATATTTATTAGGATCGCAGCTTACAAAAGCTAAGAGCAACAGCTTTAATAGAAATATGGGCATACAGTTTGATCAATGATAACAGAAAATTCACTTCACTCACATTACGTAAATTCCAAAAAGACGCACTGAAAATAAAGAAGAAGATGAAGAAGGGAAAGGAGAAGTCTTAGTCACAGTAGTTCATTACGTTTAATATTTTTAATATTATGTCGATATCATCTTCAAAAAGTAGGACACAGACTTTGTCCCTTCATTAAGCATTAAGTGCTAAGATGTTGACGTTGCCGATAACTATCGTATTTATTTATTCTGTTTAGATCTCTAAACTCGTTAATCAGTGGATCATCCTGACTCAGACGTTGTGTCCATGTAAATGACACATAGATTTATAGTTCAATTTCAAATATTTATTCTTTTAGCATATAATGTAGACGAAGCGTGCTACGGTAGCCTTCAAGATGATTACATGCAGCCATCATGTCCTGTTGGTCACGTGATATATGTATCAGACGTGTACACATACGCCAAGAAGAATAGCACGGGATGTCGGGAAGAGTCTTCTTCTTTTTTCCACAATGAAACACACTGCTGTCAATATGTCAATGAGACCGAGGATTGCGGAATGAGGTAGGTGAAAATACAGTTCGTCTCAAAGATATTCCACAAAAAATACTATAGAGAAGAAAAAATTCCACCCATTTACCTTAAAAGCAAGCCTTTATTAATCTTTAATAACATGGACAAAATAATCTCAATTATAGTCTTACGACCTATTTTAAAATGGTAGGTAACGTGCTTGAAACAGAATTATTCAACGTAACGGATCTAAGGACAGTTCTTTGCAAATAGCTACTTTTCAATTTACATAAGGCATCAGGTTAGTGGCATATGCTTTATCTTTTCGGGAAATGGACGCACCCGCCCATGCTCGAGTCTCCTGCTGCCTTGCCGGTCGACTTCACTCATCATGATGATGAAGAAATAGATGAGTTTCACAACAAACGCCAGAGTATTCTGGACATGGTAAGTAAAATATACAGCCTCATCATCCCAGGAGACCTGAATTCCAAAGTTGGCAACGATGCTCTAAAAGACTGGGATGATCATTGTGGACTTTATTGCAATGAGGTTTACCAATTAAAGAGAGAGACGGCTATTCGAGTTCGCAAGTTACAACAACTTGACTTGGTACTAGCCAACACCATGGGTCAACATAAAGATTCACGATGCCCTAACATCTGCAATTCATTCTAAGCCACAATTGGATGATAATTTACTTCACTTCTTGTAATTAATGTTGACGTTCAAGTGATGACAGACACTTTCAACACAATCAGTACAAGAGCTGCCAAGGGCATCATTGACCTTCATCGCACAAAGGAGGAACCCTGGCTTGCAGGAGAGATTCTGAATCTGTGTGATGCCTGAAGAGATCTCACGAACATCAGCCACACAACAGCGGCAATGGAGTACCGAGAAATAAACAAGAATATCAGAACAAAATTGAAGAAAGGAAATTAAGATTTGATTGTCGAAACGTGCACAGAAATAGCGAGCCTGATAAAGAATAAAAGCAAAAAGGCATTCCAAATTGTGAAAGACCTCAGCAGACAGAAGCAACTAAAAATCAGAACCATTCAAGACGTAAATGAAACAATCCTCACAGAAGCAAGTGACATTGCAGAAAGATGGACTGAGTATTGTAAAGAAATCTACAACCATCCGACTACAGGAGACCCAGACGTGCTCGAAAAATGGAAAGGCAGCTGAAGTAGACAACATCCCAGCTGAAGTTATCAAGAATATGGATTGGGGAATCAGTGATAGAGCTACTAACATAAATCTGCAACATGATTGGGCAGATAGGTGAATGGCCAACACAGTGGACCCAGTCACTGATTATAACACTGTCCCAAAAAGACAATCTCCAGCTGTGCTAAAATTACAGAAATATCAGCTTGATCAGCCATGAAGATCATCTTGAACCCCAAGCAGAAGAAACAATCGCTGAAGAACAGCACGGTTTCGGGGTGGAAGAATCACAACAGAACATATAGTCAATCTTAGGGTTCTGTGTGAAAGTATTCGCAACATCAACAAGACATTTATCATAAGTTCATAGATTTCACAAAGGCTTTTGACAGAGTGTGGCATGGGGCATCGTGGGCCGCAATGAAGAGGTACAACATGGATCAACAGTTGAGCAATACTATCAAACAGATGTACACCAAGGCTAATAGTGCAGTAATTGTTCAATGGTGTGTATGGCACTGGTTCAAGACAACAGTTGGAGTACGTCAAGGCTGACTCCTGTCACCCGGGCATTTCAACATATACCTAGGGCGCATGATGAGTGAAGCCATGGAACATCATTGTGGGACAGTCTGCATTGGAGGGCGTAACATCACCAACCTAAGCTTTGCAGACGACATTGATGTGCTGCCAGGCAGTGAAGACTAGGTTGCCACCTTAGTGAAGAACTTGTATGAAACATCTTCCAGATTTGACACTGAGATAAGCGCCGAGTAGACAAAGCTGATGACAAATAGTGGCAAACCAATCTCAGCCAAGATTAAAGTAAGAGGACAGAAACTAGAAACAGTGGACCAGTTCAAATATCTTGGTTCCATAATCGCCGAAGTGGGATCAAGAGCAGACCTTTTGTCACGAGCAGCACAAACAACGGCAGCTATGTCAAAGTTAAGAGCCATCTGGAGAAACTAGACTATCTGTCTGAAACCTAAAATCAGACTATTTAAAGCACTCGTCATCTCAATCTTTTGTGTTCCTGTGAGACCTCGACCCTGACAAAAGAATTACAACGAAGAATCCAGGTACTTGAAATGAGATGCTACAGAAGCATCCTTGACATCTCGTACATGAACCACATCACAAATGAAGAAGAGCGTAAGAACACCAGGCACAAAGTAGGCCATTATGACAACCTCGTCACCACTGTCAAAATGAGAAAGCTGTAATGGAATGGCCATGTCACTAGAGCCAACAGTCTGTACACAACAGTACTGCAGGGCACCGTCCAGGGTAGCAGAAGGAGAGGTTTTCAGAGAAAACGTGGATTGACACCATCACATAATGGACCTTGAAAAGTTTTGCCAAGACACATTCATTCAGACATGATGAAGACAAGTGAAGGAAACTGGGTAGATGATCAGCTGCACATTGCCTCAACGACCACACTAGGTCAAGAGGCTGATGATGATGCTGACTTTGCAATTTGGAAAATAGTTTCTATAAGCTCAGGTACTGGAAAGTTCGACTGTAGAAATGATGTCTTACGGCTGTGAATAAAATATACATTTTAGCATTCAGGAAAAGTAAGGATTGCTTTAGTTAATACCGTTAATCCATAAATTATTGTTATTAAATTGGAATAGATATCGTCCCATGAAAAGTTACAAAAAGAAAAGTCACTCAGTTTCGTAATAAATAGCTAACATTGATTTCGGTATCTTAATGCATCGTTAACAGGGACCACGCACATTATGACTACGGGTGAATAACTGTGACGCATGGTATTTTCATATTTTGTATGGAGTTATAGTTTTAAAGTAAATGAATTTTCACTAATTATCCTAGTTATAGAAAAGGCCTTGCAAATTTGTTAAAAAACTAGAACTTTACTTTATTTAGCTGTATGATCGATGGGTTAAACGTAAAGAACATGACCTTTCTTCAGATTGGATGAAAGATGACTGTTAGCTCCTCCTGGTCAATTTTACTTCCCTGATTTCAATGTAGATTGTAACGAAAATAAAACGAGACAAAAACTTATTATATATACATACATATATATATATATATTGTGTAATTCATTCATTGCTTTTTCAGAGGTTGATATTATGAAATGTGGCCTTAGTCGTTTTTTCTAACCGCTAAAGATAGTGTAATTGTGACTAGTTGAGGGCAAATTTTCAATCACTCGGCGGGAGCAGACATTTTAATCAGTTGTTTGCTTAGACCATGTACTGTTTCCACTTGTAAAATTTCCACAAAATGTCAAACAAACCACATGAAAGTATCATAAAGTTAATAAAAAAACCCCATAAATATCAGTAAATGTCGAAATCCACAGTAGTGTTACTGTCCAAGCATACACTCTAAGGGACATAACTTGTTTCGATTGGTCAGATTATTAGATACTAAGCGTATTCAAAGTCCTTAGCGTCAGAGATCAAAACATTGAGATAAATATGCCCGACTCTTTGATACCTGGTTATATATGCAATAAAACTGTAGCTGAGACTACTTCATCTAATAAAGGTGGAAATTTATTAGTGTTTGCAACAAAACAGACACAAATGCCCTTGCGTTAGCTGAAGAATTATTTCCAGTGAATAGATCAGGTCGCGACTCAAATGACGTTGACAAGGACGATCAGGAGGTTCATGTAGAATCGCCAGGATGTTTAATTGGGCTGTGAGGCTCAGAGAGAATATTGCTTTAGGGTCGTCATCCGTCCAGTAATTTTGGTATACATGGTTGTACCTGAAACTATATATCCACTTTTGAGTTGGGAAACCATTTATGTTCAGATGTGGGTTTCCCTATTATTATAAATGTATTTTTGAATATTTTAAAGTAACAGTTACACGTTGAAATGATCTAATTTAATATATGAAAATCACAGTTTACGAGGAGTTAGAGCATATAATTTCCATAGCTCCTTTTATATAAAAACCGGTTGGAAACGCTTTTAATTTTTTAATTAAGGTACAGCGGACTTCCGTCTGGATTCAGTCACTATGTGAACTGTAATGGATACAACAACTGTACTGTTCCTGTGGCCTGGAACAACACACTGCTATGCTGCGATCAAGACGTGTATTTAGCAAGGACAAATTACATGCGGATGCATTACCATTGTATTGCAGGTATTGTTGAACCGTCATAACTCATATGTAGATTAAATTCTTTCAAAGATGAAAGTTGCGAAGTCAGTCATGCATCTTTCAGTCTATTTATCAGTCTTGTTGCTTCAATCTATTATTATTAGCAAAACTACAAGCTTTTTTATCTTTTTGTTTCAGGTTATGTTTTGAAATACGAATGTTAATCAATAGGGGAACGAACAAGGCGAGATTCATTATTCCAGAGCTCGAGAAATCTTTCAAACCCAGTACATTAAAATGTTGTAGATGGTAAAAGACTCATTCAAGTATTTCTGTGGGTTTTGTTTGTTTTGTACGCAGTATATTGCAGGTCGCTTCCATCTTTATATTTCATAGTACGGAACTTATGATAGCGCAGTGTGTTCATATATCAAATGAATCAAATATTAAAAGCTTTTTTTCTATTTGTGAAAGAATCCAGCACCATAGAACTCCCATCAGAGCAAGGTTTTGGCCCCATGAAAGAGATTCACATTCGGAATGTTGGCTATCCACGACAGATTCAGTACTGTAATGCCACCTCAGGATATCTTGCGACGATAAAAAGTAGTTCCGGAGCCATCGTAGTTAGGGCTCTGGATCTGAGGCTGGCTTTCAACGGCACGGGAAACTGTGGTCAGAAACTTCACATTGTAGATGGCAATCGAGAAACAGACATCACTTGCTATGACAATAACAACTTTAAAGAGACGGTTTTATACAATAGTAGTACAAACAACATAACGATAAGGATTGACAATACATTATCAAATGAATCTGGCAACTTTTGGATCAAAGTAACAGGTAAAGAGCTAGATATTATTAACGTGCTAGGTCACTTTTATCAAATAAGCAATGCTATTATAGAGCATCAGTATCATGTATTTGTTGTGCCCTTGCTAGTACGGGAAAGCAGAATCCAGAAATGTAATGTAATTCATCTATTTAAATATAAATAAATGAAAAGGTTTCTCAGAGAGTAGAAAGAGATCTTAATATCATTCGTGTTTTCTTAGATCATTGTACTATTTAATGTCTTGATAAGTGTCACTGTGTTCTTCGTTAGTCATCTAAATTTAGTCCAAACTTAACGTAAAACGAATAGAATAATTTACATGACACGAGGCGGAATGATATGAATTAAGCGATGGAAGTTTAGACCCGTATATGGGTGGAGGCTATACATAACGTTTTCATATTTTTCAAGTATCATCGTTCGGTTAATATTGATGTCATATAATCGATTGATAAATACAAGTAGTAATATATGTTAAAGATATATTTGGAATAACAGACCTATAATAATAAATATACAACATGTGCTTAAAGAACTTTGAGAACCATATGTAATAAACATGAAATAGGGTACACATATTAAACAAATCAAAGCACAACAAATGTTGAACATGACAAAATATTAAAGAAATGTTTTGAATACAATGTGGAAAACATGCCAAAATCGCTCCATGCTAAACGTGTTTCAAGTCGAGTATGTTTAAAACTTGTATTAGTCAGTGTAAACCTAATGCGACTAGAATATGTATAATAAGCATGATACCTAACGTTTGTTTGCCATACATGACGTCAAATATTTACTTAAATGAAAGAAATTTTTTTTATACAGTTTTGGTCGTATCTCTTTTCTGAAGTAATTACATTTACATTTTGAGATTTTCCTTTGTTGCTACATTGATAAGTTCTGTAGTGACGTGCAGTTAAACTACAATACATCCGTCCGAACATCCATCCATCCATCGATACATATATGCATACTTAGATACATACTCATCACGCGCGCATGCACACACACACACACACACACACACACACACACACACACACATATATATATATATCCATCCATTGATCCATCCATCCCTCCATGCATACATGCATGCATGCAAGCATGCACGCACGCACGCACGCACGCACGCATTCAAACGGACACACATACCTACCTACCTACCTACCTACCTACCTACCTACCTACCTACCTACCTACATACATACATACATACATACATACATACATACATACATACATACATACATACATACATGCATATATGCATACATAAGAATCTAACGTGTACTTTATCTGGACTCCATATTTCTTGCATATCACTAAACTCTAGTGATTATCTTTAAAGATAACTTTGATCAACTGTTACAATTACAGCTAACAACTCGAATGCTATGATATCCATGACCTTTGGAAAAGTGCTTAATTTTTATGGCTGTGGAGATGATTTAAAGGTTGAAAATCCAAGTGTCTCTTCGACCATACTGGCTGAATGTTCGTCTGGAAAAATAATTTTCATCAATGTCAGTCAACAGATAACCACAGATAACGCAACCAGCTTCGCCGGCCAGATTGTTACATCAGCGAACCAACAAACTCTGACTACTATAGAAACCGAAAGCGTCACATCTACATCTTCTACCACCATGACATCTACGATTTCGTCGTCCTCTATCACTGGTAAGCTGATGCCATATGGTCATGAACACAAACTATTACACTCGTCTGTCGACGGAATTGTATACCCATTCTATTTAAACTCAGAGTAAAGATTTAAGAAAATAGTCGCTGTTAGAAATTTGGAGTGGAGATAACATGACTGTAATATCAGAATTGATTTAATTTCTTTCTGTCAACAGGTTTCAAATTGCCTCTGATTTAAATTGTTTCCATGTACGAATATCACAATGCGCCGAGGCTGTTATTTTGGGAATCTACACTTTTGAGAATATTTTATGTTTCACGTCAATTCGTTTTGTCAAATACATTAGGTCTTAAATCATGTAGAGCGTTCTAAAAGAAATTAAGCAAACATAGGAAATGTATTTGCAAGTATACTTTCATTTCAGTTCTGCAATAAGTTTTAATTAGCAGCAGTTAATTATATTCAGGTCACCAAATATCCTAAAAAGTCGTCGAAATCCAAGACCTTCAATGTTCGTAATTAAGCAATTTTTGCCTGGGCTATGCATTGTTAAATACTACTGTTTTGAACTTTTGAACTTAATCTAATTAAATAAAAAGCGAATATATTGTTCAAGAATCACATAGAAGAATATTTGTTAGTTGCAGTCATTGTGGAATTTCGAAATCTATCACATTAAACGATTTTCTCGTGCACTGTTCATCGTAGCTAGGCTCATTTGCAGAAACATTTAGTTTATTAGTCATTAGTGTGCTGGACATATAAACTATACTAGAGTGATTAGAATGGTACTTTATATTCCCAAATTGTATGTATGTATGTGCATACGTATGTATGGATGGATGGATGGATGGATGGATGGATGGATGTATTCTTTGAAAAAGGATGTATTTATAAGTACTTCGAATAGCTGCATTGAAACATTTTGTGAGATTATCTATTGTTAATTAAAACAATACGGATTGTACGTGATCAGTAGATTTAAAAGCTACTGAGATATTGATGACAAATCAATCTTCACCTTTGGACCGGAATCGGCTATACACTGTAGATGTAGGCTATAAAAAGTAATCATTTTTGTAATTTAGAATCGCGCCACTATGTTGTAGAATTTTCATATTTTAATGTATTTTGAACAATATTCAGTCCCTATACGTGCCTAAGTTCAAGTCGACCTACTTTACACATATTTGAAGTAAATTTATCTTATGTGTACTGATATTGCTTTAGTGTAGTGATTCCCCTTGACCAAGTAGCGAGGACGTTCTGGAGGGTCGACATAATTTTGTTGTTATTATGAGGGCAGATTTTGTTTTCATATCGAAATATAAAAACGTTTTCGTGTGTCTCAGAAAAAAGATATTTATTAGGATCACGGCTTGAAAAAGCTGGAAACAACACCTTTAAGGAAGATGTGGGCATGCAGTTTGATTCAATGATAACATAATTCATTTAACTCACACGACTGTAATTCCAACAGAAAAGCCAGAAAATAAAGACGAAGCTGAAGACGGAAAGGAGAAATCTTAGTCAGAATAGTTCATTAAGTTTAATATTTTTAATATTATGTCGATATCATCATCAAAAAGTGGGACACAGACTTTGTCCCTTCATTAAGCACTTAAGTGCTAAGATGTTGAGGTTGCCGACAACTATCGTATTTATTTATTCTGTTTAGATCTCTAAACCTGTAAAGCAGTGGATCATCCTGACTCAGACGTTGTGCCCATGTGAAAGACACATAGATTTATAGTTCAATTTCAAATATTTATTCTTTTAGCATATAATGTAGACGAAGCGTGCTACGGTAGCCTTCAAGATGATTACATGCAGCCATCATGTCCTGTTGGTCACGTGATATATGTATCAGACGTGTACACATACGCCAAGAAGAATAGCACGGGATGTCGGGAAGAGTCTTCTTCACTTTTCCACAATGAAACACACTGCTGTCAATATGTCAATGAGACCGAGGATTGCGGAATGAGGTAGGTAAAAATACGGTTCGTCTCAAAGATATTCCACAAAAAATACTATAGAGAAGAAAAAATTCCACCCATTTACCTTAAAAGCAAGCCTTTATTAATCTTTAATAACATGGACAAAATAATCTCATTTATAGTCTTACGACCTATTTTAAAATGGTAGGTAACGTGCTTGAAACAAAATTATTCAACGTAAACGGATCTAAAGACAGTTCTTTGCAAATAGCTACTTTTCAATTTACATAAGCATCAGGTTAGTGGCATATGCTTTATCTTTTCGGGAAATGGACGCACCCGCCCATACTCGAGTCTCCTGCTGCCTTGCCGGTCGACTTCACTTATCATGATGATGAAGAAATAGATGAGTTTCACAACAAACGCCAGAGTATTCTGGACATGGTAAGTAAAATATACAGCCTCATCATCCCAGGAGACCTGAATTCCAAAGTTGGCAACGATGCGCTAAAAGACTGGGATGATCATTGTGGACTTTATTGCAATGAGGGTTACCAATTAAAGAGAGAGACGGCTATTCGAGTTCGCAAGTTACAACAACTTGACTTGGTACTAGCCAACACCATGGGCCATCATAAAGATTCACGATTCCCTATTATCTGCAATTCATTCTAAGCCACAATTGAATGATAATTTTCTTCACTTCTTGTAATTAATGTTGACGTTCAAGTGATGACAGACACTTTCAACACAATCAGAACAAGAGCTGCCAAGGGCATCATTGACCTTCATCGCCCAAAGGAAGAACTCTGGCTTACAGGAGAGATTCTGAATCTGTGTGATGCCTGAAGAGATCTCACAAACATCAGCCACACAACAGCGGCAATGGAGTACCGAGAAATAAACAAGAATATCAGAACAAAATTGAAGAAAGGAAATTAAGATTGGATTGGACAAACGTCACAGAAATAGCGAGCCTGATAATGAATAAAAGCAAAAAGGCATTCCAAATTGTGAAAGACCTCAGCAGACAGAAGCAACTAAACATCAGTACCACTCAAGACGTAAATGAAAAATTCCTCACAGAAGCAAGTGACATTGCAGAAAGATGGACTGAGTATTGTAAAGAAATCTACAACTATCCGACTACAGGAGACCCAGACGTGCTCGAAAAATGAAAACGCAGCTGAAGTAGACAACCTCCCAGCTGAATTTATCAAGAATATGGATTGGGGAATCAGTGATAGAGCTAATAACATTAATCTGCAACATGATTGGGCAGATAGGTGAATGGCCAACACAGTTGACCCAGTCACTGATTATAACACTGTCCCAAAAAGACAATCTCCAGCTGTGCTAAAATTACAGAAATATCAGTTTGATCAGCCATGCCAGAATGATGATGCTGAAGATCATCTTGAGCCACAAGCAGAAGAAACAATCGCTGAAGAACAGAACGGTTTCGGGGTGCAAGAATCAAAACAGAACATATAATCAATCTTAGGGTTCTGTGTGAAAGTATTCGCAATATCAACAAGATATCTATCATAAGTTCATAGATTTCACAAAGGCTTTTGACAGAGTGTGGCATGAGGCTTTGTGGGCCGCAATAAAGAAGTACAACATGGGTCAACAGTTGAGCAATACTATCAAACAGATGTACACCAAGCCTAATAGTGCAGTAATTGTTCAATGGTGTGTATGGGACTGGTTCAAGACAACAGTTGGAGTACGTCAAGGCTGACTCCTGTCACCCCGGCATTTCAACATATACCTAGGGCGCATGATGAGTGAAGCCATGGAACATCATTGTGGGACAGTCTGCATTGGAGGGCGTAACATCACCAACCTAAGCTTCGCAGACGACATTGATGTGCTGCCAGGCAGCGAAGACTAGGTTGCCACCTTAGTGAAGAACTTGTATGAAACATCTTCCAGATTTGACACTGAGATAAGCGCCGAGTAGACAAAGCTGATGACAAATAGTGGCAAACCAATCTCAGCCAAGATTAAAGTAAGAGGACAGAAACTAGAAACAGTGGGCCAGTTCAAATATCTTGGTTCCATAATCGCCGAAGTGGGATCAAGAGCAGACCTTTTGTCACGAGCAGCACAAACAACGGCAGCTATATCAAAGTTAGGAGCCATCTGGAGAAACTAGACTATCTGTCTGAAAACTAAAATCAGACTATTTAAAGCACCCGTTATCTCAATCTTTTGTATTCCTGTGAGACCTCGACCCTGACAGAAAACTTACAACGAAGAATCCAGGTATTTGAAATGAGATGCTACAGAACCATCCTTGGCATCTTGTACATGAACCACATCACAAATGAAGAAGAGCATAAGAACACCAAGCACAAAGTAGGCCATTATGACAACCTCCTCACCACTGTCAAAAAGGGAAAGCTGAAATGGAATGGCCATGTCACTAGAGCCAAAAGTCTGTACACAACAGTACTGCAGGGCAGCGTCCAGGGTAGCAGTAAGAGAGGTTTACAGAGAAAACGTGGATTGACACCACCACATAATGGACCTTGAAAAGTTTTGCCAACACACATTCATTCAGACATGATGAAGACAAGTGAAGGAAACTGGTCAGATGATCAGCTGCATAGTGCCTCAACGACCACACTAGGTCAAGAGTCTGATGATGATGCTGACTTTGCAATTTGGAAAATAGTTTCTATCTGCTCAGGTACTGGAAAGTTCGACTGTAGAAATGATGTCTTACGGCTGTGAATAAAATATACATTTTAGCATTAAGGAACAGTAAAGATTGCTTTAGTTAATACCGTTAATCCATAAATTATTGTTATTGGAATAGATATGGTCCCACGAAAAGTTACAAAAAGAAAAGTCACTGAGTTTCGTAATAAATAGCTAACATTAATTTCGGTATCTTAATGCATCGTTAACAGGGACCACGCACATTATGACTACGGGTGAATAACTGTGACGCATGGTATTTTCATATTTTGTATGGAGTTATAGTTTTAAAGTAAATGAATCTCCACTAATTATCCTAGTTATAGAAAAGACCTTGCAAATTTGTTGGAAAGCTAGAACTGTCCTTTATTTAGGCGTATGATCGATGGGTTAAACGTAAAGAACGTGACCTTTCTTCGGATTGGATGAAAGATGACTGTTAGCTCCTCCTGGTCAATTTTACTTTTTATATATATATATATTGTGTAATTCATTCATTGCTTTTTCGGAGGTTGATATTATGAAATGTGGCCTTAGTTGTTTTCCTATTTTAATAACCGCTAAAGATAGTGTAATTGTGACTAGTTGAGGGCAAATTTTCAATCACTCGGCGGGAGCAGACATTTTAATCAGTTGTGTGCTTAGACCATGTACTGTTTCCACTTGTAAAATTTCCACAAAATGTCAAACAAACCACATGAAAGTATCATAAAGTTAATAAAAAAAACCCATAAATATCAGTAAATGTCGAAATCCACAGTAGTGTTACTGTCCAAGCATACACTCTAAGGGACATAACTTGTATCGATTGGTCAGATTATTAGATACTAAGCGTATTCAAAGTCCTTAGCGTCAGAGATCAAAACATTGAGATAAATATGCCCGACTCTTTGATACCTGGTTATATATGCAATAAAACTGTAACTGAGACTACTTCATCTAATAAAGGTGGAAATTTATTAGTGTTTGCAACAAAACAGACACAAATGCCCTAGCGTTAGCTGAAGAATTATTTCCAGTGAATAGATCAGGTCGCGACTCAAATGACGTTGACAAGGACGATCAGGAGGGTCATGTAGAATCGCCAGGATGTTTAATTGGGCTGTGAGGCTCAGAGAGAATATTGCTTTAGGGCCGTCATCCGTCCAGTAATTTTGGTATACATGGTTGTACCTGAAACTATATATCCACTTTTGAGTTGGGAAACCATTTATGTTCAGATGTGGGTTTCCCTATTATTATAAATGTATTTTTGAATATTTTAAAGTAACAGTTACACGTTGAAATGATCTAATTTAATATATGAAAATCACAGTTCACGAGGAGTTAGAGCATATAATTTCCATAGCTCCTTTTATATAAAAACCGGTTGGAAACGCTTTTAATTTTTTAATTAAGGTACAGCGGACTTCCGTCTGGATTCAGTCACTATGTGAACTGTAATGGATACAACAACTGTACTGTTCCTGTGGCCTGGAACAACACACTGCTATGCTGCGATCAAGACGTGTATTTAGCAAGGACAAATTACATGCGGATGCATTACCATTGTATTGCAGGTATTGTTGAACCGTCATAACTCATATGTAGATTAAATTCTTTCAAAGATGAAAGTTGCGAAGTCATTCATGCATCTTTCAGTCTATTTATCAGTCTTGTTGCTTCAATCTATTATTATTAGCAAAACTACAAGCTTTTTTATCTTTTTGTTTCAGGTTATGTTTTGAAATACGAATGTTAATCACTAGGGGAACGAACAAGACGAGATTCATTATTCCAGAGCTCGAGAAATCTTTCAAATCCAGTACATTAAAATGTTGTAGATGGTAAAAGACTCATTCAAGTATTTCTGTGGGCTTTGTTTGTTTTGTACGCAGTATATTGCAGGTCACTTCCATCTTTATATTTCATAGTACGGAACTTATGATAGCGCAGTGTGTTCATATATCAAATGAATCAAATATTAAAAGCTTTTTTTCTATTTGTAAAAGAATCCAGCACCATAGAACTCCCATCAGAGCAAGGTTTTGGCCCCATGAAAGAGATTCACATTCGGAATGTTGGCTATCCACGACAGATTCAGTACTGTAATGCCACCTCAGGGTATCTTGCGACGATAAAAAGTAGTTCCGGAGCCATCGTAGTTAGGGCTCTGGATCTGAGGCTGGCTTTCAACGGCACGGGAAACTGTGGTCAGAAACTTCACATTGTAGATGGCAATCGAGAAACAGACATCACTTGTTATGACAATAACAACTTTAAAGAGACGGTTTTATACAATAGTAGTACAAACAACATAACGATAAGGATTGACAATACATTATCAAATGAATCTGGCAACTTTTGGATCAAAGTAACAGGTAAAGAGCTAGATATTATTAACGTGCTAGGTCACTTTTATCAACGAAGCAATGCTATTAAATAGCATCAGTATCATGTATCTGTTGTGCCCTTGCTAGTACGGGAAAGCAGAATCCAGAAATGTAATGTAATTCATCTATTTAAATATAAATAAATGAAAAGGTTTCTCAGAGAGTAGAAAGAGATCTTAATATCATTCGTGTTTTCTTAGATCATTGTACTATTTAATGTCTTGATAAGTGTCACTGTGTTCTTCGTTAGTCATCTAAATTTAGTCCAAACTTAACGTAAAACGAATAGAATAATTTACATGACACGAGGCGGAATGATATGAATTAAGCGATGGAAGTTTAGACCCGTATATGGGTGGAGGCTATATATAACGTTTTCATATTTGTCAAGTATCATCGTTCGGTTAATATTGATGTCATATAATCGATTGATAAATACAAGTAGTAATATATGTTAAAGATATATTTGGAATAACAGACCTATAATAAAAAATTAACAACATGTGCTTAAAGAACTTTGAGAACCATATGTAATAAACATGAAATAGAGTACACATATTAAACAAATCAAAGCACAACAAATGTTGAACATGACAAAATATTAAAGAAATGTTTTGAATACAATGTGGAAAACATGCCAAAATCGCTCCATGCTAAACATGTTTCAAGTCGAGTATGTTTAAAACTTGTATTAGTCTGTGTAAACCTAATGCGACTAGAATATGTATAATAAGCATGATACCTAACGTTTGTTTGCCATACATGACGTCACATATTTACTTAATTGAAAGAAATGTTTTATATACAGTTTTGCTCGTATCTCTTTTCTGAAGTAATTACATTTACATTTTGAGATTTTTCTTTGTTGGTACATTGATAAGTTCTGTAGTGACGTGCAGTTAAACTACAATACATCCATCCATCCGTACGAACATCCATCCATCCATCGATACATATATGCATACTTAGATACATACTCATCACGCGCGCATGCACACACACACACACACACACACACACACACACACACACACATATATCCATCCATGGATCCATCCATCCGTCTATGCATACATGCAAGCATGCAAGCATGCACGCACGCACGCACGCATTCACACAGACACACATACATACCTACATACATACATACATACATACATACATACATACATACATACATACATACGACTCTAACGTGTACTTTATCTGGACTCCATATTTCTTACATATCACTAAACTCTAGTCATTATCTTTAAAGACGACTTTGATCACCTTTACGATTACAGCTAACGACTCGAATGCTACGATATCCATGACCTTTGGCAAAGTGCTTAATTTTTATGGCTGTGGAGATGATTTAGAAATTGAAATTCCAAGTGTCTGTTCGACCATACTGGCTGAGTGTTCGTCTGGAAAAGTTCTTCTCTTCAATGTCAGTCGACAAATAACCACAGAAAATCCAACCAGTGCCGCCTGCCAAATTAGTACATCAGCAAACCAACAGACTCTGTCAACTATGGAGACCGCAAGCGTCACATCTTCATCTCGTACCGGCATGACATTTGGAAGTTCGTCGTCCTCTATCACTGGTAAGCTGAGGCCATATGGTCATGAACACAAACTATTACACTCGTCTGTCGACGGATTTGTATCCCCATTATATTTAAACTCGGAATAAATATTTAAGAGAATAATCACTGTCATAATTTGAAGTGAAAATAACATGTAATTTCTTTCTGTGAACAGGTTTCAAATTGTCTCTAAATAAAAATGATTCCTAGTGCGAATATCACAATGCGTCAAAGCTGTGATTTTGCGTGCATACAATTTTTAGAATATTTTGTGTTTCATATCAATTCATTTTGGCAAGTACATTTTGTATCAAATCCTGTAGAGCGTTTTGAAAGGAATTAGACAAACACTTAGTAAATGTATTTACAAGTATATTGGCAGTTTATTTCTGCAATACGTTTTAGTCATAAACAGTTAATTATAGGCAGATAACCAAATAATCAAAAATGTCGTCGTGATCGTAGACCGTTAAGTCCCTTACTTAAGCAATTTTTGCATGGGCCATGCATCGTTAATGACTACTGTTTTAAAGGTCTGGACTTAAACTAGATAATAATTAAATACAAAGCACATATATTCTTCAAGAATCGCGTAGAAGAATATATGTTCGTTGCTGTCATTGTGGAACTTCGAAATATATTACTTTAAACGACTTTCTCGTGCGTTGTTAATCGTAACTAGGCCCAGTTGTAGATACATTTATTTTATTAGTCATTATTCTGCTGGAAATATAAACTATATTAGAGTGATTAGAATGGTACTTTTTATTCCCAAACTACTTAAAGGGGACACTCTGATTCTGTTCATGCCCGTCCGTTAGTTCAAACAATAAGGTGTCCGTCCGTTCAGAGATGCACTTAAGCACAATGACATAAAACCACTCACCATTAACAATATAAATCTGGCTAGTATGTTTTAGTATGCATATGAAAATACTTTTTCAGGTCATTACACTTATTTGTTTTGTATTCAATTGATATATCTGTGAGTTTCTTGGACTTTTCGGACTATGGGACGAAAACTCTTTTATCACTAAGAATCTAATTTCACTGATCGGAGATAAATGTAGTATATAAACATAAGTTTTCAAGCGATGGACTATGTTATTTTCAGGCTATTTTATTAATTTCTACACAATGTATACATTTATGAACTCTTTAAATTTGATCATTTTGATCTAAACAATGCTACCATGATGGAGGAAAGGCCACGAAGGCCTTTAAATATCTGTATAAAACAGAAGATACTGAAGAATATATTCAGCGCACTATGTTTTAAATACATTAGTTTGTGCACAGCAATAATGTATTATCATAAAGCTGCGGATATATAAGAAACTACGCGGGACTCGCAAATATACGATAGCTAGGCACACAATGCACATACATGCGACACAAACACAGCCAGAAAAAAGAACGGAAACGTGCACATAAAATGATGACAGCTACATATACATTAGCAAAACATTTAGCATAATACTCTTGATATGAATTATACGTATCTGCATCTAAAGAGTCGTAACCTGGTAGATTTAAGCCCGAATATCCGTCGCTCAGGAAAGATTTTATAGAACGCGTAACCGAATACAGAAAAGTCGAATGATTAGTCCCAGAATAAGAAAATGCATTTTTAGCTTGTCAGATACAAAGCACAGGTACATAAAGAAGGCCGTCAGTTGCGGAACGTAAAGCGCATAAATGGATGCTAGAAATAAAGGTAGGAATGATACATTTGTAATTAATCGTAAATCTCAATTTACATATCGTCATCAATATCAGAATCAATTTTGCTCACGTTGATTAGAAAACCAGTGGCAGGTTGGTTCCGGATCCCCGTTACCGATCTTCCCATCGGTGTGTGTGTGATGTGTGCGTGGGGAGTGAACCGTGTTTCATGATAACTACTTTTTCTGTCCATATATATTGGATCCAATTTGCAAGAAAGGAACCCAACTGCATCGTTCCTGGCTGACCCCTTTTTTTGTACCTCTGGTGACTGACTTTGATCGCAGTTTTGTACTTAAGGTTTTAAATGTACCTACCAACGTTTGCCGACAGTAATGACAGTGGTACAGCTAGTTAACGACTTGTAAGGCGTCTCTTTATATCATATCGTTTAAAGGAGAAGGCACGTCCAGCGATTACCATTGTTTTAATTTTGCTTGACATTGCAAGCAGCGAGGACGCAGGCATTGGCCGCTTTGCATGTTTACTCAACACACAACTACATTGTTTTTGTCATTACCTTTTCCATTGGTTGTTTCAGGAATAAAAGCATCAGGATCGTAGCAATTCACGTTGAAGATATCGTAGAGTTCGATATGGATAAAACGCCTTTGCATATTTCATCCTTAGCAAGTCTCAAAACTTTATTGTACCCATAGTAAAATGACTAAATGAACGCATACTGACATACGTTTGGGCACTATTGGGCGTGCAAACTCAAATGAAACGTACGAGAATAGGATTTTGGAAGGCTTTTGATGATGAGAAACATACATAACAACTTTCTTGCCGACGTATAGTAGTTGACCCAACGCGCAGAAAACATACATGGGTCATGAATAAGTAGTAGGAATTGCCTGGATGATATGAGCAAGGTGGATTACGTTATTTTGGGCGACATTTAGAAGTCCAAAGCAGCATAGAAACTAGCTAAGTGTACTACGCATCGTGTATCAACAAAATTACCTAGAGCGGACACAAACATGAGTCTAGGCATCAACGTTGATAATACGTCGTAAATTTAGGACTCTGGATTGATTTACCCATATTATACCACTTTTTAAGACCTAAACAAATCCACCGTTTCTAAATTCAATAATTTTAGCTTAAGCGAAATTAAAACTCACTTCACCGTTTTTGCACAATGTCTCTACGCTGTTAATATGCATCTTTTAAGAAAGGTCTTTGTCAGCACAGTTCGCAACTTTATCAGCCTACAACAGCGCAATAATGTAATTTTGTGTACTAAAGATAACATTTAGACACCTGTCGGAAGTCTGACATCAAATATAATAGAGGGGAGCTTCATACTCATACTTGTCTAGTGCAAATATGACAAATGAATACTTCTTTATATTACCCTCTTCAATGTACACAGAAACTTTCAACCAATACATTTTTGTTGCCTAAGCCAGTCAGTAATTGTACATGAATAATAGTCAGAAGCCTTGGGGAGTCTACCAAAGGACGAGAAAAGTGAGCTTCTGTTTTACGCTGTTATTTCTGAATATTGCTTGAATATAAAAAAATATTATCTTGAAATCTCGCCTTATCTTTTTCATTAGCTTGTATCACTTAGTGAGGTGATGTTTTAACATACACGAAATAATTTTATTCGATATATCGTATAATTGATAGAGTCATCTGAATAGCCGTTTTGTGTAATGAGAATACAATGGTTACAACCCATTGTTTCTGGACGTGCCGGGTGTCAACGAACTTTCTTTATGTAATTTGACTAATAGCTTTCTTAGAGTCATTGTTTGTTTCATATACTTTCGACTATTATTCCATTTAGTCACCAGCCTTTCCATTTTTTTTAGAGTTTGTATGCTTTGGAGAATTAACTTCGGCTATAAGACTTTAGAACATGTTATCTGCAGTTTTAGTTATAAAATCAAACCTGATATCGAGCCGTTATTGCACACTTTGCACGCATGTGTTTGCTTAATCAGCCTCCAAAACGTTGAAACATTTAACCACGATTCTATTAATTCCTTTTACGTTTTAGTCGTATCTTGTTTCCCCAGCGAATCATATTTGTGAGTTTATGCTCATTTTAAAATCTGTCATAATTTCAACTGAAGTATTAAATTTACATTTTTGGAGATCATATATTCCTTGCCTAACTATAAGACCACTTTGATTATTCCACCAAAATGGTTATGTATTCCTATCATTGTCACGTTGTATTAACATATACCGGACTGACTTATCACGGGGTAAATAATGATTAAAGAAGATCGAAGTTTATATATTTCACATTGGAATGAATTAATAAATTCCAGATTCATTTCTTTTATTCCTTTTGTACCTGTAAAACATTTGAATAGTATATATTTCGTCTACTAAGTGCATGTTTCTTGCATCAACAAGTAGAAATGTGAACTCACATATGACAGGGAAGTATACAGATTTTCTCTTAAAACCAATTGCAAAATCTGAATAATATTTTAATTTTGGGATTTTATTTTAACGTAGCTTTAAACATTTTTCAGTCATATCGCTACGATGTCTGCAGTGTGGCATTTTATAGTGATGTTAAACACTATACATCATGCCTCAGACATGTAGTATGATGTCCCATCCAGTCCCATTATTTTGAGAACATGCCGACCAGCCCTAACACTAACCTTTTAAAGTTGAACGCCATGCTGTTAGTTCCATTTTTGTAAGTCTTTGGTATAACATAGCCGAGGATCGAACCCACGACTTATCGAATCCGAGGAAGATTCTAACTACTAGGCCACCTGAGCGGTCAATAATATTTTAAAATGTTGTTGAAGCAATCATGTAACTAACTGCTCTACTTCTATTATTGGCTATTCATGCGAAATTACCTCTCGATACTGATACATTGAACCATATAGTATATGTATAGAGTATGTTTTACATCTATCAATCATCGATATTCTGAATGGATTACAAAAAGAATCTTTCAATTTTCTTTCCATATCAAATTCAGCACTTTCTCTTAACATAAGATCAGCAACATAATTTTTGACTAGCAGTTCTGCCATTGAGGTCACTGATCACAATGTTAAAAAAGTAAGGATATAAAGTTGTCATTTTCGAAGAAACACTTCCTCAAATTCGACCGCATTATCTTGTATCAGTCACATCATATATCGTAGATCCTACAGGAGATAAATATGCAAAACAATTTTGTAATACATATCTGACTGTTAATGGTATCATCAAAAGTATAGAGACACAGTCCTCCAGTTCTAAGTAAATTCTTTCCACATAATGTTCATCTACAAATGTTGACTTCAGATATACAGTTACACCTCCTGAATGTCTGATGAACATTTGTATTTTACTCATTATTTTGTTAAAGTAGAGTACTCTTCAGAAAAACCGTCGAATTGACGGTCTGACTTGCTCCAAGTTTAACAAAAACCCTCAGCAGCTGTCAAATATTATGATAAACGACCGAACTCTAATTTCAGATTTAATTTTCAAAAGCCCTCAGTGTTCCAAGCACAAATGGGTAGTTTGGTTTTCGAATGAGGCGCGCCGAGACGTTGATAGCACTCCGATTGATATATTGGTCTTAGCAGCAGAGGGGGGGGGGGGGGGGAACCCGACAACTTTATATAGGCGTCCATTTGACAAACCAAGGCTTCCTCCAAATCGTAAAAAAGGTTTCCTTTTGCGACGCAGGGTCATTGTCGCACTCTCTCTGCTGCTATGGGATAAAAATCCTTTTCACGATTTCACAAACAGACTAATTTGTAAAACCTCACCTCGTAAATCAATCAGATTATTTGACTGGTCGGTGAGTTTAAAGTTAATTCTCGTTAATTAATCATTATGACATCGCATATAGACTGGATTAGTTGGATCCTCAATTATTAGAAACCCTGGAGCAGCTGTTGGTGCAAATGAATATAAAATATATCCCTGCTGGGCTTGATTCGATCTTTCAAGATTTATTTGATAACTTCCTTCGATAACATCAGATACTAAATTCAATGCAATCACCGAGGATATATTGACGTTTTGAGGAGCGATATGTCGCCCATAACCATCTGGGTCGTTATTATATTCTAGGATGGTTTCCTGTGGTTTTGTTATTTTTTTCCATGCGTCGTGAATCCTTTTAAAACCTTCATCGATGGCATCATTGAGCTTTTTCTTTAGTTCAGGTACGACATATCCTGGCAACTTAAATGTAGGGATATCTTCTACGCGTATATTATATTTCTTTGCAAACTCTGTTCTCGATTGGGGATGATCATCACCTAATATAAGTTGAATAGTTCGCAAATTAAATTCTTCCATGTCGTCGATAATTTTATTACATATCTCTGTGTAATTGATGACTTTCTTTCGGGAGGGAGGAATTGTAGTAATTTCCGTTATAAGATCATTTCTAATTTCCTCAAAATCGTGATTCATCGCTGTAAACTGTTTGGTAATTTCTTGTTCGTTTATTGTAAAATATCCTATATTATTAGCTTCTGCTAGTTTTCCTAAAATATTAAAAATAGTATCTAGCGGTAACATATATGTTAATTTAGGACGAGATGATAGTAGCCGGGATAAAATAGGGGAAGGGAGAATGGATGATAGCGCTATATTATAACCGTAATACTCTTCCATATCAGAAATATAATCAGATTTTTTCGGTTCGGGTATATTAACGGTTTCTTGTCATGGTGGATTTTCAGGCCATCCTAACACGGTTCTTATAGAACTCTGATAGATATCTACGACAAAACTGGGTGAATTTATCTCAATGGCACACGATAACGTCGGCTCATGAACTGTTATAGCGATTTTCGATTCTTTTTCAGTAATGGATTTTATTCTGCGTTGTAATTCGTTATTGATTTGATTTGTTCAATTTGGTAGGACCCAGATGGTTAAGAAACAACGTTCCAATCTGGAGTACCATTGGGTTTATTCTTACTCGCAAACGCCAGGGAATTATTCGGTTGCTGACCACCGAATGATTTTGATCTAATATTTGGCCAACTATGGTATACTCGTAATTTTGCTAACGCTATTTGTTTTTACTGGAATTGCAGAAGGGAAATTCACACTGAATTCCGGATTGGTTGAGGTTATTGAGATCATGCTGGTTTTCACAGGTGTGGTATTTTTCGCTATTTGTTGAAGTAGTTCTTGCGATGTTGCCATTATTATTATACTAATGTTTTTTTTCTAATTTTGACATCGCGGAATCATAAACACGTACCATCGCTGAAAACTCTCTATCGGATATTAATGTATCATCGAGTGACGACGATATCATCGAGAATAATTGTGAGTACGCGGTTGACACAACATGGATTTTAACTACGTAATCTTGCAGTTTACGCTGGCTGCATGATGATATTTTTTTTGTTATAATGGAATTAATTTCCGCGATTGTTGTCGCCGCTAATATACAAATTGGAACAGCTTTCGAAGCAACCATTGTCACCGAGGAGAGTATAATACCAGCTCCGGTGATTACACTTGATACCGAGTACACGGTAACAACAACTGCGGTGATTCTTCGCCGGTATTGTATTTTTTTTACTTGATACTCCTCAGTAAGTGTTTTGAGTTTAGTTTGAAATTCTCTGATTTGATCATCGCGATATTGCTGTGATGACATTTTATTTATTACAACATAATTCAGTTTAGTTGTTTACTTAAATCTGCTACGAATTCCACATACCATGTTACTGAAACCTTAGCCAAATTATTATCAGTGGATGCTATTATGAATCGCTCAGTTGTTTCCTTGTCGATGATTGTTGATATCATATTGTTGACCCCATATGAACTCGTTGATGAAATATTAAACTGAGTCGGTGACACTAGTGCTAATCGATAAATACCTTTGACGGTCGCGGTGATATCTAATATGTTAGTGGATGGTGTCCACGTAAATGACCCGTGTTGAATCGTGTACACTAAGTTGTTGGTTTTCTCATGAGGAATCTTTGTTTTTCAAGGGTTTCTATCATCCTCGGTAAATCATCTTTGATCATATCGTTGATCTTTTCGATCTCTTCGATGGATTGTTTTACATCCATGAGTTTTATGTCGAGTTTATCAAATGAGGTTCCAAAGAATTTCTCAATAAGATTTTTACGAAAAGATGACAATTTCTCAACATGATCTTCATACCTAGATTGTAGTGTTGCTAATTCTAACATAGCTGTTTTTATCTTTGTGAGTTTCGGTGTGGTCACCGGTGGATTTCCAAAGAAATCCAACATAGGTTTGTCAATATTGTCAATTATACTTCTTTGTAATTCATAAAACCGATTAAATTTAGTTATATGGTCGTCATATTCATCGCGTAGTTTTTTTTAATAATTCTATCGTTGATGAATAATTATCACCGAGCGCTGTTAATTTATCTGTGAGCGTCGAAACATGAAAACCCTGTTTGAGTTTACCCTGATCGGAAAACAACGCGATAGTATCTTCTACTGCGTTGCGTTGTTTTGTCAAAATATCATCCAGGGAAACATTACTCGTTTTCAATTTTCCCTGACGATCTTGAAATACAACTATATTATTGGGGTCAACACTTGCTAAGTTCAACATCTCAGCTATTTCATCTTCGTTATGTTGTTTACATCACCGGTTGCAGATATTTCCGCGGTGGTTTGTTTTCAGGCTTCATAAAGATCTCCCCCAAATATCAATCATTATACTGCAAGATCTCTCTAAAGCTATTACTTGTATATTCGTGTACGGTTTTATGGGTGGTTTTCCCGATGATGAAATAGCGTTGAGTACATTTAATACTTCTATGCCGCATATTGGTGGGTCATTCATTTTCTGTGTTGGTAGCGTAGAATATCAGATAGGAGTTTTTAAGTGGTTTATATAACGCGTAAATTCTTTAGGCGGCGCTAACCCATATGAATCGAAATAAACAATTGCACTCGGATCAATCGCGTATGAAACCCAATGAGTTCCAGGTCCGGTGCGGTTATCGAGATTAATAATACCGGTTTCAACGCTGTTTGGTTATTGTGGTAATTGATCTTTCATAAAGACACCTCTAAAGTTTTTAATCGCTAGTTTTTTTTAGCAGCATCAAGTAAATCAAAATTTGACATGGGAACTATTGTTGTTAATAAACTGTTCCTAGTCTCAGACCGTTTCCGCTGTACCATGAATACGGAGTTCCTGGTAATCTTAGACCCTTTCCCATTTTTTGTATCCCCTCTCCTTTTTTGGTTCATATGATTGAACAATGCTGTGTACTGCTTTTGCACCAAGAGCTCCAGCAGCTCCTAACGCCTGAATCGCAGCGAGAAGTGGGAATACACCACCTGATTTTATCACGTTTTTGATCGCAGCTGCAGAGAGAGTGATCTGAACACCCTTTTAATCTTTGATAGCATCATTGAAGTGTTTTATCTGACAAGTTGTCAATGACAGTTTATTATGACCACCAGACATCTGATTGTGCTTCAGCGATATTGTGGTTCCACATTTTTTAGCAGATTCCGATTGCAATTTTTTAATTTGACCAGGAGTTAAGTAACACTAACAACATTGTATGACATTATAATAATAACAGATCGATCTAATTGCTACATTACATATTTTTCACTGGTGCATCAACTACTTTCATTCGTCCACCAACACTTTCGAGTAGGATTGATTTGTCGCTGAGAATTACAGCAACTGCTCTGTTACAAATAGCAGGAGGAGGAGGAGCGGTTACACGAGCTCGAAAGTATATGTCAACGACGGATTGTCTGGTTAAGTCAAGATGTTCGAATGAAAAGTAGTAGATGGGATATAGTTTTTTAAAGTGATATTTGCAGACCAGTATCTACATTATTATCGCGTCCCATAAATGAAAGCAAACGATGATACACACGTGCTATTTGCTTTTGTTCGTAATAAAGGAAACTATCCTCGGTTGGTTCCTGTTGGCCGTTTACACTCAACGAGACTTCATTAACACCAAATTTATCAAATATCATTTGGCTGCGTAATTGTGAATCCAATCGCGCCTTATTCTGTAACGCAAGAAATAAATGCCGTGGCGCAGAAATACCTTGTTTTGATGCCAGTTGCCAAGTAAATGTACCATTAATAGTACTCTCCACGATATCCGTGGTAGTTGTTAGCTAACTTAGTAATGATTTGCAACCTGTATTCATAAATAATAGTAATTTTTGCTGTACGGTGATTGATGGAGTCATTACTGGCATCTACAGTGCTAGTTTTGTTATATTCAACTTACCATTAGCAACACCATCATCATGCCAGATTGAATCATTATCATCACCTTTTTCGAACTAAGGCTACTGTATGCTTCGCTCCATAGATAACTTTTCTAACATTTCTGCAGAATCCAAATATATGATGTAGTGCAATCGCGCATGAGAATAATCTACGCTCTCCTTCCAACATTGATACAAGTGTTGCAAACCCTAGGTTGTAACGAGTACTATCACCTTTTACAATATCAAAGGAAGCAGCAGCTGGTCTGGCGTCGTGTTCAACATCATCTGGTTGTGGATTAACTGCAGTAGCTTGCGGTGTCAGCAATTTAAGATACTTATTATGATCAGCGTTATCAGTAATATCTTTAGAGAACATCATAGAGGGACCTGCCGATCTTGTATAATCATCAGAGTATCTTGCTAGCCCCATTATTGTTGTGGCAATATCAACATCATGTTCTATGGATTAAATTTCTTTCTATCAATCATGTATCTAGCGCTGTTAAATAGCACCATGATACCATTATTGACAAAGCCGACTTTGGTGTCAAGTGGATATGGCGGATCATTAGCAGCATGATTATTTGTTACAATTTCTCCTTCTACTTCGATAAACGCTTCAGAGGGTAGAAAGTATTTGCTGGTATCCTGGACTTAAATTTCGATTCTTGATCGAATATTCGGTTGTATTGCATTATAGGAAAAATACTGATAATTAAGTACTGAATCATTCTTGGGCATTGGGGCGTCCATATCAAACACTAGGTCAGGGGCCGATTTGAACATATTATTATATATTTATTGATCTAAATCGTGATCTCGCGCGCGATTTCAAACCACTTTCCACTATCATATTTGCAGTAATATTTCTCTGAGTGTCATATATTCTGCTCCACCTCATTGTTTATTATTTTGCTAATACTTGCGTGCATAATTTCCGTAGATGGTAGTGGCCCTAGTGATTTCATCACTGATGACGAAGTCATTGGTTTCCTTCGCCGCCGAACTAACTCTACTAGTTTTTCTTTAGCCGCGGAAATGCCCTCCCGGCAACATCGTCAATAGCGCTAATACCCTTATCATGAATAACATCAATAGCTTTCATTGATAACTGTTTTGCGATTGGTGCTATTTTGGGAGCTATTCTTGTACATAACCCTGCAATGGTTTTGCTGAGACCATCTCCATAGTACGCTCTATAATAAGGCAATCGTGAGTTTACTACATAGACCATAGTTGGTTTTCTGTGGTTGCAGTGTACGATCATCTTATTTAAATGCTATTTATCTAATGTGGTGATTTAATTACTATGGTAACCATAAAAATCCGTAGGATTTTCGGCTAGCTCATCAATAAACTCTCCGTATACATCAATATCCATGATACCACTCTCAATAGTCGTCTGCAGATATCAGCTGCCTCATTAATTACTTCCGGTGAGTTATTTCCGGCTCGTTTTCCTCCTAAGAGAATTTCTAGTCGTGCTATATCCCTGAGAATAATACTAGGACAACTAACTAAACCACTACCGGAAATCCTTGGCGTTCAACTCAGAGAAAATCCATTTCCATTTGTTTTTTTTAGGGATACCAGTTGCACCCTGTGAATCATCATCATCTTTGTCTCGATCATATCGTGGCTGACCACTCTTTATTCTTTTTATTTATCCAAATACTAATTATAATTATTATCATCATTTGAGATTCTAATTCCATCGTGTTTTGTCAAATATACATTATTTTTCCAGGTGTCAAAGTCTTTTATAATTTTTTTAAATTCATCGTTTATATATTTTTCTTTTGTCTTTTTTGGAAATGAATTAACAACAAGTTTATCTAATTCATCATCCGTGTAATCTTTAAATTCTTTTATCACTTCTTTCGGAAATATCTCTTGAGGTGCGTATTCCACCCTCTCTCTCTGAATTTCTTCTTCTTGAAGTTGTTGTTCCTGAAACCGTGCAGCTTCTTCTTGTTCACGTTCTAGTCGTTCTTCTTGTTCCTGAAGTCGTGTAGCGGCTATTATATCACCCGGAAGTGCTTATAAAGAATTTTGTGTTTGATCAGTTTCCCCTGCTATTTTGTCAAGCACAGAAAGAAGAGGCGATAATTTTCTTTTTCCTTCCTTGGGGACATCTCCCCATATTGCTGTTTCAGTGGTCGATACGACGTCTTTAGTTGCTGTAGTAATGGGTTTAAACAATTGTTCCGTGCCTGTCGTAAAATCACTTTGAAGGTCCTGTCTCGTTTGGAGCATATTTCGAACGGAATCACGAATTGGAATAAATTTATTAATCGAAGATAATCGTTGTCGTGCTAATTTAGTTGTCAGTGCTTCACCCACCATTATAAATATAATATACGATCTAAATATAGTGACGAAGTCACCAGTGAAAAATCCGTAGATTGCTTCACCCACCCCAATACACTACGTTACGTCCGCATAGTGAGAAACCATTGACAAAGTCACCATTGATTAAATTACCGTGGAAAAAAATCGTCTATACAAATTCATTCTATGTGAGTAAGCGCATACCTGTTTATTGCATACTTACAAACAGGTATGGGTATTATACACGTCAATCCATGGAGGTGATCAAAGGAGAATTCTCAGTTTGTCGGATAATCGTTTTTATTGTTTTGATCTTCGAATTAATTGTGCATTTCATTGTATATTGCTGCCCCAATTCTTTTATTATTTCATCGACAACAGTGAATAACGGGACAAATTTGTTTATGTCATTTTCATATGCGAATGAGTCATAAATCGCTTGTTGAATTCGCTTGATAAAAGAGTACGACTTTGGTAGCAGGTATTTATTACTTCAAGCATTATCTTCAATATCTTGATAGTCAGAAAAAATCTGATCACAATTTAATTTATCTGACAATTTTATTCCATAACTTTTCAAATTTAAAATTTCGGTTATAATCATTGATTTTTTCAGCATTCATTTATATAATATATTATATTTCTAATATATTTTTTTTTCAAAAACAAAAAAATGTGGGTCAATATTGACCCGTATTTTGTATGAACTCCGTTCGCATTAAGGTGTATTCACATCTTAGTAGCCTAGAGATATATATGAAAAACCCCATTTGGAACCCCTCAGGTGTTATTCACCTCGGAGGGACCCAGAGGTTACATATATAAGACAACACATCCCCATTTGGAACCTTTCATGTGTTATTCACATCTGACCGGGCCAAGAGGTACCACGAAACATAAACTCGAAGAGGAGATCTAACTCGTAAAATAATGGGTTATAACACCAAGAAGATATGCTTAGTGAATGGACGTCACATTTACATATATACATATATACATATTTGATTTATAGGACAGCACTGCCATTTTCAACTCCCAATTCGAGTGTTGTGGCGAGTTTGTAAGGCACAAATATATGCAATGACATGGTTATGGTATTTACAATGAATGATACATGAAATATAACAATGGATTATAGTATGACAATGGTATGATGGTATGACGGGGGCGATTCTACATTCAAACTGAAAGCAATCATAAACCCCAGAAAAACAATGCGTATGGAATACGCTAATGTCCGTATCTACAGGTATGTGCTTTTAAATACGATATATGTATATCATGTGAAGGGTTTTATCACAGTTATTCAATATGCCGTGGCATATTTTCCAATTTTTGTATACACTTTGTTATTTTTGACAAATCCGTTATTGTTGTTGTTGTGGTTTTTCTTTCCATGTTAGGGAGGAATTTGGGAAGTGCCGTTTTGTTACATCTTATCAGTGTGGGGGAGGGGAGTCAAAGATGCCTTCTGGTTGCGGTCAAATTGATATAATGATGACAACAAGAGATTGCCTTATGCGGAACTTTTCTACCCGGTGAAACATTAAGCCAACACAAAATAGCCATTATCCCATTGAGATACGTGACTACAACAAAGGAGTTATCGTTGTTTCAAACTACACACACAAGCCCACAAGAGTTATTACCCTTGGTGTTACAAAACAGAATTCAGACGTATGTAAATTGAATTCTTTGTCCAGTTCTGTTGGAAATAGCCGATCGATATACCTGTTCAAAAAAACATATCGTACTGCCTCTTGGCTTCATTTATTTATTGAAATACTCTCTCTTCGTTATTTTCTGTATTAAATGATTTTATACATTTTGCATTTTTTTATGTTTCCCAGTCCCTCCTTGTTTGGAATTTTCACTTTGTGAAATAGCTTGTAGATTATCTAAAGAATTGTGCTTAGGATTGGAATCAATATGATCAATAACAAGACCATCTTCCATCAATCCATTGTGACATTCGAATGCAAAGTTCTTCTTTCCAACATTAAAACATCAAATACCCCATATTATTGTTCGTCCCTAATGGTTTCTTCAGTCTGACAATACCGTCACGAGATGCTTCATAATTGGTAATCACGGGATGTGGTCGAAATTCTTGGTTTATTTATATACTAAATACTATTTGTCTAATTTATTATTTGGTTTAATTATACTTGAGAATCATTCAATATAGTCTTGAGGTATTCTTATGATTTTGTCATGGACAGAGTCAGAGTCATTGAAAGAATCTTTGATAGAGTTTTTAACGGAATCTTTGATTCTCTTATCATAACAGCGCCTTAGCTCTCTGTATCGTTTACCACCATAAGTGAGACACAATTGCGATTTACCACGCACATCTACTCCACATCGTATGCAAGGTTGCGGACCTATGCTTCCACGACGTACACTTTGTAAATGATATCCACATAATTCATTTCTGCACGATTTGTTACAAGCGGTTACTGATCCTATTATAAGTCATTTGCAATGATTCATTATATAATAAAATTATTTTTTTAAATACTTGTCTTAATTATAATATGGAGGAGTTCGAGAGATTATCGAAAATTACCCCTCGGAAAAATGTTGAATTCAATCTCGATAGAGTCTCCACTGATGTACCAAAGAGTCTAATAAGTGAAAGAAGCATATTGGGTAAAATCCGTGATGGTTTTAATGAATTCAAGCGCGATGGAGCATCTCACTATTAATCAACATTTCGAATTGATGGTAGTGTTGATGCTACCATGAACGACGACATAGCAGCAGTGATAATCTCGCATCTTGACCAGAAAAAGTATTTTTTTTAGAGTGAAACGCATTATCCGCTCAGAAACGGGGATTCGGATTATACGCGACAAATTTGAACCCATCGTGAAAAAAAAGAGAACTGTCACTGTGAGTCAGGATTCCAAACTAGGAAATCTGACTGGAATTGACAAAGCGTATTACGAGAGATCCTATCCTGTAAGAACAGTTGTTTATGGAATCTATCCGATAAATGATAAACCGAGTATTGAAAAACTAAAATCAACGAAATTATCGCCGCTGACTTTGTCAGGGAAAATAAATTGTGTAGCAGAACGAATAATAGAATACTTCACAAATGCGTTACGTGGAAACAAATTAACGGATCTAAGACGCAAAAAAATAAACGAATGAGGATTAACAGTGAAGGAGAGCGGAGCAGCAATTCAAGATCTAACCAAATTTGAAACATCATTAAGATTCCCATTAACCGTAATGACGATAACAGGAGAGGTATTACACGAATCAAAATATAAATCAAATGGAGCTCCAATCAAAATTATTGACCATAATGAACATGCATGGACACCTGCGATAACAATATTTCCGCGGGATAGAACAATACAATATTACACGGGAAATTTATTTTATTTTATTTACGAGTTCAATAAAAAAGATCATGTGTCAGTGTGGTTACTTCACAGTTTTGAAGACGAAGAGGGTAAATTCGATCAAATTGTAAGACCCAATGGCGAATTATACCGTACTGAAGCCCTCCCCAACTTGATGAAAAACTAGCTAGTGATTTTTCAACGGAACACGACGAACAATTACTAACAAACTGTTTTACTATTCCATGAGTTGCAGCTCATTTCACGAGAACGAGAAATCTACGTAAGCCAACACGCACAGAATTTCTCTCAGATATCGAATCAAGCTGCGTGGAATATAACCGTGGTGGATTATGGAATACAAAATACGACCTTTAAAGTATTTTTTCGGTTGATATGATTGCGTGTTATCCAGGGAGTTTTCTTGGGTACGGAGAGTGCTCTGAGTACTTTAAAAGATTTGGACATCCCACACATGAAATGACCCATGTTGCGATTAATGGACCACTGCCTGATTTTGATTTAACCGGATTCTCTCGTGTGGTATCTTTTGAATTGGCTAAAGGACTTCATCAGTGTTGTTATATTTGGTTTGGTAGAAACATCTCTGAAAAACACTGGATGCCAATTGTGTTATTACAGTATATGATTGACTCTAAAATGCTGATATCGCTGAATGTCAGTGAAGCAATTATATCATATCGAGCGCAGACTGAAGTCTGGTTATCACAAGCCGATAGTCTAGATAGTATAATCAGCGATCTGATCTCGACGAAGAATATATCGTGAAATGATCTCGGTAGAAGAATAATTGGTAAATTCACACAAGTGGAGAATACGACTACAAACGAGATTCTTCGCGATTGATTATAGATGATGCTGAATACGATTTTATAATCGCAGATGTAACATCTAGGGGTATATATGGAAATCGTAAAGACGCTTTCTTGTCGGATGGAACCAAATTAGGTACAATTGTTACTTATAACGACGGAGAAAATCCTCAATATGCTTACTTAAGGGCGTCTATGCTGGCTTATGCTTCTATTAAATTACTTTCGATGATAAATAGATTTCTTGAATCCGCAGTTAGGGTTGCCACTGATTCATTTTATATAGACGTAAAACATAAATAAGCAATGTCTTAATTAGTGAATTCAGACGAGAGTTGGGGATCATGGAGAATTAAAAAGGAAATACTTCGTGATTACTCCAAATAAGCAGATGCTACGATTGAAAAACAATTACTTGAATAATAATCAGAACTATCTAATGCACCGTCGTGTTCCGATCCAATATGTTGATATAAAACCAGTTACTTAAACAGCTCAGGTGGGTCAGGAAAGACGACTCGTACGATTGAATTATTTCGAGGGCAATCAAACATGATTGTTCTAACACCAACACATAGACATGCAAGAGAGATGAAACAACGAGGAATTAATGCTTGCACTTATCATAGTTTCTTTCGATGGAAAGGTGATGAATGGACTCCTGAACGAATGGGTGAGAAATTTATTCCTGAAATCATTATTTGGGATGAGATATGCACAGTGTCGTTAGATGTATTACAAAGTTTTCTCGAATAGTTGTTGCTAGCGAATACAAAAGTGATAATGTGTGGCGATTATGGTCAACCACCACCATTTGTTAGTTTGTCTCCACATAATTGGCTGAAGAATTTTGTAGACTATTATGAAGAAATTAGCAATGATCATAGAGCACTTGATGAACATTACACGAGTTCAATAAACTAATCAGATTACAACCGGATAGAATCCAATGTGAAATAATTTCAGAAATCCCATTAAATGATTTCTGGGAATCGTGGAGACCAAATGATTTGATAGTGGCAAGTAGAAAGATAATCAGAGATACATTTCAGATGAAGTTATTTAACACGTATAAAGAACAATTTGCAACACTTCCAGTCCCTCAGTGTCATAGACCCAAGGATACACGAAGACAAAATATCGAATTTGATATTCCAGGCCCGACAAGGTCATTGACAGAGAAGCAGATTCTCGTGTTAAGTGATATTGTGTTAGTCGATATGAATGTCGTCGAATATGCATTGCTCGCTGATAAATCCCCATGGAAGTTAGGATACGCAGCGACGATACATTCTTCGCAAGGGTTGACTATATCAGATACAATAGTTTGTATCATAGATAATCACATCGAGTGGTCGAATTTAGTTTCTGTTGCGGTATCCAGAGTACGAAGAATAAATCAACTTCGAAGAGTTATTTTAGACTATAACGACACTACAATAAGTGATATTGTCAGCGATAATAAAATCAGAAAAAAACAACTCTTGCTATAAACAGCAGGATATGAAAAGATAACAGAAAATTTGACATTGATGCCGAATTTATAATCACATTAAAAGAACAAAAGAATAATCACTGCGCGAGTTGCAGTTGTATATTGCGTTGGTATTGGTCGGATAAAGACCCTTGCCAATTTACCGTAGACAGAAAAAATAGCAGTATTGGTCATACCAGAGATAATGTGATGCTGACTTGTCTTGAGTGCAACAGACACAGAGGTGCTAGTTAAGACCACGCGGCGGTAATTGAGTATCCTCTGGTATCACTTGTAGTTGTTCCCGAGTACATCCTCGCTGATGAGCAATTGAATCCAACCTATAAACTGGCGGTCAACCCGTAGATCTCTTTATACTAGATATTTTATGTGCAGTAACACTCCAAATAGGATCAGTAGCTCTTTTGTTTTGCCACTTTCGAGCTCTCCTGGTTCATATAAATATCTAAAAGGGAGTATTGGTTGTTTTGAAAAATCATTTTGTGGTTTTACAGGTATATACTTCCTTTTAATTGCGTTGTTAGGTTTCATGTTTATTGTTAAGTAATCTCATTATTCAACGCGGTATTCACGCCTGGTAATCTCTTGACCCATTCACGAGATCGTTTATCCAAATAACCGCTCAGCATGTGTGCGATCAAATCGTTCAACAATTGCCTGATCGCGATGTAATGCAGTATGTCCTCGTCTGTTGGTGACGGTATGATGCTTCATTGTTGATAACACTGTACTTTGAAATTCCTTGCCAGGATCAACTTGTAATAGATTTGGCCAGTGCAGAGGACCTGGTCGATAAATCCTTTCAAACGCAGAAGCCACTTCAGTTGATGACTTCGTCTTTAGCGGTTCTGCTTGTTTGTATCGACTCGCAACATCAACTACGGTTAGCGCGTATTTGTAAAAACCATCATACGGCAGAAATAATATATCAGCCTGATGAACTTCATTAGGTGCGTTGACATAAAAATGCGAGAAGTTAATTTGTTTTGGCGGTGGTAGATAAATTTGCTATATCGCCTGTTTGGATAACCAATCCGTTGCAGTGGTATTTTTCACCTTTGCGGCGCTAGCGAGTTTAGTGATTGATTCTTTACCCCTCCAGTATCCTCTTGGACAATAATAAATAGATTCCATGCTGTTATTAATTACCAGCACCCAGCATTAATTTACTTTTCATTGCTGATTTTATCAACCATGAAGCCAATTTTTCTTTCAAAGATTTATCAGTGATAGAATTCAACGCATGAATCAATTTTACATCTGCGATATGTCTCTGTTGCAGATTGCTACTTTTATAAGCAACATCATGAGCATGACACGCCTTATCAATAGCGGTTATTGGGTTTTCACCGGGTCGGGGTTGGTTTTGATAATCGAGTCTGATATCGAGTCTGGTCCCGGGTCCACAATAACTATATCATGGAAGGTGATTTTCTCCTGGATACTTCGCCCACGGTGTTCCTGGGAGTTTTACTGACTTAGCTGCAATATCACCTCCTCGTTTATTTTTAAATCATCTGCAGATTTCATAGAAACAAATCTAAATTTTTAGCACCACATCGTACACACTTACCAGCAAATGCTGATCTTTTATTTTTATTTTTTAATGAGGATATTATTGAGTTTATAACCGATATCGAGGAAGCGCCGTTCATTGATGATATTGATGGAAGTATTAACAATTTAGTCGTGTATGATGATGTCATGTTAGACAATCAAAAGAATCATGCTAGGATATTTTCCAGAGGTAGGCATACAAATACCGATGTGATATATATCACTCAACAATACACTCAAATACCAAAAGTTGACACACATATATTTGGCAAACTTGGTGCGGCGGTGATATGGATTATAATCTCTTTTGAAATTTCTTTAGTCATGCTCAGTCAATTCCACATGGATTTGTAACGATAAATGTGCATGATTCTAGATCAAGATATCGTGTCGGACTTGATAAAATATTCGGTTGAAATCCTAAAAAAAGATTTTTTACCCCCATAGCAGCAGAGGGAGTGGGACAACAACCTTGCGTTCCGAAAGGAAACTTTTTGTTTACGATTTTGGAGGAAGTCTTGGTTTGCCAAATGACGCCTCTATAAAATTGTCGGATTCGCCCCCTCTGCTGCTTTCTTTGTGCCTGTTTCTAGCATTATGAATATGTATATTTGTTTGCAACCCCTGACACACATGATTTTATCAATTTTTATAATTATTATTCATGGCTGTAATATATAGAGAATATTCTGTACTTAAGTTTGGCCTACGTGACCTGAATCAATAAATATACGTTATGTATATGTTGCCAATGTGATTATAATAATCTTAATAATAAAACTAAAATGGTGCATAAGATGTAATGTGTCATTATCTGATGGGATTTCGAAGTGTCGAGAACAAGTCTATAATTTCCCATTAGTTGCACTAGCTCGCGAGAATAATCCACACTCGACGACCAATCAGTAGTGTATGCCGTCACATGGGTATATTGCGAGATACGATCGCATTATGTGGTGCATATAAGGAAAGAATTAAGTATTTGGTTCATTCACTCTTATAGTGTTCCAAATGTAAGTATGCAGACATGTTTTGTTATACTATTATTCTAGTGGAACAAATTTGTTTGGACTGTGAGTTTGAAATGTAAAGTGTTCATTATTTGGATTATAATATTATTCTGGAACTCTTATAAGTTATTCGAATTAATTCATGAGAGGGTTACGGTTCCTAGGGACAAGTACATTTCGAGTAATGAAATTGTTAAGAGAGTTTCATTTATTTAGGACTTTCTTAGACCTTTATAAAGACTTGGTTAGATTCACTTCATACTACTGTAAGTTACTGTAACTTTTCATTTATAACTTTGATAATAATATTGCTTGTTAAGTTTTAAAGGAGTTGTTGGATTTTCTTCTTATTTGTTACTTACGTTTGTGACTACAGAGTCGTAACTATCCAATGGTTTCAATTTTGTCCGTGGGCGTTCCGCTTTTATCGGGTGGGTTGAAGTATTAATTGTGTACCAGCAACGTACTTGCTAAAATAGAAAATTGTTTCTATTTATGACATATATTTCTACTAGATTTCCGTGGGATTTGCGAATAGCTTCCAGTTTTCCAGTTTATTTACTGTAGAGGAACATTTCCCTCTATGAACATTTCATTAAATGAAAGTTAGGCCATTTGGTTGTTTCAGACATAAACCATGTTAGAGAAGAAAACAAAAACAAACAGGTACCAACAAAGCTTGGCTAAAATCAAATCAAATTTAAATTTAAGACAATAAATTAAATAAACTGCAAATAAGAACCACACACATCTTTTGCCAATTGTAATGTGTTCTACATGCAACAAACATATCTAATGCTATGATTTGTGAAGAAGGAAAAATAACAAGTCACCTTTTACAAGATGATATCTAACATTGAAGGTTGAATGTGTCATACAATTACAATCCCTTTTTGTATTACTGAAAAGAATGTTAAGAAAACATTAATTCAACATCTGATCATTTACATTTATAATGGTCGGAAAATTACTTAAATTTAAAACTAGAATGAATTATAACAATACGCTATCCAAAGGCTTTAAAATATCCTAAATATATATGAAGATAACAGATTTTGTATTAGAATTAAGACATAGTCCCGAAATATGGACAGAAAAATAGTAAAAAATAAAACTTGCAAAGATGTATCAAATATTCAGAAATGTAAATACATAAAACAATAAAAGAGAAATAAAAAGACACATATAAACTAATAAAAAAATATTGATAAATTTTGAGACAATGTCAAACTGTATCGTAAACATCTTTAACTGACTGTTGGGAGGGACAAAGTATGACCACTAGGAACCAACCTCTAATCGGAAATGAGTTAGGCGGGCCAAACATTAGAATCTTAAGTTTAAGTATATCATGTTGAGAGTCAAAATTTTGGTAGTGTTACAATTACTTGACGAGACGGATAAAGCAAATAAAACCACTCCGAGACCATTCGTAACGGCGGAACTATTCTGGAAATAATAGGAGAGCCTAGAAACAGGTCAGTTATTATTTTCTCGATTGTTGTTAAATATTACTGCAAAGTAAGTGTACTTTAATTATTGCAGTATATCTATATATTTGAGTATATATAAAATCACCATTGTAGTTTGATTCATTTGGAGTGTTTGATATACATGCGTATTTTGAGATATGAGCAATATGATGTGTAGAATTAATATTGTAATTTATTATTGGGTTAATTCGCAGTAACATCATGCATGTATTCATTTGATATTATAGATTTGCAAATGCTGAATTGAATTATAAACTTTGTATAATGTTGCGGTGTACAACATTAGTATAGGAATTTGCCTATTGTTGTATACTTATAGGAGTATCATGTGTATGGATATATCAGAGCATGGATGTTCATATCTGTGTACACTTGTAGTGGTGCTATGTGCACAAATGCGTCTGATTATATGATATTGTTTTGTATATAATAAGATTATAAGATCGAGAATATATATATATATATATATACCGTGTACACTTAGCAGGGAGAATGTTTATTTCGATGGGAACGAAAGTAGTATATAGGGGTACTATAATCCAGTCAAAAAAAGCTTGGGCACATATAGCGTCAAGGGGAAATTAACATGGTGGACGTATCTAGCGTCAAGGGGAATTGAACATGGGAACCATTTGGACCTCTCTAGCGTCAAGGGGAATTGAACATGGGAACTATTTGGGCCTATCTAGCGTCAAGGGGAATTAAACATGGGAAAAATGATGTTTTGTATGAGTATAGCGGACTGTCTAGGGACAAGGGGAAAAATTTTGGCAAAGAAAGCTAATATCTTTTCGAGACCTATGAGTGGCCCTGAAAAGGGCCGTTATGTGTAATGCTAACAGTATCTTGTTAACACAGAGGACATCTCACAGATCTTCTTCTCTTCCTTAAACTTCTCCTTAACTCTGGACCGTATAGTAAGACTCTCTTCAAACAGCCTCGCCTCTCTAGATAGATCCTTCTTTTCCAAAGGGTTGTATCCGTCATTCGTATAATTGTCCATGATGATCTAACATACATGGGTGGATCAGTTCGAAACAGCATGGTGGAAACAAGGGTAGAAGATTCTACGTTAGTCCACATCTTGTGATGAGAAACAGGTGAAGCGAATGCCGTGTACTGCGGTTATTTATAGGGGAAGAACGGATCGAAACGGATTGAGTGTATCCACCAATCCAAACGTGCGTTACAAAAGGCAGTCACAGTCATCCAATAGGAAAAGAGCGGTCTGTGACGTCACCTTACCTATATTTGTGTTCAGTCAATCGAGGCGACAGAGTTGATGTCGGACACTAAGAAGACGATAAATTGGAGTGAGCCAGGAGTAGAGACAGCAAGTCATGGACCAGCAGTGACTACTAAAGTCATGACAAATCTACATCCAGAAGAAGTTGATTTTGACCGGGATATTGTGGATTTTTTAACATCACAAGAATTTATTCCGGAACCTTAGTTGCCTTCTGCTTCTTCTTACGTACACGTCGATGATTTTAAGCAAAGACAAAAAGAAGAATTGGAGCGATTTTTACAACAACAGAAAGTAGAAGAACAAGCTTTTCTTATTCAACAGCAGGAAGAAGAAGCAAGAAGGAAACACCAGAAAGAAACAGTAGCAGCAACCGAGAAGAAAGAAGACCAAGGACAGAAAGAGAATAGTGAAAATCAAACTGTCACGACGGTACTTTTATATATTTTAGCAGAGTTAAGGAGTCTGAAACAAATGTATCAGACTTCTTTATCACGACCGAAGAGAAAAAGACCTCGAGCTAAAGAACCCAATCTCTCTGTGACTACGTTTACCATACCACTGTTAGTGATTTCTACCAAATCATTGACAGGAACCACCAGTCCCGAAGTAGGCCTTGGCCGTGGCAAAGGCTTAAGACAGCTCAAGATGGTTACGTCCCGTTTCTGAGTTTGTTTTGTTTTAAACTAACAAAACACCAACGGTCCTTTTCAGGGCCACACCAATTATTTCTAAAAGAAATACTATTTCAATTGCCTAATTCAATAAAAACTCAAAAGTCCTTTTTTATTTTATTTTTTAAACCCATGATGTACGTGTGAGTGAATGAATGAATGAATGTGTGAGTGTAGGTTCTTATTCTATAAAATTAAAACCAAGAGACACTTACTTTGTTCTCTCTGGTATATTCTGGTACAAAAGTTACAATTCAATATCACAACATAACATAACCCAATACCACTTTAAAAAGTTCATACGTTTCTTCTTTTTCACTCTTTCTGTTTTTTTATTTTCATTACTGTCACGATTTTTCTTTTTCTTCTTCCTCTTTACTTTCGTTTTGTCTTCTCTCTTGTCTTTTTGAACGTGTCGGGGTTCTTCCTTGGGGGAGGGTACCTCTTCCTCCTCCTCCTCCTTTTCAGAATTCCTCTTCCCCTCCTCCTCCTGCTCTTTTTTTTTCGTAGGGCAGTTTGGGGACCAATGTCATTTCGCTTTACAATAATAACAGGTATCTTGACTTTTGTCTCTATTGGAACCTTTTTTGTTTTTGTCACGATCTAGACATTCTGTAGCCCAATGTCCTTTCTTCTTACAGATATAGCAAGTATCTTGACTTTTATCTCGAAAGGAGAGAGAGAGAGTAGTCCGTCGGCTTGTCTGAAGAAAACTTTCGTATGACCCCACGTAAAGCTCTGATGAGAAGCTCAACTTGTGTAGGTTCTTCCATCGCTCTGGTCAATGTGAGAGTGAAATGAATACTGACAGGTTAGACACTAACCCTTTATATATGCACGGATCGGACATGAATATATAGGGGTTATGGTCTTTAAAAGGTAGTCATTTGACTTTTTGCAGACAAGATGAAAAGACCGCATCATGTTGTGGAGAAAGGAGAAAACAGTAAGAGACAGAAACGTAATGTATCGCCTAGCACAGTAGCTGAAGTCTTGGCTCAAATTCATGCCAGTGATTTTGAAGATGACATGAGTGCGCCCGAATCCACACTTAAGCAATCGACATCCAAGCAAAGTGCACCACCCTTACTAAACCCTGAAAATTACTATCACATTCGAGAGACGGAAAAGCGTTCCTCTCGAAAATTTAGAACAACGGCTTACACGTATGCCGTAAAGTTTAAAGATTTCAAGTCCAATGTACCTTTGGAGAATACAGAAGAGTTCATTACCGAGGTGTGGGATTCTGTGTTAACTGCACTGAAACAGCAATGTCAAGCCAAAGTAGACGATCTCTTGAGACTTTATATTCATCACGATAATTTAAAGTCTCCCGTTTGGATCGAGTTTACTAGCCCATCACAATTAACACCTTCCAAAGTCATCGACAAAATTCAACATGTGCAACAATCCAACGACAAGTTTCACATCACCGACGGAAAAGCCACACTGTTCATGACCCACGTGTCTCTTCCCCAGGGGACAGGACGCAAAAAAGTATTATTGGTGGACAGTCTTCGCAGCATGAAGCGAAGCCTCGTCCGAATTAATAATTCTCAAGACCAGATGTGTTTAGCCCGTGCTGTCGTCGTGGGACGAACGTATGCCAACAAGAACGACACGGCAGAATGGAAAAGAGCCTGGAAAACTATTCAACAATCGAACAGAGCCAAACAAAGAAGCAAAGCAGGACTCCTGTTACAGAAAGCGGGGATATCCCAAGACACCAATTGCGGTATTCCAGAAATGCAAAAATTGCAAGGTGCCTTGGCTCCACATTACACCTTGAAAGTACACCCTCAAGAAGTGCGTGGTCCTCTTTTGTTTCGAGGCTACGATTTTAAAAACGGAAAATACATTCACATCTATCATCACGATGGTTAATTTGATACCATTACCAGTATCACTGGATTTCTGGATTACTACTGTGAAAAATGTGACTATGGTTATAACAATCGAGAACAACACAAGCATTGTGGATCAAAATGTGAGGGATGTTTAGCCTCTCAACCTTGTCTGGACAAAGGACAAGTACGAGTGCATTGCCCTGTTTGTCAGCGCACTTTTGTCAGTCTTACCTGTTACCTGTTACCAACATTTGAAGATGCAAGGTTCACAGCAGAAAAGTACTTGTCAGCTTTTGAGATTGTGCCCTACTTGTGGACAAGGCATACGTACCAATAGTGCCAAGTTTCACGTTTGTCGAGGGAAGAAACGATGTCACATTTGTCGCCAAATCGTGTATTTGGATCACGAATGCTTCATTCAAAAATACCAACCCCAAACAGAAGATACCCAGAAGAAAGGAAATTTTATCTTTTTTGATTTCGAATGCATTCAAGAAACTGGTATTCACATTCCTAATTTCTGCGTGGCTCATCGAGCGTGCGAGCAGTGTATCCAAGAACCCATCTTTAGTCATTGCCCTCACTGTAGCAAGATTCCTGGAGGGCGTGAAAAAATATTTCGAGGGTCAAACACCTTGGTCAATTTTGCCCAATAGATCTTAAACCCCATCGACGACACGTGGAGTCGAGAAGACATCGAACGTTACGGAGATTGTCATCGCCATGCCACGGTCATGGCTCACAATTTCTCGGGATACGATGGGCAATATCTGCTCAGATACTATACGGAACAAAGTAACGAACGTACTCAAGTGACTTTGAACGGAGCCAAAATCATTTACATGCAAGTAGGACAAGTGCAGTTTAAAGATTCGATGAGTTACTTAGCCATGAAATTGAGTCGCATGCCTAAAACGTTTGGAATGACAGAAATGGCCAAAGGTTATTTTCCACACGTTTTCAATACCGAAGCCAATCAACATGCCGTTCTAACCCATTTGCCTGAGGCTGACGACTACGACCCCGATAACATGCGCACCGAACAACGAGAAGCTTTCCATGCTTGGTACCAGACTCACGCCTCGGACCCCTTTGACTTTCAAGAAGAAATGTTAAAGTACTGTCGATCTGACATGGACATTTTACGACGTTGCTGTGGAAAATTTCGAGAATTGTTCATGGAGAACGGAGGGATCGATCCTTTGAAAGAAGCTTGTACCATTGCCAAAGCATGTTCCTTAGTGTAACGAAAACGCTTTATGCCTGAAAATACTCTAGCTGTCATCAGTCCTCAAACGACGAACTTTGTCAAACGTCAATACTCGGTCAAAGCCCTACGCTGGCTCCATTACTTGTGCGACAAGGAAGACAAATGGATCCAACACGCTCGCAACGGAGGAGTCGAAAAGACCATCGGAACGTATTCGGTAGATGGATGGGACTTAGAAAACCCTCAGATCGTGTACGAGTTTAACGGATGCTTATTTCACGGATGTCCCATGTGCTACCCTCAGCGTGACACCAAAAATCAGTTTTTACAACGAACTATGGAAGACTTGTACCAGACCACGTGTCAGCGACGTTTGAAGTTAGAACAGCAAGGATACCAGGTAGTGGAAATGTGGGAACACGAGTACGATCAGCGTTTGAAAACCGATCTCGAGTTTAAACGTCTCGTAGAAAGTTACAAGTTGGTGGACCCCCAGAACCCACGGGATAGTTTGTACGGAGAACGAACGAATGCCACCTGTTTGCTGTACTAAGCGGACGAAGAGAAAGGAGAAGAAATCAGATACTTGGACGTGTGTTCGTTGTATCCTTACGTCTAAAAATATTGTTACTTTCCCGTAGGGCACCCATAATTAATGACAGAACACATTGACTTGGACCACATACGTCAGTACGAAGGATTGATCAAGTGCAAAGTCTTGCCTCCCACAGACTTGTACCGTCCCGATTTACCTCACCATTGCCAAGGAAAACTGATGTTTCCTTTGTGTCGCACATGTGCCAAAATGTGCAACAAAGACCAACCTTGTCAGCTCAGCCAGGAATAACGCGCCTTGACAGGAACGTGGGTGAGCGTGGAATTGTTTAAAGCTCTGGACCTGGGATACCGACTGTTAGAAGTGTACGAAATTTACCACTTTTCCAAGACACAACAATACCGCAAGGGCGACGAGACACAGAAAGGTATTTTTGCAGACTACGTAGATGCCTCTTTAAAACTAAAACAAGAAGCTAGCGACTATCCGTCCTGGTGTCACACTTCCGAAGACCAAAATATATTCAAAGAAAAAGATCGCTAGAAGGAAGGCATCACTTTAGACCACATTGAGAAAAACAAAGGAAGGCGGTCGTTTGCCAAAGTGATGCTCAATTGCTTGTGGGGTAAAATGGCACAACGACCGTCTTTACCCAAGACAGAGTATTTGTCCGAACCTTCCCGCTATTTCCAGATGATTCACGACCAAACCAAAGTCATGAAACACGTCGATGTCATTCGTGAAGACTTGATCTTAGTCAATTACGAAGAAGAACTATACTTTGTAGAAGCCGACAAATTTGGAAATGTCATCATTGCGGCTTACGTGACAGCCCACGCTCGCTTAAAATTGTACGAAGTGTTAGAACTGTTAGAAGATCGTGTGTTTTATTTTGACACGGACAGTTGCATCTACATTCACCGTCCGAACCAGTGTAACCCTACCATCGAAAGAGACCGTTTAGGAGCCTGGACCGATGAACATCCCGACGACAAGATTCTATGTTTTGCAAGTGGCGGTCCTAAAAATTATGGCTACGAATACCGAGACCCCCAAGGAGAAATGCACACCGAATGTAAAGTGAAAGGAATGACTCTCAATTATCGCACCAGTAGAGTGGTGAATTTTGACGTACTACAAGAAGCTTTACAGTCGGGACAGGATGAAACGTTTAAAGTGACTACCCACGAATCGCACAAGATTGTCCGTTTACCCACACACCCAATCGTTAGCCTACCTTTGGAAAAAGTCTACCAAATCGTGTACCAGAAAAGAGTACGACTTTCCAATCACTTCACTCTACCGTACGGTCACGTCGAAATTGGGCAGCATATAAAAAGGGACATTGTCCAAGACCAATAGTTCATTTGTCACTACATCGACCAAGCGAAAAGAAGATGAATCCATTTAAACAGACATCATTCAAATTTTGGAATTCTCAAGTGGAGTGCGATGCTAAACCTTGCGATTGTAGTGATGCCAGGCGCTGTGACCTTAGTGATTCAGCAGGATATCGTGGGAACGTTGCTATGACTACTACCCATATATCTCCATTGAAAATGATGTGATGCGTGTCAAACCTGAGGGTTGCGAAAGCGGTGCCTCACGTTATAGTGGACTCCTAGGAATTTCACCGTACCTGCATCGAACGGAAGTTAGGAGAGTCGAATATTCGTTCCCGACGAGTTTTCCTGAATACTGTCACTTTAAAAGTCGATTCGAAATCTTCAAAGATAAATGGCCAAAATATCTGCCTCTACCAACTCCTGAAGAATTAGCCAGAGCTGGATTTTTCTACTTGGGCGAAAGGGATAAAGTCAAGTGTTTCAGTTGTGGTGTATCCATTTACGAGGGGTAACAGAAAGATTCCGCTTACCTGGAACATGCTCGATGGTCTACGAATTGTCAATACCTACCTTTAGTGGGACCTAGTGATTGGAAGTGACACTACTGCTCCATGTCGTTTAACAAACCTAGACCAGTATATAAGCCCTCTTTAAAACATAATATTCAAGGATTACCACACGAATTGCAAGAGAAGATCTACAAGGATGTTTGGCAGGGTCTTGCTAAAGAAAAATCTCAATGGGTGACTGTAGAACTTTTGTGTCGTGAAATTCACAAGAGGAAAGTGACAAAAATTAACCAACGTGTTAGGTTTCTCTGGATCAAGGATATTTGTTTGCTCTGTTTCCAATTTAGTACGTTTACATCTGAAGATGTTTTGATCCTTCTTAACCGTTACCCTGAATGGCAGTGGGACAAAATTACACGTTATATTAATCACTTTCGCTTTTGGAGCAGATTTGATTCTGTGTAGAATATACACTGATGGTTTTCGACAAAAAACAAGAAGTATAAAAGAGAACGACCATGCCACAACCTTTATCACTTGTGATCAAACAGATTCCGTGGAAGGATATCAATGAGAAGATTCACACGGTGAAAGATTACGAACACTTATTGCAAGAACAGTACCCTATGAATGGGGGTCGACGTGTAGATGTGTGTTTTAGTGACTTGCTTTCTGGGATTTAGTTTACCTGTCGATTCCTTGTGGACACTTTACTAAAACAACCTACCAAAAAAGACAGTATGTTGACTCCTTTAAATGTCCACGAGAGACTCATTCTGTTCAAAGCCTTACGCTTTCATCTGGATACGTCTCGACCTCTACAGGAAAAAAGGATTCAGCAACTTTTACGTACGGAAGCGGTGTACGAAGATGTGTGTGTAGCTTGTGATTTACACCCTCATTGGACAGATGTACGTGACTGGAAAAGTTGGGATTTAGAGGCTTGGACAAACGAAGCATGCCATTATGCCCAAGCGTTGTGTTCCTAAAGTACATCGTCGAGTGAAAAAAGTCACTTTTAAACCTGTGTTAGTGACAGTACCAGAAGAAGAAGAGAAAGAATCTGTCACCCAGGACAATCCCTCTGTTCAAGAAAGAACTGTCATGGACATTCCGCCACAAAGACCCATTCGAGAAGACACGTAAATGACTGTACCCCTTGTAGAGGAGACTATAAGAACATTGCACACTACCTCTAGGACACCTTCGTTACCCAAACAATGTTGTACAGAGACTTGTTTATATGCCACTTTCATCGTTTCCGTGTGTTTTAACCCTGTATTTATCCATTTGGCTTTTATGTATTTTTGTCTTTGGTGTTGCATTGAAAAAAACATGTCTTGAAAAAGTATAAAAACCTCTTGTCTTGTCTGTTTTTGTGTCAATAGTGTCATACCCTACACGACTATGGCTAACTCTGCTATTTCTACTACTCCTTCCTCCTCCACATTCAAAGTCATTGGTGAACACTTAGATCATGCTAGTTGGGAAGCCTTGTATCTTCGTCATCCTTTTAACATGTTAATTGCTGGACCGAGCGGTTCAGTCAAAACCGAATTTGTCAAACGTTTGATCGAGCATAAACATCATTTGATCGATCGTCCACCTCAACGCATCGTGTGGTGTTACAAAGAGTGGCAATCGGCATACAGTCTCTTGCAAGAAAGTCAAGGTGATTCCATTTTTTTTAGAAGGTATTTCTAGAGAAGACGAGGGGATCGTGTCTGACCCTTGTCAAACTCATTGGGTTATTTTTGAGGACATGTTAGGAGAAGACGAAGAAGAAATTAAACTGTGGTTTACGCGTAAAGGGCATCATCGTAATGCCAGTGTCATTTACATTACACAAAATTTATTTAAACAAAGTAAAGCCCATCGTACCATTAGTCTCAATGCTCATTACGTGGTCTTGTTTAAAAGTCTTCGAGATAAATCACAAGTGCAAGTCTTAGCCAAACAGTTAGGAGCACCTTGGCTAACTCATGCGTACGATGATGACACTCAAACGCCACACGCCTATTTACTCCTGATTATTTGCGATTTCGTACCGATTTGTTTCACGACTGGTGCCAAGACGGAGGACCTGTCGTGTACACGTCCTCGTCGTCGACATAACACTTTGAAGCACTAAAAAAATCTATGAAAACCTTGGACACTTTGACCTCGTCTCATACATTGTCAAAATGACGTAACTTCAGTCTCATCTTCCCATCAAATTGATTCGTACCTTGTATGGTATCAGTCGCGAAAAAAATCCACAAATACGTGCTCACGTCTTAGAAGCCAGTCTCAAAGAAGTCTTATGATGGTTTACGGCGACAGCACCTCAATTATTGCAAGGCATCATTCATATTCCACATCAAGCCAAACGCTTTTTTGACAAAAACAAAGTAGCCTTGAAGCAACTGGCCGATCCTCGCATCGACACTCAAATCAAAAAGCAAATCATATTGAAACCTGGAGGTAGTGGTTCTCTAGTAGGTGTCATCATTCGTTCCCTTTTAAAATGGGATCCCAATGCTCCCAAAGATCACCCCAAGAAAAACAAAGCCAAACGAGCCACTAAGAAAAAGAACAATGGTGCCAAGACCAAAACACAGAAAAAGAAAAGTCCACAGAAAAAAGCGGTCACCCGCAAAACAGGCACGTCGGCCATGACGCAACCTTATCTTCGTCAACCACTACCTGTAAGAGAAGATCTACAAGGACGTTTGGCAGGGACCGCGTTTCCAGTAGCATCAGGGGCTTCCACTTCTCAGTTGCGGGTGATGCCCACTAAATCCAATTTGACACACTTTTTTCCTAATTTGATGAAACATTGGAAATCTGCGTCTCCCAAAACGTCTCCTCCACCGGTGACACCCTCGTCCACATTAGCGGCAGTAACAGCTGCTCACAAAGTACCAGCCCCCAAAGTCAAAGTCCAATAAAGATCTGGCATGTTAAACAGTTTACTGGATTTGTCCAAACAAGAACTGTCCCGATTGAGTCCATTGCGAACCCCTTCAAGACGTGTGTTACCTGCCATGAAGTTAATACGACGGAAAGATAATCAGTGGCGTCGCATTCCAGCATAAAAATGACTTGAGAACAACAACGGGAATCAGTATTTTCTGTACCACTGCTGAATACTCAAGGATTCCTCCTCAAAAACGTACACACCACAACCCTCGACGTTCTACCGTCCAAAAAGGAAAAGGAAAAAGACAATCTCGTTATCCTACAAAAGGCTTAAAAACCAAACATCGAAGTCATCCCCTACAAACACGTAGTCTTTTAAAGAAAAAGAATAGTCACCAAAAAGGAGGCAATTTTAGGAAACACATTGTTACCTTTTTGACGAAGCGGTAGTTCCCAAAAAAGTAGATAAAAGAGAGTGTGTACCAAGTCATTGACACCAATGGTATTGTGAAACGAACAAGCAAAGATGTCACCTCGCAGAAAACATTCTTATTCACCCCAAAAAGGAAAGAAAAGGAAAGGACGTTTAGCCAAACATCGACACGTTCTTCGTCAAAGGGCACGAGAGAAAATACCCATCCATCAAAAGAAAAAGATGCTGGTGCAACGCTGAGGATTTTTTATTCCTTCTTTTGTAAGAGAGGAAATTACGTAATTTCTAAAACAACTGTTGGCACACCAAATGAATTTCACAAAGAAATGAATGTTGAATATATTTCAATTATGAAATGAATGTCGCTTTTCGGGCATACAATTATCGACTATCTCTCATTTATTATTCACAGGATATCAACCAACAACCATAATCAGTCGAACAGTGACCACTACAATCCAACCGTCCACGACTACACTTAGCATTACAAGCGTAACAATGCCGACAGCTACCACCTCTCTGTCCCCGAATTTATCGTGGTCTTCCACTGGTAAGATGACGTTGAATAACTATGAAGATACAATGTTAAACAAATATAAATGCAATGAATATTAAAATTGGATCATGTCTCCAACACTGTATGTTTATAATGAAAGTACCCTGAGATATGATCTCGTCCTGATTGTTATGGAGATAGTGTTTAAATCTGTAAACTTAATACATCTTAAATCCGTGCTTGTGCATAAGTATGTATTATTTAGGTATATCACAAACTAGTTTAGGCGTATGCGTATTCAGAACGTTTAGTCTTTGTTACGGGCCCTAGCAACGATACAGTTGGGAACAGTACAACTTAACCGATATCATATTAATCTGCGTAGAGAAAATGTGCCACTTTTCATAATCTATTTAGATGCTATTTGTTTTATAGATCGTGACATAATTATGGATAGAACTTGATTAACTGCGTATCATTGCTAACTAGAAGCTTATGAAGTTTTATTTTAACCTGGCTTGTAATTTATAAGAGCGAGCTTTAAAAATGTTATTTTCTTACTCAATGTATTGCATAGTTATTAGACCTCAAGATTCTCTCGAACAAAAAAGAAATACATGCATAAGCAGTAACTTGGATTTTGCAAAATAATTTCGATCCCCTTTAGAAATGAACCAAGGTCTCAACTTGATGTTTGTGTATTCCGATGTGGTGGAGTACAACGTGTAAGGACACACCTTTGTACCGTTACTACGTGTCATTCCTTTCAAAGTGGATACCACTACCGCTGACGAGGAAGGTGGAAATACCTATCACGTTCACTGCGAATTTGTACATCCTCATTATTTGCCTGTCAGTAAGTCGTATTTCGACAGTGTCAACATTACTATAAAAGGAGAACTAGGACAAAATATTCCATTTACCAAAAGGAAAGTCACAGTCAGTGAAACTCCATTTTCAAAAACGATTCTCTAACAACTGAAAAAGTGATCTATCCTGTGTACCAAGGAGTCACTCGACAACGAGGACATGGTTTAGGAGATATGTTTAAATCAGCCTTTCGTTCCGTGGTTCCTGTTTTGAAACCGATGGTGACACGAGGATTGCACGCCTTAAAAGATGCTGCATTGACTCATGGCAAAGATTTTCTTCAAAATGTTCTCATTGACAAACAAAACCCTAAAGAAGCTTTTTTGAGAGCAGGCAAAAATGTCTTGCTTCAAACGGGTAAAGAAATTTTGGGTCGACGAGAAAGTCCAATAAATGCCCTGAACGGTACCGAGTCTGGCATTCCTGCTTCCTTGAGGACACAGCAAGGACAAGGTAGAAAGCGTCGACCAAGACACACTTCCAAAAGTCTCCATATCTCTAAAGCTAGAAAGACGAAGAAAAAAGAACCGTTCAAGACTTAGACATTTTTGATTATTAAAAGTTAAACATTGAGACTGAAAAGAAGAAATGATGCACCAAGAATCTTGTGCCTGTTCCAAGTCGGAACTGGATCTCTTTGCCATGCCAACCACGATGATGACCATGCAAGAAGCCCAATGGGTCGAATTTCATCCCGTCTCCTCTTTGACGGATTCAGCTCCCATCGAGTTTGAAATCAATGGACAATCCGAAGATTACATCGATCTCAACAACAGTTACTTGTATTTGAAAGTGAAAGAAACCAAAACAGACAACACCAATCCAGGAGTCAATGATATAGTAGCTCCTGTCAACAATTTCATGCATTCCTTGTTCAGCGATGTGGATTTGTACATGAATAACAAACTGATCAGTAGTAGCATGGATACTTACCCTTACCGAGCGTACCTCGCAAATCTCTTGACGTACGGAAAAGAAGCCAAGAACACTCATCTAGATGCTTGCGTGGTATGGAAACATGACACACAGCAGATAAGTTTAACGACCCAGCCTTGCCCGTAGCAGCTGAGGGTGACAATCCTGCCGATCCTCACAATGTAGGTTTTAACGACTGTCGAAAGAAAATTTTGCAAGGACGTAGTTTAGAACTGTTCGATCGTTTGCATTTGGACATGTGGTTTCAAGAGAAGTATTTGCTGAACGGAGTAGATATTCGCTTGAGATTGAATCGTAGTAGTACTGCTTTCTTTTTGATGACTCATGCCAACGATTACAAAACCATTATCCAAGAAGCCAGGTTATACGTGCGTCGTGTGGAAGTGTTACCTAAAGTGGGAAATGATATTAGTCACACTTTGAGCAGAACGACAACCAAGTATCCGATACGATGCGTGGAAGTCAAAACTTTCACCACTGCCGCTGGAGTCCAATCTAAGATCGAAGATCGTCTGTTCCAAGGACAGTTACCCAAGCGTTTATTCATTGGTATAGTCAGCAATGCAGCCCTCAACGGTGCCCACGATGAAAATCCTTTCCAGTTTAAGCACAGCAGAGTATCCAAAATCGAAGTCAGTCGCGATGGCAAAACTTTGTGTACCCGGCCCTTCGAACACAACTTTGCCCAGAGGAATTACTTGAGGTCGTACTTATCGCTGTACGAAGCCACAGGACAGTTAGGAACCAACACCAGTCACGGCATTTCCTACGACGACTATGCAAAAGGTTACACTTTGTGGGTTTTTGATTTCACTACAGACCAAGGCAGCGTCGAGGGACATTTCCACCCTTTAAAATCTGGGCAACTGCGTGTGGAACTTCAGTTTGCGGGACCTCTTACCGAAACGGTGAATGTCATTCTGTATGCTGAATTCGATAATACCATAGAAATCAACAGTTTGAAAGAAGTCATTCTAGACTATTAGACACTATGAAAGACCCTTGTCCTTCTTTGAATAGTGGAGAATCCTTGGAATGGGAGGTTACAGAAAAAGCAGATCCCCAAGACTAAAAAGAAGAAGTAGTGATCATGCAATCCAGATGGCCAGAACAGGAACAACAGTTAGTTGCTTGTTTTGCACAACACTTGGAAGATAAAATGAGAGACATGATTAAAAAAGATTGTTATGGATGTCAAATCGATCATCCCAGTCAAATTCAAGACGATAAATGTATGATGATGAGTCAAGAAGAAAATTGGACGATTATTTGAACGAAGCTTGGAGTCTCATCTCAGAAGAAGACGTGTTACATCAGTAGTATAAAGGCTTACGTGATCATTCCTCTCCTCCATTGTTTGCTCAAGAAATTGATCAGGAACAAACGTCATGGAATCGAGTGTTAGTGAGTTTGAACGATGCCATGGTTCGCTAGTTGTGAATTTAGATCCAATCCGAATGACTGTCCCTGGTGTAACATAGTCTATATTAAAAATCTAGTGGCATGTACTAGTGTTGCGGTTGAGGTGGCAGTATTTATGGTAGGAAACCTGTACATTACTCAATGGAATCAATAAGCAGGGACTTGGTAGATACCGTTTATGTGTCCATAGTGGAAAATATATGCATTTATATTGGTGTAATGCGCCGGTAAAATCGTGTATTGACTGGCTTAAGGTGGTGTAGTGAAATAGTTCCCAATGAAAAAGTTAATACATGGCATAACCGGGTAGCGGTACGGAAATCTGATAATTATGAAGAAAAACCAGGCAAATGTACGGTTGATGGACTTATGGCAAGTTGTTTTATCTGTGTTCTTTACTTGATTAGAGTAAAATTTAGCATAAAAAAGCAGACATGTCTGGCTTTCCAATTTCCAACTTAAATTGTACGGAAGTCTTTGGAAGATTGGGGAAAACATATGACTTCCAGCGGGATTCGCACTAGGGTTTGAAACCGCTCGGTCAAGTGAGACCCCTGTACGTGTAACAATACGTTCATAAAGCACTACGAAATTATTTATTTCAACACTAATAACGCTTAATTTCATCACATAGAAAATTGATTTATTTTCTTCTTTTCCACTCGCTTGCTCCCTCTATCCCCACCTTTACCATTCATGTCAAATTGTGTGCTATTCTTCGTAAAAACACTACCTGTAATTGTGATAAAAGTAATCGGTTCATAACAGAGGTATAGCTTCGTCGCAAAGCTAACTTTTTCCTAAAGATTTTTTCTTCTCGAAAGATAGCGCTAAGTCAGTGACATGAATGGTCATATATTAAAATAATATTATAATAGACCTATTTTCATCCGACTTGTTGACACATAGTTTACAATTGGTTCCACATTAATAAGAAACACACACACAGCATTATGAACACCGTGTCCATAACTACAATATCGTGTCCACAATGTCGCGACGATGACAATCAATAATGCATTTAGTGTACTGTGTATAAAACATATGTTGGTAAAAACAGCACCAATAGAGGATATTTTCACCTTATTTAGCTTGTATGGGTTGTTTAAATGATTATATAAGGATGTATCCATAACCCGGTCCCTAGTCGGATGGTTCACAAGTATAGCAATCCGCGTATGTGTGTGTGTGTGTGTGTGTGTGTGTGTGTGGTTAGTAAATGGCGTGATTTTGGATAGTAAATAATATGGTTCGTTTTGAATGCTTCCCGTGTGTGGGGTTAGTAAATGGTGTGATTTTGGATTGTAAATAATATGGTTTGTTTAGGCTGCTTCCGGTGTGTGGTTAGTAAATGGTGTGATTTTGGATTGTAAATGATATGGTTTGTTTTGGCTGCTTCCCGTGTGTGTGGTTAGTAAATGGTGTGATTTTGGATTGTAAATGATATGGTTTGATTTGGCTGCTTCCCTTGTGTGGTTATTAAATGGTGTGATTTTGGATTGTAAATGATATGGTTTGATTTGGCTGCTTCCCGTGTGTGTGGTTAGTAAATGGTGTGATTTTGGATTGTAAATGATATGGTTTGTGAATAGTATATAACATGAAAAGTGAGTGTAAGGGGTGTTTTCCTTCACGTCCGCGCTTAAGATATATATACTCAAGTGGCTGACGTTAGAACCATTCCACGGAATAACCATAGAAAATGGCGAAAGCATCAAGTTTATTCAACAATATAAGACACAGCTATTTCTGGATATTAGACGGGGAATATGAAGTGGAAAAAATTACATAATAAATGGAAATTTACGAACAGTCTGGACTTTGCAAAAAGACTGAAAATAGCCAGAGAGCTCTTAGAAGGAATGCTAGAAGAAGAAGCAAAAACGTTACGAGGCTGCATTAACCCACCCTATGTTAGAGTGGGGACATTGAAGCAAGTGATAGATATTGTCGAAAACGTCAAGTGCTTTTTGGAAAATATCTTGACAGAGTACCCTCATGTCCAAAATGGTTTGGACCCGCTCAAGAATGCTGAAGAACTGATGAGAAAGGAGCTATTAGAAGAAGTGAAGAAGAAAAAAGATAACTGGAGTAAGGAGAGAAAGGAGAGTAAGGACAATGAAAACCAAAAAAAGAAAGAGGACTTTGAAAGTTTAAATAACAGTTGGATAAAGATACAAGAGAAGTTTAGAGCTATGTGACATCCTGACTGGATTCCCGAGGACGAAAAGAAGAAGAAAAAGGGAATCATTGGTAAAATCAAAAGGTGGTGGAACAGCAGAAAATAAAAGAAGAAGTATCCAAAGGCTCTTTTCAGGGCCACTCATAGGTCTCTAAAAGATATTGGCTTTCTTTGCCACCATTTTCCCCCTTGTCCCTAGACAGTCCCCTATACCCATACAAAAAATCATTTTTCCCATGTTCAATTCCCCTTGACGCTAGATAGGCCCAAATAGTTCCCATGTTCAATTCCCCTTGACGCTAGATAGACCCACCATGTTCAGTTTCCCTTGACGCTAGATAGGCCCAAATAGTTCCCATGTTCAATTCCCCTTGACGCTAGATAGACCCACCATGTTCAGTTTCCCTTGACGCTAGATAGGCCCAAATAGTTCCCATGTTCAATTCCCCTTGACGCTAGATAGGCCCACCATGTTAAATTCCCCTTGACGCTATATGTGCCCAAGCTGTTTTTGACTGGATTTTCCCTTGACGCTATAGTGCCCCCATATACTACTAACGAATGCGTCACCAAAAAAGCGGTAATGGCCTATCTGATGATATTTTGATATTAATGTTAGTGTGAGTTACGTATCAGAAGGTATATGCTTTGCTATTGTCCGTCAATGTATTCTTTAGAAGTTTTAGGGACCAGATTGAAGTTCCCAGTGCAGTGGTCCATGTCTCTGTGAGACAAAAGAAAATAAAATTTAGGGACTTGAGGGAAGTACTCAGAGATGTGGTCCGAGTCTCTGGGAGACAAAAGAGAAGTTAGAAGGAAGTTGTAGGGACCAGAGGGAAGTACTCGGTGCTGTGGTCCGAGTCTCTTGGAGACAAAATAGAAGCAATTTGAGGGACTAGAGAGAATTACCCTAACAACTGGTCAGTGTCTCTGGGAGACAAGAGAGAAGGAAGGACAGAGGGAAAGGTTGAAGGGAGAACGGATGGAGACAAAAGAACGGAGAAGAAGAGACATACAGATGAGTAGGACTCAGGGCAGAAGGGAAATTACACACACTAATTCAAAAGATATACTAGGCCGTCACTTGGTGGAGTGAAATGATATTAGCTGAATTGCATTTGAGAGATTACTGTTGGAATTATATTAAATTGTTGTTATTTAAAATTTAAATTTTTATATTCATTAATTTAACTGTCGGCACCGCGACTGGGGGCTCAGAGCTTTGAATCTCTCTATCACTACTTAAATTTCTGACGAAAAACGAGCCAGGGTGGTTCTTTTGTGTTAATTGAAATAGACTGGAAGCACCCCGAAACAAAAGGGAAGCAGATTAACCTCTACAAGAACATCTTGTCGAAATATGGCTTTCAAAGAAAACACTTGATCCTTTGTCTTTACTTGCAGTTCAAATACTTTTAATATAGCAAATGAATTTCGCGTACAATTACACATCGAATATATGACAATAAGGCATGAAAGTTGCATTTCTGATAAAATGTTGACCAAAGCCTCTGAACAAATAACCACATGACATCCAAAATGCTTACCCAGTCCAACCCAGGAAACCCAAAAAATCAACGGATCGGAATGAGTCGAACCATTACAAGCGCCACAATGACTATTTATACGACTACTGTGCCTAAAACAAGGCCAAAAAAATATGAAGATAAAATGAAATGCATATATCGATGCAATGTTCATATTAAAGTTCCATTATGTTACCAACACTATACATTTTTATTACCTAATTGGAGTCTTAAACAGAGCAATGATTGCATTGTGTGCATGTTCAAGTGTTGTTGTTTATGTCCATTAAAAACTAGTTTATGCGTAAGTGGTATGCAGCAGTACAAGCTAACTCTCATTGAATTTATGTTTTCCGTAGATAACATGTCATTTTTCATAATTCAAATAGACTTTGGAAAAAAACAGGCGCACCAGTGAGTAGGTGAACATAACACTTAACTGATTATGTATAGTTACTAGAAGGATTCTAATTTGGTTATGTTGTAAACGAAAGACGAGTCTCACATATGTTGATTGCGTACTTGTTCATCAGTTGGTGGTCAGGTTTATTTAGAACTACATGATGCGTTTGTGATCTGTAGCAGTACAATTTAACTAGTAATGAATTTATGTTTTTCGTAGATAACATGTCCGTTTTCATGATTAAATTACAGATAGGAAAATTAACTGATTACGTATTGTTGACGGAATCTACTTTGGCTTGGATTGTAAAAAAAAGATTAGTTTCCGAGATGTTGATTTACTAATCTCTGTATGGTTTAGTTATGTTACTAACCACATTTCATCGCTAGCATCAGCTTGTAAACACTTCCACTCATCCAGTGGATGGCAAACCTGGTAATGTATGGAATCTTATGATGAAAGAGTCATTGAGGGATGTAAATGTCTGTGATAAATGAAGTAACGTTACCCGTTCTGGGAGTTCTCTATCTTAAAAGACATATCAGTTTGACATGTGTTCCTTTAGGAATAATTGCATTCACTCCGATTTCACTCTGCGTTCTGGGCCATCAACATGATCTATTCCAAAGTTTGATGCATCCAATAGACTGGTTTGGCTGATGACACATTTGCAAATGTTAGATACAGGTAAGTCGTCCGTGGACGAAATTTCTCTGATAGAATGTTGAAGTCTTAGTAACGCAAGCTGTTTACTCCATTATTCTGATGGGGTAAAGCCAGTGACAAAGCTATCGGCATTGTCTGGGTGTTGTGTCGGAACTATTGGCAATACTGTGTAGGCGAGAGTTCATGGAATTTATCCCTATTATGGTACATAATTCCAGGGAATGATCTTTAAAGTTACAATGAAATAACACAGACAAGAATGTTTTGTACTTTTTAAACTCGGTAATCGTTTTCTTTCTCAAGATTCAGCTCAAACATCTTAGATGACTTAGTTTCGTTGCTAACCATATTTCACCACTAGCATCAGCTTGTAAACGTACTCATCCAGTGGAGGGCAAACCTGGTATTGTATGGAATCCTTTGATGAAGGAGCCATTGAGGGATGTAAATGTCTGTGGTAATTTAAGAAACGTTAATGTTCTGTGTGTTCTCTATCTTTACAAAAACATTCCAGTTTGACATGTGTTCCTTTCGGAATAATTTCACTCACTGCTATGTCACTCTGCTTTCGGGGCGATCAACCTTATCTATTCCAAAGCTTGATGCATCGAATAGATTGGTTTGTCGGATGCAATATTTGGAAACGTTAGATACAGGCAAGTCGTCCCTGGACGTAATATCTCCAATAAAATGTCGAAGTCGTAGACCCGTAATCTCTTTACTCCATTATTCTGAAGCGGTATTGCCAGTGACAAAGCAGTCAACCGTGTCTGGGTATTGTGTCTGCACCATTGGATATAGTGTGTATGCGAAGGCTTTAGTGATGCTATCCCAATTATTGTACACAATTTCAGGGAATGATCTTTAAAGTTACAATGACAGAACACATACAAAAATGTTTTGTACTTTTTAAACTCGGTATTCGTTGTTTTTATCAAGATTCACTTAAAACATTTTAGAGTCTCGTGATTGTAAATTTCCTAATGAATTTCACAAAGAAATGAATGTTGAATATATTTCAATTATGAAATGAATGTCGCTTTTCGGGCATACAATTATCGACTATCTCTCATTAATTATTCACAGGATATCAACCAACAACCATAATCAGTCGAACAGTGACCACTACAATCCAACCGTCCACGACTACACTTAGCATTACAAGCGTAACAATGCCGACTGCTACCACCTCTCTGTCCCCGAGTTTATCGTGGTCTTCCACTGGTAAGATGACGTTGAATAGCTATGAAGATACAATGTTAAACAAATATAAATGCAATGAATATTAAAATTGGATCATGTCTCCAACACTGTATGTTTATAATGAAAGTACCCTGAGATATGATCTCGTCCTGATTGTTATGGAGATAGTGTTTAAATCTGTAATCTTAATACATCTTAAATCCGTGCTTGTGCATAAGTATGTATTATTTAGGTATATCACAAACTAGTTTAGGCGTATGCGTATTCAGAACGTTTAGTCTTTGTTACGGGCCCTAGCAACGATACAGTTGGGAACAGTACAACTTAACCGATATCATATTAATCTGCGTAGAGAAAATGTGCCACTTTTCATAATCTATTTAGATGCTATTTGTTTTATAGATCGTGACATAATTATGGATAGAACTTGATTAACTGCGTATCATTGCTAACTAGAAGCTTATGAAGTTTTTTTTTTAACCTGGCTTGTAATTTATAAGAGCGAGCTTTAAAAATGTTATTTTCTTACTCAATGTATTGCATAGTTATTAGACCTCAAGATTCTCTCGAACAAAAAAGAAATACATGCATAAGCAGTAACTTGGATTTTGCAAAATATTTTCGATCCCCTTTAGAAATGAACCAAGGTCTCAACTTGATGTTTGTGTATTCCGATGTGGTGGAGTACAACGTGTAAGGACACACCTTTGTACCGTTACTACGTGTCATTCCTTTCAAAGTGGATACCACTACCGCTGACGAGGAAGGTGGAAATACCTATCACGTTCACTGCGAATTTGTACATCCTCATTATTTGCCTGTCAGTAAGTCGTATTTCGACAGTGTCAACATTACTATAAAAGGAGAACTAGGACAAAATATTCCATTTACCAAAAGGAAAGTCACAGTCAGTGAAACTCCATTTTCAAAAACGATTCTCGAACAACTGAAAAAGTGATCTATCCTGTGTACCAAGGAGTCACTCGACAACGAGGACATGGTTTAGGAGATATGTTTAAATCAGCCTTTCGTTCCGTGGTTCCTGTTTTGAAACCGATGGTGACACGAGGATTGCACGCCTTAAAAGATGCTGCATTGACTCATGGCAAAGATTTTCTTCAAAATGTTCTCATTGACAAACAAAACCCTAAAGAAGCTTTTTTGAGAGCAGGCAAAAATGTCTTGCTTCAAACGGGTAAAGAAATTTTGGGTCGACGAGAAAGTCCAATAAATGCCCTGAACGGTACCGAGTCTGGCATTCCTGCTTCCTTGAGGACACAGCAAGGACAAGGTAGAAAGCGTCGACCAAGACACACTTCCAAAAGTCTCCATATCTCTAAAGCTAGAAAGACGAAGAAAAAAGAACCGTTCAAGACTTAGACATTTTTGATTATTAAAAGTTAAACATTGAGACTGAAAAGAAGAAATGATGCACCAAGAATCTTGTGCCTGTTCCAAGTCGGAACTGGATTTCTTTGCCATGCCAACCACGATGATGACCATGCAAGAAGCCCAATGGGTCGAATTTCATCCCGTCTCCTCTTTGACGGATTCAGCTCCCATCGAGTTTGAAATCAATGAACAACCCGAAGATTACATCGATCTCAACAACAGTTACTTGTATTTGAAAGTGAAAGAAACCAAAACAGACAACACCAATCCAGGAGTCAATGATAGAGTAGCTCCTGTCAACAATTTCATGCATTCCTTGTTCAGCGATGTGGATTTGTACATGAATAACAAACTGATCAGTAGTAGCATGGATACTTACCCTTACCGAGCGTACCTCGCAAATCTCTTGACGTACGGAAAAGAAGCCAAGAACACTCATCTAGATGCTTGCGTGGTATGGAAACATGACACAGCAGATAAGTTTAACGACCCAGCCTTGCCCGTAGCAGCTGAGGGTGACAATCCTGCCGATCCTCACAATGTAGGTTTTAACGACTGTCGAAAGAAAATTTTGCAAGGACGTAGTTTAGAACTGTTCGATCGTTTGCATTTGGACATGTGGTTTCAAGAGAAGTATTTGCTGAACGGAGTAGATATTCGCTTGAGATTGAATCGTAGTAGTACTGCTTTCTTTTTGATGACTCATGCCAACGATTACAAAACCATTATCCAAGAAGCCAGGTTATACGTGCGTCGTGTGGAAGTGTTACCTAAAGTGGGAAATGATATTAGTCACACTTTGAGCAGAACGACAACCAAGTATCCGATACGATGCGTGGAAGTCAAAACTTTCACCACTGCCGCTGGAGTCCAATCTAAGATCGAAGATCGTCTGTTCCAAGGACAGTTACCCAAGCGTTTATTCATTGGTATAGTCAGCAATGCAGCCCTCAACGGTGCCCACGATGAAAATCCTTTCCAGTTTAAGCACAGCAGAGTATCCAAAATCGAAGTCAGTCGCGATGGCAAAACTTTGTGTACCCGGCCCTTCGAACACAACTTTGCCCAGAGGAATTACTTGAGGTCGTACTTATCGCTGTACGAAGCCACAGGACAGTTAGGAACCAACACCAGTCACGGCATTTCCTACGACGACTATGCAAAAGGTTACACTTTGTGGGTTTTTGATTTCACTACAGACCAAGGCAGCGTCGAGGGACATTTCCACCCTTTAAAATCTGGGCAACTGCGTGTGGAACTTCAGTTTGCAGGACCTCTTACCGAAACGGTGAATGTCATTCTGTATGCTGAATTCGATAATACCATAGAAATCAACAGTTTGAAAGAAGTCATTCTAGACTATTAGACACTATGAAAGACCCTTGTCCTTCTTTGAATAGTGGAGAATCCTTGGAATGGGAGGTTACAGAAAAAGCAGATCCCCAAGACTAAAAAGAAGAAGTAGTGATCATGCAATCCAGATGGCCAGAACAGGAACAACAGTTAGTTGCTTGTTTTGCACAACACTTGGAAGATAACATGAGAGACATGATTAAAAAAGATTGTTATGGATGTCAAATCGATCATCCCAGTCAAATTCAACACGATAAATGTATGATGATGAGTCAAGAAGAAAATTGGACGATTATCTGAACGAAGCTTGGAGTCTCATCTCAGAAGAAGACGTGTTACATCAGTAGTATAAAGGCTTACGTGATCATTCCTCTCCTCCATTGTTTGCTCAAGAAATTGATCAGGAACAAACGTCATGGAATCGAGTGTTAGTGAGTTTGAACGATGCCATGGTTCGCTAGTTGTGAATTTAGATCCAATCCGAATGACTGTCCCTGGTGTAACATAGTCTATATTAAAAATCTAGTGGCATGTACTAGTGTTGCGGTTGAGGTGGCAGTATTTATGGTAGGAAACCTGTACATTACTCAATGGAATCAATAAGCAGGGACTTGGTAGATACCGTTTATGTGTTCATAGTGGAAAATATATGCATTTATATTGGTGTAATGCGCCGGTAAAATCGTGTATTGACTGGCTTAAGGTGGTGTAGTGAAATAGTTCCCAATGAAAAAGTTAATACATGGCATAACCGGGTAGCGGTACGGAAATCTGATAATTATGAAGAAAAACCAGGCAAATGTACGGTTGATGGACTTATGGCAAGTTGTTTTATCTGTGCTCTTTACTTGATTAGAGTAAAATTTAGCATAAAAAAGCAGACATGTCTGGCTTTCCAATTTCCAACTTAAATTGTACGGAAGTCTTTGGAAGATTGGAGAAAACATATGACTTCCAGCGGGATTCGCACTAGGGTTTGAAACCGCTCGGTCAAGTGAGACCCCTGTACGTGTAACAATACGTTCATAAAGCACTACGAAATTATTTATTTCAACACTAATAACGCTTAATTTCATCACATAGAAAATTGATTTATTTTCTTCTTTTCCACTCGCTTGCTCCCTCTATCCCGACCTTTACCATTCATGTCAAATTGTGTGCTATTCTTCGTAAAAACACTACCTGTAATTGTGATAAAAGTAATCGGTTCATAACAGAGGTATAGCTTCGTCGCAAAGCTAACTTTTTCCTAAAGATTTTTTCTTCTCGAAAGATAGCGCTAAGTCAGTGACATGAATGGTCATATATTAAAATAATATTATAATAGACCTATTTTCATCCGACTTGTTGACACATAGTTTACAATTGGTTCCACATTAATAAGAAACACACACACAGCATTATGAACACCGTGTCCATAACTACAATATCGTGTCCACAATGTCGCGACGATGACAATCAATAATGCATTTAGTGTACTGTGTATAAAACATATGTTGGTAAAAACAGCACCAATAGAGGATATTTTCACCTTATTTAGCTTGTATGGGTTGTTTAAATGATTATATAAGGATGTATCCATAACCCGGTCCCTAGTCGGATGGTTCACAACTATAGCAATCCGCGTATGTGTGTGTGTGTGTGTGTGTGGTTAGTAAATGGCGTGATTTTGGATAGTAAATAATATGGTTCGTTTTGAATGCTTCCCGTGTGTGTGGTTAGTAAATGGTGTGATTTTGGATTGTAAATAATATGGTTTGTTTTGGCTGCTTCCGGTGTGTGGTTAGTAAATGGTGTGATTTTGGATTGTAAATGATATGGTTTGTTTTGGCTGCTTCCCGTGTGTGTGGTTATTAAATGGTGTGATTTTGGATTGTAAATGATATGGTTTGATTTGGCTGCTTCCCGTGTGTGGTTATTACATGGTGTGATTTTGGATTGTAAATGATATGGTTTGATTTGGCTGCTTCCCGTGTGTGTGGTTAGTAAATGGTGTGATTTTGGATTGTAAATGATATGGTTTGTGAATAGTATATAACATGAAAAGTGAGTGTAAGGGGTGTTTTCCTTCACGTCCGCGCTTAAGATATATATACTCAAGTGGCTGACGTTAGAACCATTCCACGGAATAACCATAGAAGATGGCGAAAGCATCAAGTTTATTCAACAATATAAGACACAGCTATTTCTGGATATTAGACGGGGAATATGAAGTGGAAAAAATTACATAATAAATGGAAATTTACGAACAGTCTGGACTTTGCAAAAAGACTGAAAATAGCCAGAGAGCTCTTAGAAGGAATGCTAGAAGAAGAAGCAAAAACGTTACGAGGCTGCATTAACCCACCCTATGTTAGAGTGGGGACATTGAAGCAAGTGATAGATATTGTCGAAAACGTCAAGTGCTTTTTGGAAAATATCTTGACAGAGTACCCTCATGTCCAAAATGGTTTGGACCCGCTCAAGAATGCTGAAGAACTGATGAGAAAGGAGCTATTAGAAGAAGTGAAGAAGAAAAAAGATAACTGGAGTAAGGAGAGAAAGGAGAGTAAGGACAATGAAAACCAAAAAAAGAAAGAGGACTTTGAAAGTTTAAATAACAGTTGGATAAAGATACAAGAGAAGTTTAGAGCTATGTGACATCCTGACTGGATTCCCGAGGACGAAAAGAAGAAGAAAAAGGGAATCATTGGTAAAATCAAAAGGTGGTGGAACAGCAGAAAATAAAAGAAGAAGTATCCAAAGGCTCTTTTCAGGGCCACTCATAGGTCTCTAAAAGATATTGGCTTTCTTTGCCACCATTTTCCCCCTTGTCCCTAGACAGTCCCCTATACCCATACAAAAAATCATTTTTCCCATGTTCAATTCCCCTTGACGCTAGATAGGCCCAAATAGTTCCCATGTTCAATTCCCCTTGACGCTAGATAGACCCACCATGTTCAGTTTCCCTTGACGCTAGATAGGCCCAAATAGTTCCCATGTTCAATTCCCCTTGACGCTAGATAGACCCACCATGTTCAGTTTCCCTTGACGCTAGATAGGCCCAAATAGTTCCCATGTTCAATTCCCCTTGACGCTAGATAGGCCCACCATGTTAAATTCCCCTTGACGCTATATGTGCCCAAGCTGTTTTTGACTGGATTTTCCCTTGATGCTATAGTGCCCCCATATACTACTAACGAATGCGTCACCAAAAAAGCGGTAATGGCCTATCTGATGATATTTTGATATTAATGTTAGTGTGAGTTACGTATCAGAAGGTATATGCTTTGCTATTGTCCGTCTATGTATTCTTTAGAAGTTTTAGGGACCAGATTGAAGTTCCCAGTGCAGTGGTCCGTGTCTCTGTGAGACAAAAGAAAATAAAATTTAGGGACTTGAGGGAAGTACTCAGAGACGTGGTCCGAGTCTCTGGGAGACAAAAGAGAAGTTAGAAGGAAGTTGTAGGGACCAGAGGGAAGTACTCGGTGCTGTGGTCCGAGTCTCTTGGAGACAAAATAGAAGCAATTTGAGGGACTAGAGGGAATTACCCTAACAATTGGTCAGTGTCTCTGGGAGACAAGAGAGAAGGAAGTACAGAGGGAAAGGTTGAAGGGAGAACGGATGGAGACAAAAGAACGGAGAAGAAGAGACATACAGATGAGTAGGACTCAGGGCAGAAGGGAAATTACACACACTAATTCAAAAGATATACTAGGCCGTCACTTGGTGGAGTGAAATGATATTAGCTGAATTGCATTTGAGAGATTACTGTTGGAATTATATTAAATTGTTGTTATTTAAAATTTAAATTTTTATATTCATTAATTTAACTGTCGGCACCGCGACTGGGGGCTCAGAGCTTTGAATCTCTCTATCACTACTTAAATTTCTGACGAAAAACGAGCCAGGGTGGTCCTTTTGTGTTAATTGAAATAGATTGGAAGCACCCCGAAACAAAAGGGAAGCAGATTAACCTCTACAAGAACATCTTGTCGAAATATGGCTTTCAAAGAAAACACTTGATCCTTTGTCTTTACTTGCAGTTCAAATACTTTTAATATAGCAAATGAATTTCGCGTACAATTACACATCGAATATATGACAATAAGGCATGAAAGTTGCATTTCTGATAAAATGTTGACCAAAGCCTCTGAACAAATAACCACATGACATCCAAAATGCTTACCCAGTCCAACCCAGGAAACCCAAAAAATCAACGGATCGGAATGAGTCGAACCATTACAAGCGCCACAATGACTATTTATACGACTACTGTGCCTAAAACAAGGCCAAAAAAATATGAAGATAAAATGAAATGCATATATCGATGCAATGTTCATATTAAAGTTCCATTATGTTACCAACACTATACATTTTTATTACCTAATTGGAGTCTTAAACAGAGCAATGATTGCATTGTGTGCATGTTCAAGTGTTGTTGTTTATGTCCATTAAAAACTAGTTTATGCGTAAGTGGTATGCAGCAGTACAAGCTAACTCTCATTGAATTTATGTTTTCCGTAGATAACATGTCATTTTTCATAATTCAAATAGACTTTGGAAAAAAACAGGCGCACCAGTGAGTAGGTGAACATAACACTTAACTGATTATGTATAGTTACTAGAAGGATTCTAATTTGGTTTGGTTGTAAACGAAAGACGAGTCTCACATATGTTGATTGCGTACTTGTTCATCAGTTGGTGGTCAGGTTTATTTAGAACTACATGATGCCTTTGTGATCTGTAGCAGTACAATTTAACTAGTAATGAATTTATGTTTTTCGTAGATAACATGTCCGTTTTCATGATTAAATTACAGATAGGAAAATTAACTGATTACGTATTGTTGACGGAATCTACTTTGGCTTGGATTGTAAAAAAAAGATTAGTTTCCGAGATGTTGATTTACTAATCTCTGTATGGCTTAGTTATGTTACTAACCACATTTCATCGCTAGCATCAGCTTGTAAACACTTCCACTCATCCAGTGGATGGCAAACCTGGTAATGTATGGAATCTTATGATGAAAGAGTCATTGAGGGATGTAAATGTCTGTGATAAATGAAGTAACGTTACCCGTTCTGGGAGTTCTCTATCTTAAAAGACATATCAGTTTGACATGTGTTCCTTTAGGAATAATTGCATTCACTCCGATTTCACTCTGCGTTCTGGGCCATCAACATGATCTATTCCAAAGTTTGATGCATCCAATAGACTGGTTTGGCTGATGACACATTTGCAAATGTTAGATACAGGTAAGTCGTCCGTGGACGAAATTTCTCTGATAGAATGTTGAAGTCTTAGTAACGCAAGCTGTTTACTCCATTATTCTGATGGGGTAAAGCCAGTGACAAAGCTATCGGCATTGTCTGGGTGTTGTGTCGGAACTATTGGCAATACTGTGTAGGCGAGAGTTCATGGAATTTATCCCTATTATGGTACATAATTCCAGGGAATGATCTTTAAAGTTACAATGAAATAACACAGACAAGAATGTTTTGTACTTTTTAAACTCGGTAATCGTTTTCTTTCTCAAGATTCAGCTCAAACATCTTAGATGACTTAGTTTCGTTGCTAACCACATTTCACCACTAGCATCAGCTTGTAAACGTACTCATCCAGTGGAGGGCAAACCTGGTATTGTATGGAATCCTTTGATGAAGGAGCCATTGAGGGATGTAAATGTCTGTGGTAATTTAAGAAACGTTAATGTTCTGTGTGTTCTCTATCTTTACAAAAACATTCCAGTTTGACATGTGTTCCTTTCGGAATAATTTCACTCACTGCTATGTCACTCTGCTTTCGGGGCGATCAACATTATCTATTCCAAAGCTTGATGCATCGAATAGATTGGTTTGTCGGATGCAATATTTGGAAACGTTAGATACAGGCAAGTCGTCCCTGGACGTAATATCTCCAATAAAATGTCGAAGTCGTAGACCCGTAATCTTTTTACTCCATTATTCTGAAGCGGTATTGCCAGTGACAAAGCAGTCGGCCGTGTCTGGGTGTTGTGTCTGCACCATTGGATATAGTGTGTATGCGAAGGCTTTAGTGATGCTATCCCAATTATTGTACACAATTTCAGGGAATGATCTTTAAAGTTACAATGACAGAACACATACAAAAATGTTTTGTACTTTTTAAACTCGGTATTCGTTGTTTTTATCAAGATTCACTTAAAACATTTTAGAGTCTCGTGATTGTAAATTTCCTAATGAATTTCACAAAGAAATGAATGTTGAATATATTTCAATTATGAAATGAATGTCGCTTTTCGGGCATACAATTATCGACTATCTCTCATTAATTATTCACAGGATATCAACCAACAACCATAATCAGTCGAACAGTGACCACTACAATCCAACCGTCCACGACTACACTTAGCATTACAAGCGTAACAATGCCGACTGCTACCACCTCTCTGTCCCCGAGTTTATCGTGGTCTTCCACTGGTAAGATGACGTTGAATAGCTATGAAGATACAATGTTAAACAAATATAAATGCAATGAATATTAAAATTGGATCATGTCTCCAACACTGTATGTTTATAATGAAAGTACCCTGAGATATGATCTCGTCCTGATTGTTATGGAGATAGTGTTTAAATCTGTAATCTTAATACATCTTAAATCCGTGCTTGTGCATAAGTATGTATTATTTAGGTATATCACAAACTAGTTTAGGCGTATGCGTATTCAGAATGTTTAGTCTTTGTTACGGGTCCTAGCAACGATACAGTTGGGAACAGTACAACTTAACCGATATCATATTAATCTGCGTAGAGAAAATGTGCCACTTTTCATAATCTATTTAGATTCTACGGGGTCGACTGAGCGCGGCTAAAGAAATTTTTAAATTGATTGAAGTCCTTATCGGAACACCATGTCTGCCAAATATTTCTAAGAGTATGTGTATCAACTCCGTTATATACACACAATAAATTGCAAGCAATTTACGACGAAAATCCTTTTAGGATTTTACAAACAGACTAATTTGTAAAACCTCACCTTGTAGATCAATTAGATTATTGGACTGGTCAGTGAATTTGAAATTAATTCTTGTTAGCGAATCATCATGACACCGCATATAGACTGGATTAACCGGAGACTCAATTATTAAAAATCCTGGAGGGGCTATTGGTGCAAATGAATACAAAATATATCCTTGCTGAGCTTGATTTGATCGTTCGAGATTTATTTGATAGCTTCCCTCGATAACATCACATACTAAATTGAGCGCAATCACCGAGGATATATTCACGTCGAACGGAGCGATATGCCTGCCGCCACCGTCTGGGTCATTGTTATGTTTGAGGATAGTTGGTTGTGGTGATGTTTTCTTCCATGCATCATGAATTATTTTAAACCCAAAATCAATGGCATCACTGAGAAGTCTTTTTAGTTCTGGTACGTTATATCCTGGTAGTTTGACTTTTGGAATATCCGTGACGGGGATACTAAGGTTTGATGCGAATGTTGTTCTCGATAGGGGGTTATCGTCATCTAATATATCCTGAATAATTTTCAAATTAAATGTTTCCATATCGTCGATAATTTTGTTGCATGTTTCTACGACGCTGATAAATTCATCTCGGTTAAGAGAGCCGGATTTAAGAGATATTAACAACAGTGAAAAATCATTATTCATTGCTGTGAAATTTTTAACGATTTTAGGTTTGTCAATAAAATGATGTCCCTCTATTCTATCCCCTTCCTTCTCTCTCCCAGTTGGTTGGTATCCGAAACCAAAAAAATCTATAGTAATTCTGTGATCTTTATAGCTTTTTACTGGATTATCAGATTTTATCCTGTCTGTGACATAATCAGATTTTACAGGTTCTGGTGCTACAACAACGGTTTCCTGAGGTGGGTTTTCAGGCCATCCTAGCACAGTTCTGATTGAGCTGTTATAGATATCTATGACATATCCTTCTGTGCTTATTTCAATGGCGGATGATAGCGTTGGCTCGTGAACCGTTATAGCGATTTTTGATTCTGCTCCAGTAATCGATTTTATTCTACGTGCGAATTCATTATTGATTTGTTTGATTTGGTAGGACCCTGTTGGTATCGAAACAACGTTCCAGTCTGGAGTCCCGTCTGGTTTAATCTTATTTGCAAATACCAAGGAATTATTCGGTTGTTGACCACCAAATGATTTTGATCTGATATTAGGCCAACTGTAATACACTCGTAGTTTTGCTAGCGCTATCTCCTTCACGGGGACTGGGATAGGGAAATTCACACTGAATTCAGGATTCTTTGATGTTATTGATATCATGCTTGTTTGTACTGGGTTGGTGTTCTCCACTATTCGTTGAAGTAATTCCTGCGGTGTTGTCATTGTTATCATACTCATGATGTATTTCTAATTTTGATATCGCGGAATCATAAATACTTACCATCACTGAGAATTCACTATCTGATATCGTTGAGGTTATTGAGATCATGCTGGTTTTCGGGTTCGGGTTCGTGTTCTCCAATTCCATCGGTGTTGTCATTGTTATTATACTCATGATGTATTTCTAATTTTTACATGGCGGAATCATAACTACTGACCATCGCTGAGAACTCACTATCTGAGATTAATATATCATCGAGTGACGACGATATCATCGAGTATAATTGCGAGTATACGGTTGATACAACATGAAATTGAATTAAGTAATTTTGCAGTTTACTCTGGCTGCATGATGATATTTTTTTTTGTTATCCCGGTTGATATACCCGCGATTGTAGCCGCCGCAGAAATGCAAATTGAAACTACGACCGGGGCAATCATTGTAACCGATGCGAGTATTATTCTGGCACCAGCGAGAACATCTGACACCGAGTACATAGTAATATCAATTGCGGTGATTCTTCGTCGGTATTTTTTAATTTTTATTTGATACTCCTCGGCGAGGGTTTTGAGTCTAGTTTGAAATTCTCTGACCTGATAATAGCGACATTGCGATGATGAAATCATTTTTTATTTTAAAAAAAACGCTAGCGTTTTCAATTACGATTTAAATTATGTTATTTACTTAAATCCGCTACAAATTCCAAATACCACGTTGTTGAAACCCTAACCAAATTTTTATCAGTAGATGTTATCGTGAACGTTTCAGTTGTATCCTTGTCGATGATCGTTGAAATCGTATTGTTGACCCCGGATGAACTTGACGATGAAATATTAAATTGAGTCGTTGTCACTAGTGTTAATCGATAAATACCCTTAACGGTTGCAGTGATATCTAATTTGTTGTTTGTAGGTGTCCACGCAAATGATCCGTGTTGGATCGTGCATACTACGTTATTGGTTTTCTCATGAGGAATTTTTGTTTTTTCAATGATTGTTATCATCCTCGGAAAATCAGTTTTGATGGCTTCGTTGAAGTTTTTCATTTCTTCGATGGATTTTTTGATATCAGGGAGTTTTATTTCAATTTTATCCAACGGGGTTCCAAGAAATTTATCCACGATGTTTCTACGAAAAATTGAAAACTGTTTTCCGTGTTCTTCAGTTTTAGATTGAAGTGTTGCTAGTTCCAACACAAAATCGTTGAGAATTTCTAGTCTATCTGTAATAGTTGAAAATAGTTCACCCGGTTTGAGTTTACCCTGATCGGAAAATAACGCGATAGTATCCTCGATTGCGTTTCGTTGTTTAACCAAAATATCATCCAGAGAAATATTACTTGTTTTCAATTTACCCTGACAATCTTGAAATACAACTATTTCCCCGGGATCAACACTTGCTAGGTTCAAAGTCTTAGCTATTTCATCTTCGATTTTTTTTTATATCACCCGTTGCAGTGCCATCGGGTTCGGGTTTCTTCAGCGTTGATAAAGATCTCCCCCAAATATCAATCATGTTATTTTATAGATCTCTCTCTAAAATCCATTCGATTTTTGCCAGTGATTACTAGTGTATTCATTTACGACAACATGAGGTGGTTTTCCCCTTGCGTTACCCAAGGAGTTAGAAATAGCATCGAGGACATTTAATACTTCGCTGCCGCATATTGGTGGATGATTCATTTGTTTTGTTGCTAGCGTAGAATACCAAGTCTTCATTGGAAAAGTTTTTATATAAAACATGAATTCCTTCGGCGGTGCTAATCTATATGAATCAAAATAGACAATCCCACGTGGATCAATAGCATATGCAACCCAGTGAGTTCCATGTCCGGTGCTGTTATCGAGATTAATGATACCGGTTTAAACACTGTTTGGTTGTGCCGATAACTGATCTTTCATATAGACACCTCTGAAATTTTTTATGTCCAATTTTTAGCAGCCTCGAGTAAATCAAAATTGGACATTGGAACCATAGGTTCCTCAATCAAAGACTCTACAATCGAAGATTTTTGAGTTAATAAACCGGTCCTAGTCTCAGGCCTTTTCCGCTGTACCATGAATACGGGGTTCCTGGTAGTCTTAGACCCTTTCCCTTTTTTTTATAACCCTGCCCAGTTGCCTTTTTTAGTGCCATTCCTGCCGCGGTACCAACAGCCCCTAACGCTGCCGCTTTAGCTACCGCTGGGGCGGCCGCAGCAATCAGCGCTGGAATCGCAGCTAACAGCGGGAATATACCACCAGTCTTTTCCATGTTTTTAATTGCGCTCGCAGAAAGAGTAACCTGGACGCCTTTTTGTGCTACAAGTGCATCATTGAAATGTTTCACTTGACGAGTTGTCAGCGACAGTTTATTTGCCCCGCCATTCATTTGATTAGGTTTTAGCGTTATTGTGGTTCCACATTGCTTAGCTGATTTGGATTGTAGTTTTTTTTAACTGACGAGGTGTCAACGTGACATTGATATTACTATACGACATTATACAAAACAGATTGATTCTAATGGGAAATCTCTTCAGGATTTTCAATTACATATTTTTCACTGGTGCATCTACCACTCTCATTCGTCCACCAGCCCCTTCTAACAACATTGATTTATAACTGAGAATGACAGCAACCGCTCTGTAATTAATAGTACCACCAGGACGGGTTACACGGGTTCTAAAGTGTATATCAACGACAGATTGTCTTGTTAAATCAAGATGTTCCAATGAAAAGTAATAAATCGGGTATAAACTCTTAAAATCCAACTGTGATATTTGTAGACCAGTATCAACATTTTGATCCCGTGCCATAAATGACAGCATATTGTGATATACACGTGCAATATGGTTGTGATTGTAATCAAGTTGTATATCCTCGGATGGTTCCTGTTGGCCGTTTATTCTCAGCGAGACTTCTCTAACACCTAACTAATCAAATATCATATGGCTGCGTTGTTGATTACCAACTCGCTCATTATTCTGTAATGCTACAAATATATGACGTGGAGCTGAAACACCTTGTTTTGATGCCAGGTGCCATGTGAATATATCATCGACATTATCCTGTTTAATATCCGTGGTCACTGATAACCAACTCAACAACGACTTTCCTCCTTGATCCATAAATGATAGTAGTCGCTGTTCTTCGGTGATTGATGGAGTTAACACTGGCATCCACAATGATAGTTATGTTAAAATGACTTTACCCTCCGGGGCACCAGCATCACGCCAGATTGCATCATTATCAGTACCCTTTTGCACAAGCGCTACTGTTTGCTTCGCTCCATAAATAACTTTTCGGACGTTTCTACAGAATCCGAATATATGATGCAGTGGAATCGCGCATGAAAATTGTCTACGCTGTCATTGCAACGTTGCTACGCGTGTTGCAAACCCTAGGTTGTAGTTAGTAATATTATTTATGACATCAAAATCACCAGCTGGTCTTGTATATCCGTCTGGCGCTGGATTAACTGAAGAAGCATGTGTTGCCTTTACTCCAGAATACTGGACGTGTTCAGGGTGATCAGTAATATCCTTAGAAAACATCATAGATGGACCAGCCGATCTTGTATAATCACCAGAATATCTCGCTAACCCTATGATTGTTGTGGCAACATCAACTTCACAGTCTATTAATTCAATTTCTTTTCCATCAATGAGATATCTTGCACTTTCGAATAACGCCATTATGCCATTATTGACAAAACCAACTCGGATGGTTTGGCTAATGTCATATGGCGTATTAGCTGCAACATTTGTTACGAGTTCACCTTCGATTTCGATAAACGCTTCACAAAGCAAAAAGTATTTACTGGTATCATGAACTTGAAGTTCAATTCGTGATCGGAGATCTGGTTGTGTTGCGTGATAAGAATAAAATTGAAAATCGCGTACAGAATCATCTTTACACACTGGGGCATCCATATCAAACGCTGGATCAGGTGACCGTTTGAACATTTTATTATATTTATCAGATTCTAAATCGTGAAATCGTAAACGATTTTCATCGTGAAAGATTTTCATTGCTAATCGTAGGATTTTATCGTCGTGGATTTTTAAAGTCACTTCCCGCTATCATGTTTGCTATCATGTTATCTTGGTCACTCGGAGTCACCAGCGATGATAGTTTCTGTTCTACTGCGTTATTTATAATTTTACTAACACTCGCAGGCATTTCCGCTGTAGATGGCAGTGGTACCGGTTTCTTTCTTCGTGTAACTAATGATGTTATTTTATTCTTCGCGGCTGAAAACGCTTTCCCAGCAAGATCTCGAACAGCACTAATACCCTTATCACGAATAACATCAATTGCTTTCATTCCTAATTGTTTAGCTAACGGCATCACTTTTGGGGCCATTCTTGCAAATAACCCGCAATTGTATTACCGAAACCATCACCATAGTATGCTCTATAAACTGGAAACCGTGAATTAACTACATAGACACTGGCTGGTTTGTCATGGTTGTAGTGTATGATCATTATTTGAAATTGTAAACAATTTTTCAATTATAAATTCAATCACTATGATACCCACTTTCCGCTAACTCTTCAATGAAATCTCGGTATGTGCTGATATCCATGATACCACCCTGAAATAACCGTCTACATATATCAGCTGCTTCATTAATTATTTCCGGTGAGTTATTTCCAGCCCGTTTTCTTCCAATGAGAACTTCTAATCGTGTAATATCACTGAGAACACTACCAGGACAGAACCTCGAAGAGTTTCCAACGCTAGCGTGAAAATCCGTAGGATTTTTCCCAACTAAACCACTGCCTGAAAATCCTTTGGTTTTTTCAGTGATACCGGTTGCACCTTTTTCAGGATCTGCTTCTCTCGTTATTTTCATCTGTTGGGGGGATTGTGTTATATCAATAAATTTTGATTGTTCTGGTAATCTAAGAAATCCGGTATCCGATTGCTCCCCTATAGATGATTGAGCTTTTTTTTATTGCTGCCATATACTCCTGAAATGTTTTATCATCTTCTCTTGCTTGAGATGAATATGATAGTATACGATATAACCCCTTATACCAATCTTTTTTAGGGGGGAGATTATAATCACCGTGGATATATTTTCTTCTCTGAGGAAAACTCCTAGTGACAAATTCGGCTAATTTTTCCATAGAATCCAATTTTTTATTTCTCAATTCATCTAATTTACCGGGAAGAAATTTTTCATTGAATGCAACTCGTCCACTAGTAGTATCCCCCCCTTCTTCTTGAAATTCAGGCGGGGGTGGGGGAATATCTTCTTGAAGTTCTCGTTGTTGTTCTGAAGCAGTTGATATATCCTGAGGAAGTGTTTTTAAGGATTTTTTTGTTTGTTTTGTTCTCTTTGCTATTTTTTCTAACACAGGGAGAAAAGACTCTTCTTGTTGTTTTCCTTGTTTAGAAATTTCCGATGTTACATCCTTAGTTGCGCTAATTAACGGCTTAAAAAACTCTTTAGATCCTGCAGTAAAATCGGTCTGAAGGATTTGTCGTTGCTGAAATTTATTCCTGACAGAGTCGCGAATTGGTATAAATTTCTTAATTGCATCTAATCGCTCACGAGCCAATTTAGTTTTTAAAGCTTCGTTGACCATTATTTGAAGTTGTAAACAATTTTTCAATTTGAATCTCGCGATTAACTAAAGCAATTTAGAAAAAACAAACAAATTTACATATTTGTAGCAGAAAAAAAAATTCAATTGTAGTTGTGACTTTCACCATGTTGGTGTTATTAATACACGACCAACTGAATCAATAAAAACATATTGAAATTGCAAATTGTATTTTTGACTGTTTTTGGTGATTTCAGTAGGGTCAAGTTGTCGATTTCTCGATTAGGAATTATTTTTCAAATCGTTCATTTTCTTGAATTAACGCGCGTTTATTTCTAATCTTCGAATTAACATCCTTTTTCAATTCATATCCCCTACCCGATTCTTTTTCGTATTCCCTCTACGATAGTAAATAACGGGACAAACACACTTACGTCACTGGAAAATGCAAGAGAGTACCGAATAGAATTCTGAATTTTTTTTTAATAGCGCATACTTCTTTGGTAGCATATACTTGTTAGTGTTAACCCCGTATTCTATATCCTGAAAATCTGAAATAATTGATCAGGATTTAAACCATCTGATAGTTTGATATCCTGACTTTTCAATTTTGGAAATTTCAGCAATAATGCTATTCATTTTTTCAGAATTCATATTCTATGATAATACATATTTCTAATATGAAAGATGGACGCATCAGACATAAATAAATTGAATTTTCTGTCCGGTCTTTTTTGAAATCGCCGTCTTGGTTATTCCTTCTGCAACTCTTTGTACAGAAGGTGGACAAATACCAAAAAACCTACCGGCTTCATTAATTGATGAAAATATTTTTTCTTCGTTAGTTGCCGTATTAAATGATTTTACGGGTCTTTTCCCAATTGATTTATAATTGCCAGTCTTTCCTCGTTTCAAATTTTCACTTTGTGTAACAGCTTGCAGATTTGATAAAGAATTGTTCTTTGGATTAGAATCAATGTGATCAATAACAAAATCATCTTTGATCAATCCATTGTGACATTCATACACGAAACGATGGCAGTAATATGTTTTCTTTTCCCAAACAGTAAACACCAAATACCCCACACCATTGTCAGCACGAACTGGTTTCTTCAGTCTACGGTTTCTTACAATACCATCACTGGATGCTTCATAATTTCTAATCACAGGGTGTGGTCGGAATTCTTGGTTCATTCGTATACTAATAGTATTTGTCTAATATTTTAATAACATCACTGGAAAATCTTTCGATGTAGTCTTGAGGGGTTCTTATGATTTTGTCATTGACTTTGTCAGGGTCAGAATTTTTGATTCTTTTGTCATAATAACGCTTCAACTCCCTGTATCGTTTGCCACAATAATTCAGACACAACTGCGATTTTCCCCTAACGCCCACCTCACATCGGAGGCATGGGAGAGGGCCAAGGGAACCGTTGCGAACGCTTTGCATATGATACCCACAGAATTCCTTTCTTCATGATTTGTTACACGGAGTCGTTGATCCAATCATAAGCCATTTGCATTGATTCATTATATATAAATCCTTCTATTTAAATACTTGTTTTAATTATAGTATGAAGGAGTTCGAGAGATTATTGAAAATTATGCCCTGGATAAATGTTAAATTCAATCTCGATAGAGTCTCTAATACACCAAAACGTCTAATCGGTGATAGAACTATACTGAAGGAGTTTAAGAGATTATCGAAAATTAAGCCTTGGAAAAATACTAAATTCATTGATTATACCATGAAATAATTCCAAAGATTATCGAAAATTAAGCCTTGGAAAAATACTAAATTCAATCTCGGTAAGGAGTTCAAGAGATTATCGAAAATTAAGAACAGGAAAAATGCTAACTTCAATCTCGATAGAGTCTCTGATACACCAAAACGTCTAATCGGTAATAGAACTATACTGGGTAAAATCAAGGAGTGTTTTAATGAATTCTACCGAGACGGTGCAGCACACTGTTGGTCGACATTTCGAATTATTGATGAAGATGTCAATGTACCCAACATCGATGCTACTATGAACGATGAAAGAGCAGCTGAGATAATTTCACATCTTGGCTGGAAATCCAAGGGTAAATTGCAAAGCAATTCCCAACAGAAGTATTTTTCAGAATAAAATTCATTATCGAAGTCGAAGGCAAATAGATTATCAGGGATAAATTTGAACCAATGCTCAAGGATAAAAAAGCTGTCATTGTGAGTAAAGATTCCAAACCAGGAATTCTAACTGGATTTGACAAACCATACTACGAGAGATCTTATCCTGTAACAGCAATTGTTTATGGAATTTATCCGTTAAATGATAAACCCGATATTGCAAAACTAGCTCCTATGAAATATTCTAGTTCACTGAATTGTGTAGCAACACGGGTAATGGAACACTTCACAAATGCATCCCGAGGAAATAAACTAACTGATCTGCGACGTAGGAAAATAACCGAATGGGAACTGACAGTGAAACAGCACGGTGCAAAGATTTCTGATATAGCTAAATTAGAAACATCATTAAGATTCCCAATATCAGTAACGACAATAACCGGAGAAGTATTATACGAACCGAAAAATAAATTACAAGGAGCGCCAATACAAATTATTGATCATAACTAACACGCGTGGACACCCGCAGTAACAATATTTCCACGAGATAGAACCGTGAGATATATCCCTGAAGAATTCCTCAGGGATGTTTTATATGAAGAGAAATTATTTGATGCTATTCATACATTGTGTAAAGATGATCCTGTGTCAGTGTGGTTACTTAGTATTGCTGTTTCCGAATCAGGATTTGATCAATTTGTAAGACCAAATGGTGAATTATATCGCGTTGAAGAGTTAGATACTAGAATGAGAAAAATTGCTAATGATTTTTCACCAGAGAATTTCCATGAAAAACTATGAACGGATAGTTTTACTATTCCATCAGTGGTAGCTCACTTTGCAAGAGAAAAAAACTCATGGCGTCCAACACGAAGTGATTTTCTCGAGGACGTTAAATTGAGTTGGGTCGAATTTGGTCATGGAGGACTGTGGAATACAAAATACTCACGTGATGGTATGATTTCAATTGATATATCCGCGTGTTATCCTGGAAGTTTTCTCGGGTATGGAGAATATAGTAGCTATTTTAAACGATTTGGACACCCCACGCATGAAATGACTCGTGTTGCGATTAATGGTCCATTGCCTGATTTTGATTTAACTGGATTCGCTCGTGTGATATCATTCGAATTAGCTACAGGGTTACATCCCTGTAGTTATTTTTGGCTTGGTAGACATATATCTGAAAAAGCGTGGATGCCAATAGTGTTACTACGCTATATGATCGATTGTGGTATGCTAATATCGTTGATTGTTAGTGAAGCTATTATATGCTATCGAGCTCAGAAAGAAGTTTGGCTACCACAACCCGATTTAGATCGTATAATTAGCGAACAGCGAAAACAATTTCCTGATTTCAATGAAGAACAAATCATGAATTGGTCTAAGGAGTTATTTGAACTTAAAAAAGAACAAGCAAAAGATTTTGGACGAAGAATAATCGGTAAATTTACCCAGGGTGGAAGATACGACAATGCAAAATATTCTTCGCGGTTGATCATAGACGTCGCTGAATACGATTTTATTGTAACGGATTTAACGAAACAGGGAAAACTTGTATCCCGTAAGGATGCTTTTCTATTCAATGGTGAGAAATTGGGTACGGTTGTTACCTACTGTGATGGATATAATTCCCAGTACACACATTTGAGAAGTTCCATGCTAGCCTATGCTTCTATTAATCTATTTTCGATGATGAATAGATTTCCTAATACCGCGGTTTGAGTAGCTACTGATTCGATGTATATACACAATAAATACAAATCAGCTGTAGCGGCATTCACAGATACCGAGGAAAATTGGGGACGTTGGCGATTTAAAAAGGAAACACTACATGAGTATTGTGAATCCGTAGACGTTACCATGGATGATAAATATCTTTTATGTAACCCCATTGAAATTCAATCAGAATTTTCTAATGCACCACCGGTATCTGATCCAATATGTAGATACAAGACAGTTTATTTAAATGGTTGTGGTGGGTCAGGAGAGACAACTCGTGCAATTGAATTATTTCGTCGGTCAACCATGATTGTGCTAACACCAACTCACAGAGTCGCCAGAGAGATGAAACAACGAGGGGTAAATGCCTGTTTTTATTATAGTTTCTTTCGATGGAAAGGCGATGAATGGACCCCTGATCAAATGGGTGAAAAATTCATTCCTGAAATCATAATTTGGGATGAAATATGCACAGTGTCATTAGATGTATTACAAACATTTCTCGAGTGGTTGTTAATGAAAAATACAAAAGTCGTCATGTGTGGTGATCACGGCCAACCACCACCATTTATCGGTGCATCCCCACATGAATGGCTAAAGGGTTTTTTAGACTATTATGAAGAAATTAACACTGATTACAGATCACTTGATAAACAATTACGAGAATTCAAAGCGCTAATTAGATTACAACCGGATAAAATTCAGTGTGAAATAGCGCGTGAAATAATTTCAGAAACTCCCATGAATGATTTTTGGGAAACGTGGAGACCAAACGATTTGATAATTGCAAGTAGAAAAATAGTCAGAGACACACTTCAGATGAAGTTATTTGAAACGCATAAAGAAAATTTGCAACACTTCCAGTACCGTTGTGTTATAGGCCTTCGGATACACGAAAACAGAATATAGAAGTTGATATTCCAGGAGGATTTCAAAGACAGAATTTAGTGCTAAATGATATTGTGCTGGTTGATATCAGCGTCGTTGAAGATGCATTGCGTGCTAATAATTCCCCGTTGACGCTAGGTTACGCAGCAACAATACATTCTTCACAGGGATTGACTATATCAGATACAATTGTTTGGATGGTGGATAATCACATCGAATGGTCGAATTTAGTCTATCTTGCAGTATCCAGAGTACGAAGAATAAATCAACTTCGAGGAATTGTCCTGACAGAGTCAGGCGATGATGACACCACAACGGATGATGCTAGCATCTTTGATGTTAAAATTATTGATAAAAACTATCCGGTTACAAACAACAAGACCCAAAAAAAACAACGAGAATTTGACATTGATGCTGAATTAATAATTACGCTGAAGCAACAACAGAATAATCACTGCGCAAGTTGCAATTGTATAATGCGTTGGCGTTATTCGGATAAAGATCCTCGCTAATTTACCGTAGACAGAAAAAATAACAGTCTCGGTCATGTCAGAAACAATGTCATGTTGACTTGTCTTGAGTGTAATAGATGCGACGGCGCTAGTTAAGACCCCGCGGTGGTAATTGAGTATCGACAGGAATCACTTGTAATTGTTCGCGTGTAAAACCCCGCTGAGGGGCAGTTGAATCCAATTTATAGATTGGAGGTCTACCAGTTGATCGTGTTATAGTAGATATCTTGTGTGTAGTAACACTCCAAATAGGATCAGTAGCCCTTTTTGTGATACCGTCAAGCTCTCCTGGTTCGTATAAATACCTAACAGTGACATTACTACCAAGAATTGGTTGGGAAACGCTAGAATCATTTTGTGAAATTCTTCGAATGTCCAATTTAGGTATAGACTTTTTTTTAATCGCGTTGATAGGTTTCATGTTGATTGTTCTAGTAATCTCATTATTCAGTGCGGTAATCAAAGCTGGTAACCTTTTGACCCATTCACGGGATCGCTTTTCTAGGATGAATTCTTTTGCGTATTGATATCCAAATAACCGCTCAGCAATCGTCCGATTAAATAGTTCAACAATTGCCTGATCGCGATGTAACGCAGTATGTCCTCGTCTGATGGTGACATTATGATGTTTCATTGTTGATAACACTGCACCCTGAAATTCCTTGCCAGGATCAACTTGTAACAGATTTGGCCAGCGTAGTGGACCTCGTCGATAAATCGTCCAAATGCAGAAGCAACATCAGTGGCCGACTTTGTTTTTAACGGCTCTGCTTGTTTGTATCGACTCGCAACATCAACTACGGTTAGCGCATATTTGTAACCGTTGTCATGAGGTAAAAACAATAAATCAGCTTGATGAACTTCATTGGGTCAAGTAACATCAAAATGCGAGTAATTAATTTGTTTAGGCGCTGGTAGATAAATTTGCCATATAGCCTGTTTGGATAACCAATTAGCCGCAGTGGCCTTTTTCAATTTTGCGGCGCTGGCGAGTTTATTGATTGCAGCGTTACCCCTCCAGTATCCCCTCGGAGAATAATAAATAGATTCCATTTTGTTATTAATTACCAGCGCCCATCATTTATTTGCCTTTCATAGCTGATTTTACCAACCACGAAGCCAACTTTTCTTTGAAGGATTTATCAGGCATAGCATTTAGCAGCAGAAGGGGCGAAGCAGACAACATTTTTAGACAAGTTTTCACTGAAATCACGCTTAAAAACAATGAAACTAGTGACATCAGACCCCCCAATGTGTATGTGAATCATGGATTAGGTCCCAAAAAAAATATGAAAAAATCAATGAAATTAATGAAATCCTCCATCGATTTTTTTTGGGAAAAAGGGACTACAACATCGTTGTCACTCACCCCTTCTGCTGCTATGGGTTAACCGAATATTTGATCCAGTCCGATACGATATCGTGTTCCAGACCTTGTCTGGGGGACGAAAATCACTACGATTTCAGAAACAGACTTATTTGTAAAACCTCCTCTTGTAAATCAATCAGATTATTAGACTGGTCAGTGAGTTTGAAATTAATTCTGGTTAATGAATTATTATGACATCGCATATAGACTGGATTCACCGGGGACTCAATTATTAAAAACCCTGGAGGAGCTGTTGGTGCAAATGAATACAAAATATATCCTTGCTGAGCTTGATTTGATCGTTCTAAATTTATTTGATAGCTTCCTTCGATCACATCACATACTAAATTGAGCGCAATCACCGTTGAAATATTCACATTGAACGGAGCAATATGCCTACCACCACCATCTGGGTCATTATTGTGTGTCAGGATAGTTGTTTCCGGTGATGTTGTTTTTTTCCACGTATCATGGATTTTTTTGAAACCTTCATCGATGGCATCACTGAGAGATTTTTGTAGTTCTAAGAGATTATATCCTGGTAGATTGAATTCGGAAATATTTTCTACGCTTATATGATATTTTGTCGTAAATTCTTTTTTCGTGTTAGGGTGTCTGGCAAGGGCTACCTCTCGTATAATTAGTGAATGAAATATATAAATGTCACTGAGGATTCTGTTACATGTTTCTATGACGCTGATAAATTCATCTCGGGTGAGAGAGCCGGATTTAAGGGATATTAACAACAACGAAATATCGTTATTGAACGCTGTGAAGTTTTCAGTGATTTTATCCTGTCGAGTTATGTAGTATTTCTCCCCTCCCTTATCTATCTTTTCAGTGAAAAATTTCAATTTGTCATAATCTCTATAACTCTTTACTGGATTATCAGATTTTGTCCTGTCGGTGATATAATCAGTTTTTTCTGGTTCTGGTAATTTAACGGTTTTTCCACCAGGTGGTAATTCAGGCCATCCTAGTACGGTTCTAATAGAACTCTGATAGATATGTACGACGTATCCTTCTGTGCTTATTTCAATGGCAGATGATAGTGTCGGCACATGAACTGTTATAGCTATTTTTGACTCTACTCCAGTAATCGATTTTATTCTACGCGCGAATTCATCATTGATTTGTTCAATTTGATATGATCCGGTTGGTATGGAAACAACGTTCCAGTCTGGGGTACCGTCGGGTTTATTCTTATTTGCAAATACCAGGGAATTATTCGGTTGTTGACCACCAAATGATTTTGACCTAATATTTGGCCAACTGTGGTATACTCGTAATTTTGCTAGCGCTATCTCCTTCACTGGGACCGGAGAGGGGAAATTCACACTGAATTCTGGATTCGTTGAGGTTATTGAGATCATGCTTGTTTGTACTGGGTTTGTGTTCTCCACTATTTGTTGAAGTAATTCCATCTGTGTTGTCATTGTTATTATACTCATGTTTTTGTATTTCTAATTTTGACATCGCAGAATCATATATATCTACCATCGCTGAAAACTCACTCTCTGATATAATTGTATCATCGAGCGATGACGATATCAATGAGGATAATTGCGAGTATGCAGTGGACACAACATGAAATTGAATTATGTAGTCTTGTAGTTTCCGTTGGCTGCATGAGGATATTTTTTTTGTGATTATTGAAATTATTCCAGCGATTGTTGTTGCCGCAGAAATGCAAATTGGAACAGCTATCGGAGCCATCATTGTCACTGAAGACAGTATAATACCAGCTCCGGTGATTACACCACTCACAGCGTACACAGTAACATCAATTGCGGTAATTCTCCTGCGGTATTTTTTAATTTTCATTGCATACTCCTCAGACAAGGTTTTGAGTCTAGTTTGATACTCTCTGACTTGATCATAGCGATATTGCGATGATGAAATCATTTTTTATTTTAACAACGCCAGCGTTTTCAATTACGATTTACTTAAATCCGCTACGAATTCCACATACCATGATACCAGAGCTCTAGCCAAATGTTTATCAGTAGCTGTTATAGTGAACTTTTCAATTGTACCCTTGTCGATGATCGTTGAAATCGTATTGTTGACCCCGGATGAACTCGACGATGATATATTAAATTGAGCCGTTGTCACCAGTGTTAATCGATAAATACCCTTAACGGTTGCAGTGATATCTAATTTGTTGTTTGTAGATGTCCACACAAATGATCCGTGTTGGATTGTATATACTACGTTATTGGTTTTCTCATGAGGAATTTTTGTTTTTTCAATGGCTGTTATCATTCTCGTTGCATCACCTTTGATGCCTTCGATGAAAGTTTTCGTCTTATCGATGGATTTTTTAATATCAGGGAGTTTTATTTCAATTTTATCGAATGTAGTTCCAATAAATTTATCAATGATATTTCTACGAAATGCGGTAAACTGTTTTATGTGTTCTTCAATTCTAGATTCAAGTGTTGTTAGTACAACCACAGAATTGTTTAACTCATCGTTGAGAATTTTTAATCGATCTGTAATCGTCGAAACGAGTACACCCGGTTTGAGTTTACCCTGATCGGAAAATAGCGCAACGGTGTTCTCGATTGCGTTTTGTTGTTTAACCAAAATATCATCCAGAGAAATATTACTGGATTTCAATTTACCCTGTTTGTCTTGAAATACAACTATTTCATTCGGGTCAACACTTGTTAAGTTCAACGTCTCAGCGATTTCATCTTTAATTTTTTTTGTTATATCCTTGATAGAATCAGGAGTTGAAGTGTCATCGGGTTTGGGTTTCAGAGGTCTTCCCCAAATATCAATCATGTTATTGTAAAACTCTTTCTCTCTCTAAAAAGCGATTGCTGGTGTAGTCATTTACGACAATATGAGGTGGTTTTCTAGATGCTGAAATAGCATCAAGGACATTTAATACTTCACTGCCGCATATTGGTGGGTCATTGATTTGTTGTGTTGGTAGCGTAGAATACCAAGTCTTCATTGGAAGGGTTTTTATATACCGCATAAACTCTTTTGGTGGGGCTAATCCATATGAATCAAAATAGACAATCCCACGTGGATCAATAGCGTATGCAACCCAGTGAGTTCCAGGTCCGGTGCTGTTATCGAGATTAATAATACCTGTTTCAGTTTTGTTTGGTTGATGTGGTAATTGATCTTTCATAAAAACACCTCTGAAATTTTTAATCACTAGTTTTTTAGCAGCATCCATTAAATCAAAATTGGACATTGGAATCATCGAAGATTTGGGAACCATAGGTTCCTCAATTAATAAACCGTTCCTGGTAGTCTCAGGCCTGATCCGTGAACGGATCTCCCGCTGTACCATGAATACGGGGTCCCTGGTAGTCTTAGACCCTTTCCGCTGTACCACGAATACGGGGTTCCTGGTAGTCTTAGACCCAATCCTTGAACGGATCGTCTCTTTTTTTTATATCCTTGTCCAGCTGCCTTCTTAAGTGCCATTCCTGCTGCAGTACCAACGGCTCCTAACGCTGCTGCTTTAGCCACCGCTGGGGCTGCTGCTGCAATCAATGCTGGTATTGCAGCTAACAATGGAAATATACCGCCTGTTTTAATCATATTTTTGATAGCAGCCGCAGAGAGAGTAATCTGAACTCCTTTTTTATCCTTGAAAGCATCATTGAAATGTTTCACCTGACGAGTTGTCAGCGATAATTTATTTTCACCACCAGTCATTTGGTTGGGTTTCAACGTGATTGTGGTTCCACATTTTTTAGCCGATTCTGATTGCAATTTTTTGATTTGACCAGGAGTTAACGTAACACTAATAACACTATATGACATTATATATAATTGATTGATTCTAATTCAATGAAAAATCGAGAAAAATCGTTCAAAGATTTTCTACTGGGGCATCTACCACTCTCATTCTTCCACCAACACCTTCGAGTAGCATTGATTTATCACTGAGAATGACAGCAACCGCTCTATAATCAGCAATAGCACCAACACCAACAGGACGAGTCACATTAGCTCTAAAGTGTATATCAACAACTGACTGTCTTGTCAAATCGAGATGTTCCAGTGAGAAGTAATAGATCGGATACAGATTCTTAAAATCAAATTGTGATATTTGCAAACCAGTATCGACATTTTGATCGCGTGCCATAAATGACAACAGACGATGATAAACTCGTGCAATATGATTTTCTGTGTAATTAAGTTGTATATCCTCAGATGGTTCCTGCTGGCCGTTTATTCTCAGTGATACGTCTTTCACACCTAATTGATCAAATATCATATGACTGTAGAGTTGATTGCCAACTCGTGTGTTATCCTGTAACGCAATAATATATGACGTGGCGCAGCAACACCTTGTTTTGATGCTAGATTCCACGTGAATAACCCGTTGATATTTGATTGTTTCACATCTGTACTCACGGTTAGCCAACTCAACAACGACTTTCCTCCTTGGTCCATAAATGATAGTAATCGTTCTTCTGCGGTGATTGCTGGAGTCAACACTGGCATCCACAATGATATTTTTGTTAAATTGACTTTACCGGCATCAGCATTGGGATTTGCAGCATCTGCTGGAATCCTCCAGATTGCGTCATTATCATCACTCTTTCGTACAAGCGATACTGTATGCTTCGCCCCGTAGATAATTTTTCTGACGTTTCTACAGAATCCAAATATGTGATGCAGTGGAATCGCGCATGAAAATGATTTACGCGCTCCTTGCAACATTGAAATACGTGTTTCGGCTCCTAGATTGAAATTAGTATCGTTGTTTATAATCATATTCTCGACCTCAGCATTAGTATTATCACGTTTTTTTGGTTGTCTTATAATAAATGGATTTCCACCAGCGGTATTCTTACCATCTTTTGCAAACATCATAGAAGGTCCTGCTGATCTTGTATAATCATCAGAATATCTCGCTAACCCGATTATTGTTGTAGCCACATCAACATCACGATCTATGGACTCAATTTCTTTTCCATCAATGAGATATCTAGCACTCTCAAATAGCGCCATAATACCATTATTGACAAAACCGACTTGAGTACCAGCTGGATACGGTGCTGGTACAGCAGTAGTATCAGCAGCTGTTACAATTTCTCCTTCTACTTCAATAAATGCTTCACAGGGCAAAAAGTATTTACTGGTATCATGGACTTGAAGATCAATTCTTGCTCGACTATTTGAGTCTATGGCATGATAGGCGTAATATTGATAATCGCGTACAGAATCATTCTTGGGGACTGGGGCGTCTATATCAAATGCTGGATCAGATGATTTTTTGAACATTTTATTCTATTTATCAGAGTCTAAATAGTGAAATCGTAAACGATTTTTCCATTTTCATCGACGTAGTTTTTTAAGGCCACTTCCTGCTATCATGTTTGCAATATTGCTTTGGTCCCCTTGATTTACCATCGACGCTAGTTTTTCATCTACTGCGTTATTTATAATTTTACTAACACTTGCAGGGATTTCTTCTGTAGACGGTAACGGTTTCTTTTTTCGCCCCACTAATGATGTTATTTTATCCTTCGCAGTTGAAAACGCTTTCCCGGCAAGATCTCCAACAGTACTAATACCCTTATCACGAATAACATCAATGGCTTTCATTGATAACTGTTTAGCTAACGGCATCACTTTTGGGGCCATTCTTGAAAAGAATCCTAAAATGGTCTTGCCGAGGCCATCTCCGTAGTATGCTCTATAAACTGGAAACCGTGAATTAACTACATAGACGAGGGTTGGTTTATCATGATTGTAGTGTACGATCATTATTATAAAAACAATAGTGTTTTCAATTGTTATTTAATCACTATGATACCCATTTGCTAACTCGTCAATGAAATCTCGATAGGTTTTGATATCCATGATACCGCCGGCAAATAACCGTCTACAGATATCAGCTGCTTCATTAATTATTTCCGGTGAATTATTTCCAGCTCGTTTTCCTCCGATGAGAACATCTAATCGTGATATATCATTGATAACACTATCAGGACAAGTGTTTCCAATCCTTGGATTTCCTAATCCACTTCCGCTATAACCAGTTGCTTCATCTAGTTTGTCTGTATCCGTGGTTTGTAAATAATCAAGAGTATCATCATCATCATCATCAGGTGGTAGTTGTTGTTTTTTAGGAGAGAAAGATATTTTCTTTGCAGGTTGCTCTCGCTTTCTTTGCAATTTTGGCGGTTTTTGTTGTTTTAGTTCTTCATATTGATTATACACGTGATCCACCGCATCGATATATTCGATGTATGATGCACTATCCGTCTTTTTTTGACTTTTTCCAGTTTTGATTTTGTAGAATATATCAGCCCAGTGAGTGAAATTCTTAACATATTTATGATGTTCTGGTTTCAACATTTTTTTTCTGTTTTCATAAGAAGTAACAACAAGCGTAGGAATTTCTGTTGGATCAGTCTCATCAATTGCTGCTAACCCTTCTTCGTTAAATCTCATGCGTAAGTCCTCTACTGTTCTCTTTGATTCTATTTGTTTTGTTTGTTCAGTTTTTGCTGCTATTTTTTCAAGTTCACCAATAACAGATTTTCCTGTCTCGGGACCATCTCCCAGTATAGCACGCTCTACCCCCTTCGTTGCTGTGGTTACTGGTTTAAACAATTCTTCAGACCTCAGAGCAAAATCAGTCTGAAGACTCTGTCGTTGTTGCAGTTTATTTCTTACAGAGTCACGAATTGGTATAAATTTCTTAATTGCATCCAGTCGTTCACGAGCCAATCGGGTTGTTAATGCTTCATTGACCATTATTTGAAATCGCAAACTATTTTTCAATTGCAAAACACTTGACATGTCGGATGATTTTTAACACAGTCATGGAAGTGTTATTTCATCGTGAGACACCTTCTATCACTGATGGAGAAAGTGTGGAAATTGTATATAAAATAATTAATACCACAGTTTCTTCACTTTTTGACATGTCGGATGATTTTTGATACGGTCATGGAAGTGTTATTTCATCCTATAACAGCTTCTATCAATGATGGAGCAAGTCACATAATTGTATATAAAATAAATAATACTGTGAGTTGCTCCACTTTTTTGACATGTCGGATGATTTTTGATATGGTCATGGAAGTGTTATTTCATCCTATAACAGCTTCTATCAGGTTTGTGGAAAGTGTCATAATTGTATATAAAATAAATAATACTGACAGTTTCCACACTTTTTCAATGATCAATCTGACATATCGTCCATCGATTTTTGACATCCCCTTGAGGGTCGGCTAAAAAAAATGAGGGTTGGAATGATAAATGGTCAGGCAATCAATGGTCGGGCAATCAATTTTCTTGAATTAATGCTCGTAGGTTTCTAATTTTAGAGTTGACTTCTTTTTTCAATTCGTATTCGTACCCCAATTCTTTTCGTATTCCCTCTACGATAGTATACAACGGAACGAACACACTGATGTCACTGGAAAATGAAAGAGAGTCTTTAATAGAATTCTGAATTCTTTTGATGAGTGCATATTTCTTGGGTAGCATATACTTGTTAGTGCTAACCCCGTATTCTATATCCTGAAAATCAGACAAAATTTGATCAGGATTTAACCCATCTGATAGTTTGATATCCTGATTTTTCAATTTTGCTATTTCAACTATGATGCTATTCATGTTTTCAGAATTCATTATTCTATAAGAATGACATATCTCTAATTGGAAATTATGACGCATTAGACATAACTAAATTGAACTTTTTGCCCCGTCTTTTTTGAAATAGCCGATCGATAAATCTCCTCTGCAACTTTTCGTACTGAAGTTCTACAAATATTGAAATACTTACCGGCTTCATATAATGATTGAAATATTTTTTCTTCGTTCAAAGATTTTACTGGTCTCGCTTTATTTGAACAAGTGCCAGTCCTTCCTCGTTTGGTATTCTCACTCTGTGTGATTGCTTGCAGATTGGATAAAGAATTGTTCCTTGGATTAGAATCAATGTGATCGATAACAAAACCATCCTCGATCAATCCATGGAAACACTCATACACGAAACGATGATTGTGATATTTTTTCTTTCCAACAGTAAACCTCAAATACCCTTGATTACTCCCAAACCCGACCGGTTTCTTTAGTCTACGGTTTCTGACAGTACCATCACTGGATGCTTCATATTTTGTAATCACTGGATGCTGTCTGAATTCTTGGTTCATATATACTATTCTATTGTTTGTCTAATTCAGTGTTTGGTTCAATAATTACATCACTGGAAAATCTTTCGATATAGTCTTGCGGGGTTCTTATGATTTTATCCTTGATGTTGTCAGGGTCAAGGGCTTTTTCAGGGTCATAATTTCTGATGGATTGTCCATTTTTTATTCTTTTATCATAATAACGCTTCAATTCCCTATATCGCTTACCACCACAATCAATACACAATTGTGATCTTCCCTTAACCCCAACCCCACATCGAATACAGGGTAACGGACCAAGACTTCCACGTCGAAAACTTTGCATATGATACCTACAGTATTCATTTTTTCTGCATGATTTGTTACACGGGGTTACATTTCCCATCATGAGCCATTTGCAGTGATTCATTATACATAAAACTTTCATTTAAATGTTTGTTTTTTATATAGCATGAAGGAGTTCAAGAGATTGACTTCGAAAAATGCTAAATTCAATGCTGATAGAGAGTTCAAGAGATTATTGAAAATCAATCCTAGATTTAATCTCGATAGACCAAAAAAACGTCAAAAACGTCCAAGAGACGGAAACATGAAAGAGTTTAAGAGATTATTAAAAATCAATCCTAGATTTAATCTCGATAGACCCAAAAAACGTCCAATAGACGGAAACAAACGTAACAAACGTCCAAGAGACGGAAACATGAAAGAGTTTAAGAGATTATTGAAAATTAACCCTAAATTTAATCTCGATAAACCCAAAAAACGTCCAAAACGCCCAATAGACGGAAACATGAAAGAGTTTAAGAGATTATTGAAAATCAATCCTAGATTTAATCGCGATAGACCCAAAAACCGTAACAAACGTCCAAGAGACGGAAACATGAGATCATCATGGAAGGATGCTCAATTCAATCTTGATATAGTTTCTAATACACCCAAGAATAAAATTCTTGATAAACCCATCAGAGACTGTTTTAATGAATTCAAGCGTGATGGAGCATCTTATTGTTGGTCAACATTTCGAATTGATGGTGTTGTTGACGCTACCATGAATGATGAAAAGGCAGCAGTGATCATTTCACGTGTTGGGGAAAAAGTCATTTTTTCCGAATCAAATTCATTATCCGTGAGAATGGCAAATGGATTATTAAGGATAAATTTGAACCCATTCTCAAGGGCAAAAAAACTGTCACCGTGAATCAGGATTCAAAACCGGGAATTTTGACTGGAATTGATAAACCCTACTACGAAAGATCTTATCCTGTCACAGCAGTTGTTTACGGGATCTATCCGCTCAATGAAAAACCTGATATTTCAAAACTAGCACCCATGAAATATTCGACAGGCCTCAATTGTGTAGCAGAACGAATAATAGAACACTTCACAAATGCGTCCCGGGGAAATAAACTAACTGATCTAAGACGAAAAAAAAATAACCGAGTGGGAGTTCACGGTAAAAGAGCATGGAGCAACAATTCAGGATATAACTAAATTAGAAAAATCATTAAGATTTCCAATATCGGTAAGGACAATCACCGGTGAAGTATTATACGAATCGAAATATAAATCACAGGGAGCCCCCATTGAAATTATTGATCATAACGCGCACGCGTGGTCATCTGCAGTAACAATATTCCCACGGGAAAGAACCGTAAAATATCTATCCCAAACTCTGTTTGGAACCGAAGAGTTTTTTTCAGAGCAGAAATTATTTGATGCTATTTACCATTTGAGTAAAAACGATCCTGTGTCAGCGTGGCTATTTCATAGTAATTCAGACGAGGAATGCAGATTTGATCAGTTTGTAAGGCCTAACGGAGAATTATACCGTACTGAAGAACTGCAGAATCAAATGAAACAACTAGCTAGTGAGTTTTCTGAGGGGGAAATCGAAGATCAATTATTAGCAAACTGTTTCACAGTACCATCCATTGCAGCACATTTTGCTAGAAAGAAAAACGCGTGGAAACCAACACGAAGTGAGTTCTTATCAGATGTCAAATTGTCCTGTCTTGAATACAGCCACGGCGGATTATGGAACACAAAATACACCGCTGATACCGTTATTTCAGTTGATATGATTGCGTGTTATCCAGGAAGTTTTCTTGGGTATGGAGAGTGTGAGAAATATTTCAAACGATTTGGGCACCCTACACACGAAATGACCCGTGTTGCTATTAATGGACCACTTCCTGATTTTGATTTAACCGGATTCGCTTGTGTGGTATCATTTGAAATGGCTGAAGGGCTTCATCCGTGTAGTTATCTTTGGATTGGTAAACACATGTCTGAAAAACACTGGATGCCAATAGTGTTGTTACGGTATATGCTTGATTGTAAGATGTTAAAATCATTAATTGTCAGTGAAGCAATTATATCCTATCGGGCTCAGAAATCAGTCTGGTTACCACAACCTGATCTAGAAAAGATAATTAGCGAAGAGCGAAAACTGTTTCCTGATTTTAATGAACAACAAATCATGGATTGGTCCCAACAGTTATTTGAAATCAGAAACAATGAAGCAAAAAATCTTGGACGAAGAATAATCGGTAAATTTACCCAAGGTGGCAAAGATGATAATACGAAATATTCTTCACGATTGATTATAGACAACGCTGAATACGATTTTGTAATGGCGGATTTAACGAATAAGGGCCTATATGTCAATCGTAAGGACGCATTTATGTCCGATGGAACCAAATTGGGTACAATTGTTACCTACAATGATGGATACCATCCGCAGTACACACATTTGAGAGCTTCTATGCTTGGTTATGCTTCTATCAATCTGTTTTCAATGATCAATAGATTTCCTACCACCGCAGTTAGAGTTGCTACTGACTCATTTTACATAAATAGCAAAATGGCTGATTTTAAGGCTACTGGCAACGAGAAATGGGGATCATGGAGAATTAAGAAAGAAATGATTCATGATTATATTCCATCAGCAGATGTTACCATTGAAAATAATTACTTAGAAAGCAATCAGTGTTCAGAATTTTCTAGTGCACCACCGATTTCTGATCCAATATGCCTGTATAAAACAGTTTATTTAAACGGCTGTGGTGGGTCAGGAAAAACAACCCGGGCAATTGAGTTATTTCGTTTTTCCAATCCAAACATGATTGTACTAACACCAACTCATAGACTTGCAAGAGAAATGATACAGAGAGGGGTAAATGCCTGCACTTATCATAGTTTCTTTAGATGGAAGGGAGATAAATGGACTCCTGAGCACATGGGAGAGAAATTTATTCCTGAAATTATCATTTGGGATGAAATAGACACAGTGTCCGAAGATGTCTTAAAAATATTTCTTGAGTGGTTGTTATTGAAGAATACAAAAGTCGTCATGTGCGGTGATCACGGCCAACCATCACCATTTGTCGGTGCATCCCCCCATGAATGGCTAAAGGGTTTTGTAGACTATTAACAAGAAATTGATACCGATCATAGATCACTTGATAATGAATTAAAAGAATTGAAGAAACTAATTAGATTACAACCGGATAGAATCCAGTGTGAAATAACCCGTGAAATAATTTCGGAAACTCCCATGAATGAGTTTTGGGAAATGTGGAGACCAAATGATTTAATCATTGCAAGTAGAAAAATAGTCAGGGACACACTTCAGATGAAGTTATTTGAATTGCATAAACAAAAATTTGCAACATTTCCAGTGCCTCTTTGTTATAGGCCATCGGATACGCGAAAACAGAATATCGAAGTTGATATTCCAGGACAGAGTGAAAAGCAGAGTCTCGTATTAAATGATATTGTGCTGGTTGATATCAATGTTGTTGAAGATGCATTGCGTGCTAATAAATCCCCATGGACGCTAGGATACGCAGCGACGATACATTCTTCACAGGGATTGACTATATCGGATACAATTGTTTGGATGGTAGATAATCGCATAGAATGGTCAAATTTAGTCTATCTTTCAGTATCCAGAGTACGAAAAATAAATCAACTTCGAAGAATTGTCCTGACAGAGTCAGGCGATGATGAAATCATTGGCGATGATGAAATCATTGGTGACGATAATGATATTATTGATAAAAAACTCTCCGGTTACAAACAACAGGACAAAAAAAAAACAACGAGAATTTGATATTGATGCTGAATTAATAATCACTTTGAAGAAACAACAGAATAATCACTGCGCGAGTTGCAATTGTATAATGCGTTGGCAGTATTCGGATAAGGATCCTCGCCAATTCACCGTGGACAGAAAAAATAACAATCTCGGTCATGTCAGAAATAATGTGATGTTGACTTGTCTTGAGTGCAATAGACGCAAGGGTGCTAGTTAAGACCATGCGGTGGTAATTGAGTATCGTCAGGAATTACTTGTAGTTGTTGTCTAGTAAACCCACGCTGAGGGGCAGTTGAATCCAGTTTATAGATTGGAGGTCTACCCGTAGATTGTGTTATACTAAATATCTTATGCGTAGTGACGCTCCAAATAGGATCAGTAGCCCTTTTTGTACCACCCTCAAGCTCTCCTGGTTCATATAAATACCTCACAATGACATTACTACCAAGAATTGGTTCTTTGAAATCTTTTTGTGGTTTTTCAGGTATCGACTTCTTTTTAATCGCGTTGATAGGTTTCATGTTGATGGTTCTAGTAATCTCGTTATTCAGTGCGGTAACTACACCTGGTAATCTCTTAACCCATTCACGGGATCTTTTTTCTTGGATGAATTCTTTTGCATATTGATATCCAAATAACCGCTCAGCAAGGGTTTTATTAAACCGTTCTACAATGGCCTGATCACGATGCAGTGCAGTATGCCCTCGTCTGATAGCGACATTGTGATATTTCATTGTAGATAACACTGCACCCTGAAATTCCTTGCCCGGGTCAACTTGTAACAGATTTGGCCAGTGCAGAGGGCTCCTTCGATAAATCCTTTCAAATGCAGAAGCCACTTCAGTGGCTGATTTTGTTTTTAACGGTTCTGCTTCTTTGTATCGACTTGCAATATCAACTACAGTTAACGCATATTTGTAACCACGATCATGTGGCAGAAATAATAGATCAGCCTGATGAACTTCATTAGGAAAGGTCACATCAAAATGCGAGAATTGAATTTGTTTAGGCGGTGGTAGATAAATTTGCCATAGTGCCTGTTTGGATAACCAATGAGACGCAGTGGTTTTTTTCACTTTTGCGGCGCTAGCGAGTTTACTGATTGCAGCGTTACCCTTCCAGTATCCTCTTGGGGAATAATAAATAGATTCCATGTTGCTATTAATTACCAGCACCTAACATCAATTTACTTTTCATAGCCGATTTTATCAAAAATGAAGCCAATTTTTCTTTGAAGGATTTATCAGTGATAGAATTCAACGCATGAATTAATTTCACATCTGCTAGATGCCTGTGTTGCAAATTGCTACTTTTATAAGCAACATCATGAAGGTGACAGGCCTTATCAATAGCGTTTATTGGTTCCTCACCGGGTCGGGGCTGATTTTGATCATTGAGTCTGATATCAAGTCTTGTTCCCGGTCCACAATAACTATACCCTGGAAGGTGTTTTTCTCCCGGGTATTTTGCCCATGGGGTTCCAGGGAGTTTTGCTAATTTGGCAGCGATATCACCTCCTCGTTTTTTTTTAAAGGTTCCTTGGGTTCCTTGGGTTTAGAAACAAATCTAAATTTCTTTGTACTACACTGTACGCATTTACCAGAAAGCGCTGATCGGTTATTTTTAGTTGTAATCGTCGTCAAGTCATCTGTGGCAGTACGCGCCTTACACTTCACGCAATATAGATCCATAATTTATGTATAGAGATATGAATATAATTGATTTTTCAGCGACTAAAACAAGAGAACCAGTGAAGCATCATGCAGCGCTACCAAACTCTATCCGCGCAATTATAATCGGGCCATCTGGATCCGGTAAAACGCAATTGTTGCTCAATTTAATAATGAGATGGATGAAGTGGGATAAGTTGTATTTAATTGCCCCTAGCGTAGATGATCAACGATGCTATGAAGTGCTAAAAGATTTTAATGAAAACGCTTCAGAGATTGCTGGCGAGGATGTTATTGAATTTATAACCGATATTGACGAGGCGCCATCCGTGAATGACCTCGATGGAAGTATCAACAATTTAGTTGTATACAACGATGTCATGTTAGATAATCAAAAAAATCCTGCTAGAATATTTTCCCGAGGCAGGCCTAAAAACACGGATGTGATCTATGTCACTCAACGCTACACTCAGATTCCAAAAGTGATTAGAGATAACTGTAATATGCTTGCTGTATTCAACGGCGTTGATACACATACGCTACGAAATATTTGGCAGACATGGTGTTCTGATATGGACTTCAATCAATTTAGAAATTTCTTTAGTCATGCTCAGTCTGCCCCACACGGATTTGTAACAATAAATTTACATGACCCTCAAACACGATATCGTATCGGACTGGATCAAATATTCGGTTGAAAATCGAAGATTTTTGTTAACCAGAACTGAAAGTTCTAGTGAGTGACAACGACGTTGTAGTCCCTTTTCCCAAAAATCGATGGAGGATTTCATTAATTTCATTGATTTTTTCATATTTTTTTTTGGGACCTAATCCATGATTCACATACACATTGGGGGGTCTGATGTCACTGGTTTCATTGTTTTTAAGCGTGATTTCAGTGAAAACTTGTCTAAAAATGTTGTCTGATTCGCCCCTTCTGCTGCTCATTTAACGCATGAATTAATTTTACATCCGCGAGATGCCTGTGTTGCAGGTTGCTGCTTTTATATGCAACATCATGAGCATGACACGCCTTGTCAATGGCGTTCATTGGTTCTTCACCACGTCGAGGTTGATTTTGATCATCAAGTCTGATATCTAATCGTGTTCCCGGGTCACAGTAGCTATATCCTGGAAGATTTTTTCTCCTGGATACTTTGCCCACGGCGTTTCAATGAGTTTTACTAACTTGGCTGCGATATCACCTCCTCGTTTGTTTTTTTTTAAAACATCTCCGGATTGTAAAATCTTTCATTTTGTAGAAACAAATCTAAACTTTTTATACCACATGTTGCACATCTACCAGTAAGTGCTGATCTGTTATTCCTAGTTGTAATCGTCGTCACATCATTTGTGCCAGTACGCGTTTTACACTTCACACAATATAGATCCATAATTTATGTATAGAGATATGAATATAATTGATTTTTCAGCGACTAAAACAAGAGAACCAGTTAAGCATAATGCAGCGCTACCAAACTCTATCCGCGCAATTATAATCGGGCCATCTGGATCCGGCAAGACGCAATTGTTGCTCAATTTAATAATGAGATGGGTTACGTGGGATAAATTGTATTTAATTGCCCCTAGCGTAGATGATCAACGATGCTATGAAGTGTTAAAGGATGTTAATGAAAACACTTCAGAGATTGCCGGCGAGGATATTATTGAATTTATAACCGATATTGACGAGGCACCATCAGTAGAAGATCTCGATGGAAGTATTAACAATTTAGTTGTATACGATGATGTAATGTTAGATAAACAAAAAAATCCTGCTAGAATATTTTCCCGAGGCAGGCATAAAAGCACGGACGTGATATATGTCACTCAACGCAACAGACAGATTCCAAAAGTGATCAGAGATAACTGCAATTTATTGTGTGTATTTAACGGAGTTGATTCTCATACTCTTAGAAATATTTTGCAAACTTGGTGCTCCGGTAATATGGATTAGAATCAATTTAAACATTTCTTTAGCCGCGCTTAGTCGACCCCGTACGGATTTAAAACAATAAATTTGCATGATCCTCGGACATGATATCGTATCGGACTCGATCAAATATTCGGTTAAAATCATTTATTATTTTTGTTAACCTATAGCAGCAGAGGGGGTGAATAACAACATAGTTGCGACCAAAATTGATTGAAAAATCGCAAAGCCTCCGTTTGCCAAATGGAGACTTATTTTTTTCTGGTTAAAATATCAGATTTTGAAGCAAGGCTCTATTTTTCGTTTCGAAGTTTCAATCAATTTTTTGTCGGAAAAAGTTGTGAGGTTCACTCCCTCTGCTGCTTGTTCTGTAGCCGTACAATTCAACTCGTATTGAATTGATGTTTTACGTTGATAACGTGTCAGTTTTCATGATGAAATTACATATAGGAAAGTAACTGATACAGCGATAAGTAGGAACACATAACACGTAACTGATTATGTATTGATGCTAGAGGGAGGCAACATTGGTTTGGTTGTAAGAAAAGACGTGTTTCCGAGATGTTGATTTACTACTCTCTGCATGAGTTAGTTCCGTTGCTAACCACATTTCATCGCTAGCATCAGCTTGTAAACGCACTCATCCAGTGGATACCAAACCAGGTAATAAATGGAATCTTATGACGAAGGAGCCGTTCAGGGATGTAAATGTCTGTGATAATTGAAGTAACGTTACCTGTTCTGTCTGTTTTCTATCTTAGAAAAACATTCCAGTCTGACATGTGTTCATTTCGGAACAATTTCAATCACTCTGATTTCACTCTTTTATCGGGGCCATCAACATAATGCATTCCAAAGCTTGATGCATCGAATAGATTGTATTGGCGTATGTCATATTGGGAAACGTTAGATACAGGCAAGTCGTTCGTAGACGTAATTTCACCAATGAAATGACGGAGTTGTAGGGATGTAAGCATTTTACTCCATTATTCTCAAGCGGTATAGCCAGTGACAAAGCTGTCGACCGTGTTTGGTTGTTGTGTCTGCACCATTGGCTATATTGTGTATGCGAGGTGTTTATTGATTGTATCCAAATTATTGTAGACCATTTCAAGGAATGATCTTTAAAGTTACAATGAGAGAACACATACAATAATGTTTTGTACTTTTTCAACTCGCAATTCGTGTTCTGTCTCAAGACTCAGTTGAAACATATTAGAGTCCCGTGATTGTAAATTTATTAATGAATTTCTCACAGAAATGAGTGTTGAATATATTTTAATTATGAAATGAATGTCGCTTTTCGGGCATACTATTCTCAACTTTCTATTATTAATTATCCACAGAATATCAACGAACAACCATAACCAGTCCAACAGTGACAACTACAATCCAACAGTCCACCATGACTAAACTTAGCATTACAAGCATCACAACGCCGACTGCTACCACCTCTCTGTCCACGAGTTTATCGTGGTCTTCCACTGGTAAGATGACGTTGAATAACTATGAAGATACAATGTTAAACATATATAAATGCAATAAATATTAAAGTTGGATCATGTCTCCCACTATGTATGTTTATAATGAAAGTACTCTGAATAATGTTCTCGTCCTCATTGTTATGGAGATAGTGTTTGAGTCTTTAATTTTAATACAGCTTCAATCCGTGCTTGTGCGTAATTAGGTATTATTTAGGTATATCACAACCTTGTTTAGGCACATGCGCATTCAGAACGTTTAAAGTCTTTCTTACGGGCACAGGCAACGATTCAGTTGGGAAGAGTACAACTTGACCGATCTCAATTTAGTCTGCGTAGAGAAAATGTGCTACTCTTCATAATCAATTTAGATGTTAGTTGTTTTAAAGATAATGACATAATTATGGATAGAACTTGATTAACTGCGTATCATTGCTAACTAGAAGCTTATGAAGTCTTTTTAGGCTGGCTTGTACTTTATAATAGAGAGCTTTAGAAATGTTATCTTCTTACTCAGTGTGATGCATAGTTATTAGTTATGTAATTAAATCGCAATTAATATGCACGGTTTATAACCATTTTCTTTTGATGAGGAATTTTGTGACGAAGGAGCCATTCAGAGACGCAAATGTCCTTGACAATGGAAATTGCTTTGCTAATTCCGAATGTTCTCCTTTTCAACGATATATGACAACTGGAATAATTAAACCGACTGTCATATGATTCTGCTCTCGGTCAATATCACAATTTAATCCAATGGTCGATCCATCCAATATATTTGTTTGGCGATGTTTCATCTTTGAAAAGTGAATAGAGATCATCCATTCGTAGCAATATATTGCACAAAACTGTATGAATTACTCTTAACGTATGTTTATTGCTATGGCATTTAATACTGTCCCACATTGTTTAATATCATTGAATATTGCGATTGGTGAGATATTAGCTGAAGCAGGATGTAAGTTTAATACCTTAAGGAGAGGGTGGGATGCATCGAACAGCCAATGTATATCACTAATTGGCTCGAAATGTACGGTTTATGCTGTAAACATATAGGAGGAGACATACAGATATTAATAATTTGTACCGCTATAAATCAGTCCTAACCCTCTTGTTTTAAGACGAGAATTCTTAGAGTTCGGATATTTTCCAATGTTATTAATGATTTACTGATACAATAAACATCGATTCTGTGACAATGCGGACTGAGTGTTATACTTCTGACTAAATGTTGACCAATGTCTCTCACCAAATAAAGACATGATATAAAACTAGTTACCCTAGTCGAAAGCAGGGTACAAATAACCAACATATCGGAACTACTGTTATCACTACACGTGCCACAATGAATATTGCTACTTATCTGTTTCCAAGTTCGCCGTTGTCATCCCCAGGTTAGACGAGGCCATATATTTATGAAGATCAAATGGAATACATATGCAGATGCAGGTTCATATCAAAGTTGCATTATGACAGCAGCACTATACATATTTAATGAATTCGTTGCGTCTTAAACTGTATAAAGATTGGATTGCGTCCCAGTTCATTAGTTGGTGTTTAGGTCTAGTTAGAACTAACTGATGCGTTCGTGTTCTGTAGCCGAACAATTCAACTCGTATTGAATTGATGTTTTACTTTGATAACGTGTCAGTTTTCATGATTAAATTACATATAGGAAAGTAACTGATGCAGCGATAAGTAGGAGCACATAACACGTAACTGATTACGTATTGTTGCTAGATGGAGGCAACTTTGGTTTGCTTGTAAGAGAAGACGTGTTTCCGAGTTGTTGATTCACTTACTCTCTGTATGAGTTAATTCCGTTGCTAACCACATTTCATCGCTAGCATCAGCTTGCAAACGCACTCATCCAGTGGATGCCAAACCTGGTAATGTATGGAAACCTATGACGAAGGAGCCATTCAGGGATGTAAATGTCTGTGATAATTGAAGTAATGTAACCTGTTCTGTGTGTTCTCTATCTTAGAAAAACATTCCAGTCTGACATGTGTTCATTTCGGAATAATTTCACTCACTCCGTTGTCACTCTGCTTTCGGGGCCATCAACATGATCTGTTCCAAAGCTTGATGCATCGAATAGATTGGATAGGCGGATGCAATATTTTGAATCGTTAGATAAAGGCAAGTTGTCCGTAGACGTAATTTCTCCAATGAAATGTCGAAGTCGTAGGAACGTAAGCATTTTTACTACATTCTTCTGAAGCGGTATTGCCAGTGACAAAGCTGTTGACCGTGTTTGGTTGTTGTTTCTGCACCATTGGCTTTCATTCGTATGCGAAGTGTTTAGTGATTGTATCCCGATCATTGGAGACAATTTCAGGAAATGATCTTTAATGTTACAATGACAGAACACATAAAATAATGTTTTTTTCTTTTTTAAACTCGGTATTCGTTTTCTGTCTCAAGATTCAGTTGAAACATCTTAGAGTCCCGTGATTGTAAATTTATTAATGAATTTTTCACAGAAATGAATGTTGAATATATTTTAATTATAAAATGAATGTCGCTTTCCGGGCATACTATTCTCAACTTTCTATCATTATTTGTATCCACAGGATATCAACCAACAAGCATAACCAGTCCAACAGTGACCACTACAATCCAACCGTCCACCACGACTACACTTACCATTACAAGCGGAACAACGCGGACAGCTACCACCTCTTCTTCCGCGAGCTTATCGTGGTCTTCCACTGGTAAGATGACGTTGAATAACTATGAAGATACAATGTTAAACATATATAAATGCAATGAATATTAAAGTGGATCGTGTCTCCCACTATGTATGTTTTGTTGATAATGAAAGTACTCTGAGTTATGTTCTCGTCCTCATTGTTATCGAGATATTGTTTGAGTCTTTAATTTTAATACAGCTTCAATCCGTGCTTGTGCGTAAGTAGGTATTATTTAGGTATATCACAAACTAGTTTAGGCGCATGCGTATTCAGAACGTTTAATGTTTTTGTTATGGGCCCTGGCAACGATACAGTTGGGAACAGTACAACTTAACCGATCTCAACTTAGTCTGCGTAGAGAAAATGTGCCACGTTTCATAATCTATTTAGATGTTAGTTGTTTTAAAGATAGTGACATAATTATGGATAGGACTTGACTAAGTGCGTATCTTTGCTGACCAGAAGCTTATGAAGTCTTTTTAGGCTGGCTTGTACATTATAATAGCGAGCTTTAGAAATGCTATCTTCTTACTCAATGTAATGCATAGTTATTAGTTATGAAATTAAATCACAATTCATATGCACGGTTTCCAAACATTTTCTTTTGATGAGGAATTTTGTGACGAAGGAGTCATTCACTGACGCAAATTTCCTCGAGAATGGAAATTGCTTAGTCAATTCCGAATGTTCTCCTTTTCAACGATATATGACAGATCTGGAATAATTCCACCGACTCTCATATGATTCTGCTCTCGGTCAATATCACAATTTAATCCAATGGTCGATCCATCCAATCTATTTGTTTGGGGATGTTTCATCTGTGAAAAGTGAATAGAGATCATCCATTCGTAGCAATATCTTGCACTAAGCTGTATGAATTACTCTTAACGTATGTTTATTGCTATGGCATTTAATATTGTCCCACATCGTTAGATATCATTGAATATTGCGAGTGTTGAGATATTAGCTGAAGCAGGATGTCAGTTTAATAACTTAAGGTGAGCGTGGAATTCATCGTACAGCCAATGTATATGACTAATTGGCTCAAAATGTACGGATTATGATGTAAACGTATCGGAGGAGACATAGACATATTAATAATTTGTACAGGTTATAAATCAGCCCTATCCTTCCTGTTTTATGATGAGAAATCTTAGAGTTCGCAAATTTTCCAATGTTATTAATGATTTGCTGATAAAATAAACATCGAATCTGTGACAACGCGGCCTGAGTATTTTACTTCTGACTAAATGTTCACCAATGTCTCTCACCAAATAAACACACGATATGCAACTAGTTTCTCTAGTCCAAACCAGGGCACAAATAATCAACATATCGGAACTACTGTTATCACTACATGTGCCACAATGAATATTGCTTCTTATCTGTCTCCAAGTTCGCCGTTGTCATCCCCAGGTAAGACGAGGCCTAATATTTATGAAGATCAAATGGAATAAATATGCAGATGCAGGTTCATATCAAAGTTGCATTATGTCAGCAGCACTATACAAATTTAATGAATTCGTTGCGTCTTAAACTGTATAAAGATTGGGTTGCTTCCGTGTTCATTAGTTCGTGTTTAGGTCGAGTTAGAACTAACTGATGCGTTCGTGTTCTGTAGCCGTACAATTCAACTCGTATTGAATTTATGTTTTACGTTTGTAACGGTTTCATGATTAAATTACATATAGGAAAGTAACTGATACAGCGATAAGTAGGAGCACATAACAGGTAACTGATTACGTATTGTTGCTAGAGGAAGGCAACTTTGGTTTGCTTGTAAGAAAGACGTGTTTCCGAGATGTTGATTTACCACTCGCTGTATGACTTAGTTACGTTGCTAACCACATTTCATCGCTAGCATCAGCTTGTAAACGCACTCATCAAGTGGATGCCAAACCTGGTAATGTATGGAATCCTATGACGAAGGAGCCATTGAGGGATGTAAATGTCTGTGGTAATTGAAGTAACGTTACCTGTTTTGTATGTTCTCTATCTTAGAAAAACATTCCAGTCTGACATGTTTTCATGTCGGAACAATTTCACTCACTCCGTTGTCACACTGCTTTCGGGGCCATCAGCATAATCTATTCCAAAGCTTGTTGCATCGAATAGATTGGATAGGCGGATGCAATATTTGGAATCGTTAGATAAAGGCAAGTTGTCAATAGACGTAATTTCTCCAATGAAATGTCGATGTCCTAGAGACGTAAGCTTTTTTACTCCATTATTCTGAAGCGGTATTGCCAGTGACAAAGCTGTCGACCGTGTTTGGTTGTTGTGTCTGCACCATTGGCTATACTCTGTATGCGAAGTGTTTAGTGCTTGTATCCCAATTATTGTAGACAATTTCAGGAAATGATCTTTAAAGTTTCAATGACAGAACACATATAATAATGTTTTTTTTTTTTAAACTCGGTATTTGTTTTCTGTCTCAAGATTCAGTTGAAACATCTTAGAGTCCCGTGATTGTAAATTTATTAATGAATTTCTCACAGAAATGAATGCTGAATATATTTTAATTATGAAATGAATGTCGCTTTTCGGGCATACTATTCTCAACTTTCTATCATTATTTTTATCCACAGGATATCAACCAACAAGCATAACCAGTCCAACAGTGACCACTACAATCCAACCGTCCACCACGACTACACTTACCATTATAAGCGGCACAACGCGGACAGCTACCACCTCTTCTTCCGCGAGCTTATCGTGGTCTTCCACTGGTAAGATGACGTTGAATAACTATGAAGATACAATGTTAAACATATATAAATGCAATGATTATTAAAGTTGGATCGTGTCTCCCACACTGTATGTTTTGTTTATAATGAAAGTACTCTGAGTTATGTTCTCGTCCTCATTGTTATGGAGTTATTGTTTGAGTCTTTAATTTTAATACAGCTTCAATCCGTGCTTGTGCGTAAGTAGGTATTATATAAGTATATCACAAACTAGTTTAGGCGCATGCGTATTCAGAACGTTTAATGTTTTTGTTATGGGCTCTGGCAACGATACAGTTGGGAACAGTACAACTTAACCGATCTCAATTTAGTCTGCGTAGAGAAAATGTGCCACTTTTAATAATCTATGTAGATGTTAGTTGTTTTAAAGATAGTGACATAATTATGGATAAGACTTGACTAAGTGTGTATTATTGCTGACCAGAAGATTATGAAGTCTTTTTAAGCTGGCTTGTACTTTATTATAATAGCGAGCTTTAGAAATGCTATCTTCTTACTCAATGTAATGCATAGTTATTAGTTATGTAATTAAATCACAATTCATATGCACGGTTTCCAAACATTTTCTTCTTATGAGGAATTTTGTGACGAAGGAGCCATTCCTCGAGAATGGAAATTGCATAGTCAATTCCGAATGTTTTCCTTTTCAACGATATATGACAGATCTGGAATAATTCCACCGACTCTCATATGATTCTGCTCTCGGTCAATATCACAATTTAATCCAATGGTCGATCCATCCAATCTATTTGTTTGGGGATGTTTCATCTGTGAAAAGTGAATAGAGATCATCCATTCGTAGCAATATATTGCACTAAGCTGTATGAATTACTCTTAACGTATGTTTATTGCTATGGCATTTAATATTGTCCCACATCGTTAGATATCATTGAATATTGCGAGTGATGAGATATTAGCTGAAGCAGGATGTCAGTTTAATAACTTAAGGAGAGGGTGGGATGCATCGTACAGCCAATGTATATCACTAATTGGTTCGAAATGTATGGTTTATGCTGTAAACGTATAGGAGGAGACATAGATATATTAATAATTTGTACAGGTTATAAATCAGTCCTATCCTTCCTGTTTTATCATGAGAAATCTTATAGTTCGCAAATTTTCCAATGTTATTAATGATTTACTGATAAAATAAACACCGAATCTGTGACAACGCGGCCTGAGTGTTTTTCTACTGACTAAATGTTGACCAATGTCTCTCACCAAATAAACATATGATATCCAACTAGTTTCTCTAGTCCAAACCAGGGCACAAATAATCAACATATCGGTACTACTGTTATCACTACACGTGCCACAATGAATATTGCTACTTATCTGTCTCCTAGTTCGCTGTTGTCATCCACAGGTTAGACGAGGCCTAATATTATTGAAGATCAAATGGAATACATATGCAGATGCAGGTTCATATCAAAGTTGCATTATGTCAGCAGCACTATACATATTTAATGAATTCGTTGCGTCTTAAACTGTATAAAGATTGGGTTGCGTCCGTGTTCATTAGTTGGTGTTTAGGTCTAGTTAGAACTAACTGATGCGTTCGTGTTCTGTAGCCGTACAATTCAACTCGTATTGAATTTATTTTTTACGTGTGTAACGGTTTCATGATTAAATTACATATAGGAAAGTAACTGATACAGCGATAAGTAGGAGCACATAACATGTAACTGATTACGTATTGTTGCTAGAGGAAGGCAACTTTGGTTTGGTTGTAAGAAAAGACGTGTTTCCGAGATGTTGATTTACCACTCGCTGTATGACTTAGTTACGTTGCTAACCACATTTCATCGCTAGCATCAGCTTGTAAACGCACTCATCCAGTGGATGCCAAACCTGGTAATGTATGGAATCCTATGACGAACGAGCCATTGAGAGATGTAAATGTCTGTGGTAATTGAAGTAACGCTACCTGTTTTGTGTGTTCTCTATCTTAGATAAACATTCCAGTCTGACATGTGTTTATTTCGGAATAATTTCACTCACTCCGTTGTCACTATACTTTCGGGGCCATTAGCATGATCTATTCCAAAGCTTGATGCATCGAATAGATTGGATTGGCGGATGCAATATTTGGAATCGTTAGATAAAGGCAAGTTGTCCGTAGACGTAATTTCTCCAATGAAATGTCGAAGTCGTAGGGACGTAAGCTTTTTTACTCCATTATTCTGAAGCGGTATTGCCAGTGACAAAGCTGTCGACCGTGTTTGGTTGTTGTGTCTGCACCATTGGCTATACTCTGTATGCGAAGTGTTTAGTGATAGTACCCCAATTATTGTAGACAATTTCAGGGAATGATCTTTAAAGTTACAATGACAGTATACATGAAATAATGTTTTGTACTTTTTAAACTCGGTATTCGTTTTCTATCTCAAAATTCAGTTAAAGCATCTTAGAGTCCCGTGATTGTAAATTTATTAATGAATTCCTCACAGAAATGAATGTTGAATATATTTTAATTATGAGATTAATGTCGCTTTTCGGGCATACTATTCTATTATTTTTATCCACAGGATATCAACCAACAAGCACAATCAGTCCAACAGTGACCATTACAATACAACCGTCCACCACGACTACACTTATCATTACAAGCGGCACAACGCGGACATCTACCACCTCTTTTTCCGCGAGCTTATCGTGGTCTTCCACTGGTAAGATGACGTTGAATAACTATGAAGATACAATGTTAAACATATATAAATGCAATGAATATTAAAGTGGATCGTGTCTCCCACTATGTATGTTTTGTTGATAATGAAAGTTATGTTCTCGTCCTCATTGTTATGGAGATATTGTTTGAGTCTTTAATTTTAATACAGCTTCAATCCGTGCTTGTGCGTAAGTAGGTATTATTTAGGTATATCACAAACTAGTTTAGGCGCATGCGTATTCAGAACGTTTAATGTTTTTGTTATGGGCTCTGGCAACGATACAGTTGGGAACAGTACAACTTAACCGATCTCAATTTAGTCTGCGTAGGGAAAATGTGCCACTTTTCCTAATCTATTTAGATGTTAGTTGTTTTAAAGATAGTGACATAATTATGGATAGGACTTGACTAAGTGTGTATCATTGCTGACCAGAAGCTTGTGAAGTCTTTTTAAGCTGGCTTGTACTTTATAAAGGCGAGCTTTAGAAATGCTATTTCCTTACTCAATGTAATGCATAGTTATTAGTTATGTAATTAAATCACAATTCATATGCACGGTTTCCAACCATTTTCTATTGATGAGGAATTTTGTGACGAAGGAGCCATTCACTGACGCAAATGTCCTCGAGAATGGAAATAGCATAGTCAATTCCGAATGTTCTCCTCTTCAACGATATATATCAGATCTGGAATAATTCCACCGACTCTCATATATTCTGCTCTCGGTCAATATCACAATTTAATCCAATGGTCGATCCATCCAATATATTTGTTTGGCGATGTTTCATCTGTGAAAAGTGAATAGAGATCATCCATTCGTAGCAATATCTTGCACAAAGCTGTATGAATTAATCTTAACGTATGTTTATTGCTATGGCATTTAATACTGTCCCACATCGTTAGATATCATTGAATATTGCGAGTGGTGAGATATTAGCTGAAGCAGGATGTCAGTTTAATAGCTTAAGGAGAGGATGGGATGCATCGTACAGCCAATGTATATCACTAATTGGCTCGAAATGTACGGTTTATGCTGTAAACGTATAGGAGGAGACATGGAGATATTAATATTTTGTACAAGTTATAAATATGCCCTATGCTTCTTGTTTTATGATGAGAAATCTTATAGTTCGCAAATTTTCCAATGTTATTAATGATTTACTGATAAAATAAACGTCGAATCTGTGACAATGCGGCCTGAGTGTTTTACTTCCGACTAAATGTTGACCAATGTCTCTCACCAAATAAACATATGATATCCAACTAGTTTCTCTAGTCCAAACCAGGGCACAAATAATCAACATATCGGAACTACTGTTATCACAACACGTTCCACAACGAATATTGCTACTTATCTGTCTCCAAGTTCGCCGTTGTCATCCCCAGGTAAGACGAGGCCTAATATTTATGAAGATCAAATGGAATACATATGCAGATGCAGGTTCATATCAAAGTTGCATTATGTTAGCAGCACTATACATATTTAATGAACTTGTTGCGTCTTAAACTGAATAAAAATTGGATACAGTCCCTGTTCATCAGTTGGTGTTTAGAACTGGTGAGAACTAACTGTTGCGTTTGAGGTCTGTAGCCGTACAATTCAATTGGTATTGAATTTATGTTTTACGTTTGTAACGGTTTCATGATTAAATTACATATAGGAAAGTAACTGATACAGCGATAAGTAGGAGCACATGACACGTAACTGATTACGTAGTGTTCCTAGAGGAAGGCAACTTTGGTTTGCTTGTAAGAAAAGACGTGTTTCCGAGATGTTGATTTACCACTCGCTGTATGACTTAGCTACGTTGCTAACCACATTTCATCGCTAGCATCAGCTTGTAAACGCACTCATCCAGTGGATGCCAAACCTGGTAATGTATGGAATCCTATGACGAAGGAGCCATTGAGGGATGTAATTGTCTGTGGTAATTGAAGTAACGTTACCTGTTTTGTGTGTTCTCTATCTTAGAAAAGCATTCCAGTCTGACATGTGTTCATTTCGGAATAATTTCACTCACTCCGTTGTCACTCTGCTTTCGGGGCCATCAGAATGATCTGTTCCAAAGCTTGATGCATCGAATAGATTGGGTTGGCGGATGCAATATTTGGAATCGTTAGATAAAGTCAAGTTGTCCGTAGACGTAATTTCTCCAATGAAATGTCGAAGTCGTAGGGAAGTAAGCTTTTTTACTCCATTATTCTGAAGCGATATAGCCAGTGACAAAGCTGTCGACCGTGTTTGGTTGTTGTGTCTGTACCATTGGCTATACCCTGTATGCGAAGTGTTTAGTGATTGTATCCCAATTATTGTAGACAATTTCAGGAAATGATCTTTAAAGTTACAATGACAGAACACATAAAATAATGTTTTGTACTTTTTCAACTCGGTATTCGTTTTCTGTCTCAAGATTCAGTTGAAACATCTTAGAGTCCCGTGATTGTAAATTTATTAATGAATTTCTCACAGAAATGAATGTTGAATATATTTTAATTATGAAATGAATGTCGCTTTTCGGGCATACTATTCTCAACTTTCTATCATTATTTTTATCCACAGGATATCAACCAACAAGCATAACCAGTCCAACAGTGACCACTACAACCCAACCGTCCACCACGACTACACTTATCATTACAAGCGGCACAACGCGGACAGCTACCACCTCTTTTTCCGCGAGCTTATCGTTGTCTTCCACTGGTAAGATGACGTTGAATAACTATGAAGATACAATGTTAAACATATATAAATGCAATGAATATTAAAGTTGGATCGTGTCTCCCACACTGTATGTTTTGTTTATAATGAAAGTACTCTGAGTTATGTTCTCGTCCTCATTGTTATCGAGATATTGTTTGAGTCGTTAATTTTAATACAGCTTCAATCCGTGCTTGTGCGTAAGTAGGTATTTTTTAGGTATATCACAAACTAGTTTAGGCGCATGCGTATTCAGAACGTTTAATGTTTTTGTTACGGGCACTGCCAACGATACAGTTGGGAACAATACAACTTAACCGATCTCAATTTAGTCTGCGTAGGGAAAATGTGCCACTTTTCCTAATCTATTTAGATGTTAGTTGTTTTAATGATAGTGACATAATTATGGATAGGACTTGACTAAGTGTGTATCATTGCTGACCAGAAGCTTATGAAGTGTTTTTAAGCTGGCTTGTACTTTATAAAGGCGAGCTTTAGAAATGCTATTTCCTTACTCAATGTAATGCATAGTTATTAGTTATGTAATTAAATCACAATTCATATGCACGGTTTCCAACCATTTTCTATTGATGAGGAATTTTGTGACGAAGGAGCCATTCACTGACGCAAATGTCCTCGAGAATGAAAATTGCATAGTCAATTCCGAATGTTCTCCTCTTCAACGATATATGATAGATCTGGAATAATTCCACCGACTCTCATATATTCTGCTCTCGGTCAATATCACAATTTAATCCAATGGTCGATCCATCCAATATATTTGTTTGGCGATGTTTCATCTCTGAAAAGTGAATAGAGATCATCCATTCGTAGCAATATCTTGCACTAAGCTGTATGAATTAATCTTAACGTATGTTTATTGCTATGGCATTTAATACTGTCCCACATCGTTAGATATCATTGAATATTGCGAGTGGTGAGATATTAGCTGAAGCAGGATGTCAGTTTAATAGCTTAAGGAGAGGGTGGGATGCATCGTACAGCCAATGTATATCACCAATTGGCTCGAAATGTACGGTTTATGCTGTAAACGTATAGGAGGAGATATGGAGATATTAATATTTTGTACAAGTTATAAATATGCCCTATACTTTCTGTTTTATGATGAGAAATCTTATAGTTCGCAAATTTTCCAATGTTATTAATGATTTACTGATAAAATAAACGTCGAATCTGTGACAATACTGCCTGAGTGTTTTACTTCTGACTAAATGTTGACCAATGTCTCTCACCAAATAAACATATGATATCCAACTAGTTTCTCTAGTCCAAACCAGGGCACAAATAATCAACATATCGGAACTACTGTTATCACAACACGTTCCACAACGAATATTGCTACTTATCTGTCTCCAAGTTCGCCGTTGTCATCCCCAGGTAAGACGAGGCCTAATATTTATGAAGATCAAATGGAATACATATGCAGATGCAGGTTCATATCAAAGTTGCATTATGTCAGCAGCACTATACATTTTTAATGAACTTGTTGCGTCTTAAACTGAATAAAAATTGGATACAGTCCCTGTTCATCAGTTGGTTTTCAGATCTGGTGAGACCTAACAGTTGCGTTTGAGGTCTGTAGCCGTACAATTCAACTCATATTGAATTTATGTTTTACGTTTGTAACGGTTTCATGATTAAATTGCATATAGGAAAGTAACTGATACAGCGATAAGTAGGAGCACATGACACGTAACTGATTACGTAGTGTTGCTAGAGGAAGGCAACTTTGGTTTGCTTGTAAGAAAAGACGTGTTTCCGAGATGTTGATTTACCACTCGCTGTATGACTTAGTTACGTTGCTAACCACATTTCATCGCTAGCATCAGCTTGTAAACGCACTCATCCAGTGGATGCCAAACCTGGTAATGTATGGTATCCTATGACGAAGGAGCGATTGAGGGATGTAATTGTCTGTGGTAATTGAAGTAACGTTACCTGTTTTGTGTGTTCTCTATCTTAGAAAAACATTCCAGTCTGACATGTGTTCATTTCGGAATAATTTCACTCACTCCGTTGTCACTCTGCTTTCGGGGCCATCAGAATGATCTATTCCAAAGCTTGATGTATCGAATAGATTGGATTGGCGGATGCAATATTTGGAATCGTTAGATAAAGTCAAGTTGTCCGTAGACGTAATTTCTCCAATGAAATGTCGAAGTCGTAGGGAAGTAAACTTTTTTACTCCATTATTCTGAATCGATATAGCCAGTGACACAGCTGTCGACCGTGTTTGGTTGTTGTGTCTGTACCATTGGCTATACTCTGTATGCGAAGTGTTTAGTGATTGTATCCCAATTATTGTAGACAATTTCAGGGAATGATCTTTAAAGTTACAATGACAGTATACATAAAATAATGTTTTGTACTTTTTAAACTCGATATTCGTTTTTTATCTCAAAATTCAGTTGAAGCATCTTAGAGTCCCGTGATTGTAAATTTATTAATTAATTTCTCACAGAAATGAATGTTGAATATATTTTAATTATGAAATGAATGTCGCTTTTCGGGCATACTATTCTCAACTTTCTATCATTATTTTTATCCACAGGATATCAACCAACAAGCATAACCAGTCCAACAGTGACCACTACAATCCAACCGTCCACCACGACTACACTTATCATTACAAGCGGCACAACGCGGACAGCTACCACCTCTTCTTCCGCGAGCTTATCGTGGTCTTCCACTGGTAAGATGACGTTGAATAACTATGAAGATACAATGTTAAACATATATAAATGCAATGAATATTAAAGTTGGATCGTGTCTCCCACACTGTATGTTTTGTTTATAATGAAAGTACTCTGAGTTATGTTCTCGTCCTCATTGTTATGGAGATATTGTTTGAGTCTTTAATTTTAATACAGCTTCAATCCGTGCTTATGCGTAAGTAGGTATTATTTAGGTATATCACAAACTAGTTTAGGCGCATGCGTATTCAGAACGTTTAATGTTTTTGTTACGGGCCCTGGCAATGATACAGTTGGGAAGATTACAACTTAATCGATCTCAATTTAGTCTGCGTAGAGAAAATGTGCCACTTTTCATTATCTATTTAGATGTTAGTTGTTTAAAGATAGTGACATAATTATGGATAGGACATGACTAAGTGTGTATCATTGCTGACCAGAAGCTTATGAAGTCTTTTTAGGCTGGCTTGTCCTTTATAATAGCGAGCTTTAGAAATGCTATCTTCTCACTCATTGTAATGCATAGTTATTAGTTATGTAATTAAATCACAATTTATATGCATGGTTTCCAACCATTTTCTATTGATGAGGAATTTTGTGACGAAGGAGCCATTCACTGACGCAAATGTCCTCGAGAATGGAAATTGCATAGTCAATTCCGAATATTCTCCTCTTCAACGATATATGACAGATCTGGAATAATTCCACCGACTCTCATATGATTCTGCTCCCGGTCAAGATCACAATTTAATCCAATGGTCGATCCATCCAATATATTTGTTTGGCGATGTTTCATCTGTGAAAAGTGAATAGAGATCATCCATTCGTAGCAATATCTTGCACTAAGCTGTATGAATTACTCTTAACGTATGTTTATTGCTATGGCATTTAATATTGTCCCACATCGTTAGATATCATTAAATATTGCGAGTGGTGAGATATTAGCTGAAGCAGGATGTCAGTTTAATAACTTAAGGAGAGGGTGGGATGCATCGTACAGCCAATGTATATCACTAATTGGCTCGAAATGTACGGTTTATGCTGTAAACGTATAGGAGGAGACATAGAGATATTAATAATTTGTACAGGTTATAAATCAGCCCTGTCCTTCCTGTTTTATCATGAGAAATCTTAGAGTTCGCAAATTTTTCAATGTTATTATTGATTTACTGATAAAATAAACGTCGAATCTGTGACAATGCGGCCTGAGTTTTTTACTTCTGACTAAATGTTGACCAATGTCTCTCACCAAATAAACATATGATATCCAACTAGTTTCTCTAGTCCAAACCAGGGCACAAATAATCAACGTATCGGTACTACTGTTATCACTACACTTGCCACAATGAATATTGCTACTTAATTGTCTCATAGTTCGCTGTTGTCATCTCCAGGTTAGACGAGGCCTAATATTATTGATGATCAAATGGAATACATATGCAGAAACAGGTTCATATCAAAGTTGCATTATGTCAGCAGCACTATACATATTTAATGAATTCGTTGCGTCTTAAACTGTATAAAGATTGGGTTGCGTCCCTGTTCATTAGTTGGTGTTTAGATCTAGTTAGAACTAACTGATGCGTTCGTGTTCTGTAGCCGTAAAATTCAACTCGTATTGAATTTATATTTTACGTTTGTAACGGTTTCATGATTAAATTACATATAGGAAAGTAACTGATACAGCGATAAGTAGGAGCACATAACACGTAACTGATTACGTAGTGTTGCTAGAGGAAGGCAACTTTGGTTTGGTTGTAAGAAAAGACGTGTTTCCTAGATGTTGATTTACCACTCGCTGTATGACTTAGTTACGTTGCTAACCACATTTCATCGCTAGCATCAGCTTGTAAACGCACTCATCCAGTGGATGCCAAACCTGGTAATGTATGGAATCCTATGACGGAGGAGCCATCGAGGGATGTAAATGTCTGTGGTAATTGAAGTAACATTACCTGTTTTGTGTGTTCTGTATCTTAGAAAAACATTTTAGTCTGACATGTGTTCATTTCGGAATAATTTCACTCACTCCGTTGTCACTCTGATTTCGGGGCCATCAGCATGATGTATTCCAAAGCTTGATGCATCGAATAGATTGGATTGGCGGATGCAATATTTGGAATCGTTAGATAAAGGCAAGTTGTCCGTAGACGTAATTTCTCCAATGAAATGTCGAAGTCGTAGGGACGTAAGCTTTCTAACTCCATTATTCTGCAGCGGTTATGCCAGTGACAAAGCTGTCGACCGTGTTTGGTTGTTGTGTCTACACCATTGGCTATACTCTGTATGCGAAGTGTTTAGTGATTGTATCCCAATTATTGTAGACAATTTCAGGAAATGATCTTTAAAGTTACAATGACAGAACACATACAATAATGTTTTGTTCTTTTTAAACTCGGTATTCGTTTTCTGTCTCAAGATTCAGTTGAAACATCTTAGAGTCCCGTGATTGTAAATTTATTAATGAATTTCTCACAGAAATGAAAGTTGAATATATTTTAATTATGAAATGAATGTCGCTTTTCGGGCATACTATTCTCAACTTTCTATCATTATTTTTATCCACAGGATATCAACCAACAAGCATAACCAGTCCAACAGTGACCACTAAAATCCAACCGTCCACCACGACTACACTTATCATTACAAGCGGCACAACGCGGACAGCTACCACCTCTTCTTCCGCGAGCTTATCGTGGTCTTCCAGTGGTAAGATGACGTTGAATGACTATGAAGATACAATGTTAAACATATATAAATGCAATGAATATTAAAGTTGGATCGTGTCTCCCACACTGTATGTTTTGTTTATAATGAAAGTACTCTGAGTTATGTTCTCGTCCTCATTGTTATGGAGATATTGTTTGAGTCTTTAATTTTAATACAGCTTTAATCCGTGCTTCTGCGTAAGTAGGTATTATTTAGGTATATCACAAACTAGTTTAGGCGCATGCGTATTCAGAACGTTTAATGTTTTTGTTACGGGCCCTGGCAATGATACAGTTGGGAACAATACAACTTAACCGATCTCAATTTAGTCTGCGTAGAGAAAATGTGCCACTTTTCATTATCTATTTAGATGTTAGTTGTTTAAAGTTAGTGACATAATTATGGATAGGACATGACTAAGTGTGTATCATTGCTGACCAGAAGCTTATGAAGTCTTTTTAGGCTGGCTTGTACTTTATAATAGCGAGCTTTAGAAATGCTATCTTCTTACTCATTGTAATTCATAGTTATTAGTTATGTAATTAAATCACAATTCATATGCACGGTTTCCAACCATTTTCTATTGAAAACGTATGTTTTGTGACGAAGGAGCCATTCACTGACGCAAATGTCCTCGAGAATGGAAATTGCATAGTCAATTCCGAATATTCTCCTCTTCAACGATATATGACAGATCTGGAATAATTCCACCGACTCTCATATGATTCTGCTCTCGGTCAATATCACAATTTAATCCAATGGTCGATCCATCCAATATGTTTGTTTGGCGATGTTTCATCTGTGAAAAGTGAAAAGAGATCATCCATTCGTAGCAATATCTTGCATTAAGTTGTATGAATGACTCTTAACGTATGTTTATTGCTATGGCATTTAATATTGTCCCACATCGTTAGATATCATTGAATATTGCGAGTGGTGAGATATTAGCTGAAGCAGGATGTCAGTTCAATAACTTATGGAGAGGGTGGGATGCATCGTACAGCCAATGTATATCACTAATTGGCTCGAAATGTACGGTTTATGCTGTAAACGTATAGGAGGAGACATAGAGATATTAATAATTTGTACAAGTTATAAATCTGCCCTATCCTTCCTGTTTTAAGATGAGAAATCTTAAAGTTCGCAAATTTTCCAATGTTATTAATGATTTACTGATGCAATAAACGTCGAATCTGTGACAATGCGGCCTGAGTGTTTTACTTCCGACTAAATGTTGACGAATGTCTCTCACCAAATAAACACATGATATCCAACTAGTTTCCCATGTCCAAACCAGGGCACAAATAATCAAAACATATCGGAACTACTGTTATCACTACACGTGCCACAATGAATATTGCTTCTTATCTGTCTCCAAGTTCGCTGTTGTCATCCCCAGGTTAGACGAGGCCTAATATTTATGAAGATCAAATGGAATACATATGCAGATGCAGGTTCATATCAAAGTTGCATTATGTCAGCAGCACTATACATATTGAATGAATTCGTTGCGTCTTAAACTGAATAAAAATTGGATAGAGTCCCTGTTCATCAGTTGGTGTTTAGGTCTGGTGAGAACTAACTGTTGCGTTTGAGATCTGAAGCCGTTCAATTCAACTCATATTGAATTTATGTTTTACGTTTGTAACGGTTTCATGATTAAATTACATATAGGAAGGTAACTGATACAGCGATAAGTAGGAGCACATAACACGTAACTGATTACGTAGTGTTGCTAGAGGAAGGCAACTTTGGTTTGGTTGTAAGAAAAGACGTGTTTCCTAGATGTTGATTTACCACTCGTTGTATGACTTAGTTACGTTGCTAACCACATTTCATCGCTAGCATCAGCTTGCAAACGCACTCATCCAGTGGATGCAAAACCTGGTAATGTATGGAATCCTATGACGAACGAGCCATCGAGGGATGTAAATGTCTGTGGTAATTGAAGTAACGTTACCTGTTTTGTGTGTTCTCTATCTTAGAAAAACATTCTAGTCTGACATGTGTTCATTTCGGAATAATTTCACTCACTCCGTTGTCACTCTGATTTCGGGGCCATCAGCATGATCTATTCCAAAGCTTGATGAATCGAATAGATTGGATTGGCGGACGCAATATTTGGAATCGTTAGATAAAGGCAAGTTGTCCGTAGACATAATTTCTCCAATGAAATGTCGAAGTCGTAGGGACGTAAGCTTTCTAACTCCATTATTCTGCAGCGGTATTGCCAGTGACAAAGCTGTCGACCGTGTTTGGTTGTTGTGTCTACACCATTGGCTATACTCTGTATGCGAAGTGTTTAGTGATTGTATCCCAATTATTGTAGACAATTTCAGGAAATGATCTTTAAAGTTACAATGACAGAACACATACAATAATGTTTTGTTCTTTTTAAACTGGGTATTCGTTTTCTGTCTCAAGATTCAGTTGAAACATCTTAGAGTCCCGTGATTGTAAATTTATTAATGAATTTCTCACAGAAATGAAAGTTGAATATATTTTAATTATGAAATGAATGTCGCTTTTCGGGCATACTATTCTCAACTTTCTATCATTATTTGTATCCACAGGATATCAACCAACAAGCATAACCAGTCCAACAGTGACCACTAAAATCCAACCGTCCACCACGACTACACTTATCATTACAAGCGGCACAACGCGGACAGCTACCACCTCTTCTTCCGCGAGCTTATCGTTGTCTTCCACTGGTAAGATGACGTTGAATAACTATGAAGATACAATGTTAAACATATATAAATGCAATGAATATTAAAGTTGGATCGTGTCTCCCACACTGTATGTTTTGTTTATAATGAAAGTACTCTGAGTTATGTTCTCGTCCTCATTGTTATGGAGATATTGTTTGAGTCTTTATTTTTAATACAGCTTTAATGCGTGCTGATTCGTAAGTAGGTATTATTTAGGTATATCACAAGCTAGTTTAGGCGCATGCGTATTCAGAACGTTTAATGTTTTTCTTACGGGCCCTGGCAATGATACAGTTGGGAACAATACAACTTAACCGATCTCAATTTAGTCTGCGTAGAGAAAATGTGCCACTTTTCATTATCTATTTAGATGTTAGTTGTTTAAAGTTAGTGACATAATTATGGATAGGACATGACTAAGTGTGTATCATTGCTGACCAGAAGCTTATGAAGTCTTTTTAGGCTGGCTTTACTTTATCATAGCGAGCTTTAGAAATGCTATCTTCTTACTCATTGTAATGCATAGTTATTAGTTATGTAATTAAATCACAATTCATATGCACGGTTTCCAACCATTTTCTATTGATGAGGAGTTTTGTGACGAAGGAGCCATTCACTGACGCAAATGTCCTCGAGAATGGAAATTGCATAGTCAATTCCGAATATTCTCCTCTTCAACGATATATGACAGATCTGGAACAATTCCACCGACTCTCATATGATTCTGCTCTCGGTCAATATCACAATTTAATCCAATGGTCGATCCACCCAATATGTTTGTTTGGCGATGTTTCATCTGTGAAAAGTGAAAAGAGATCATCCATTCGTAGCAATATCTTGCACTAAGTTGTATGAATTACTCTTACCGTATGTTTATTGCTATGGCATTTAATATTGTCCCACATCGTTAGATATCATTGAATATTGCGAGTGGTGAGATATTAGCTGAAGCAGGATGTCAGTTTAATAACTTAAGGAGAGAGTTGGATGCATCGTACAGCCAATGTATATCACTAATTGGCTCGAAATGTACGGTTTATGCTGTAAACGTATAGGAGGAGACATAGAGATATTAATAATTTGTACAAGTTATAAATCTGCCCTATCCTTCTGTTTTAAGAAGAGAAATCTTAGAGTTCGCAAATTTTCCAATGTTATTAATGATTTACTGGTACAATAAACGTCGAATCTGTGACAATGCGGCCTGAGTGTTTTACTTCCGACTAAATGTTGACCAATGTCTCTCACCAAATAAACACATGATATCCAACTAGTTTCCCTTGTCCAAACCAGGGCACAAATAATCAACATATCGGAACTACTGTTATCACTACACGTGCCACAATGAATATTGCTTCTTATCTGTCTCCAAGTTCACCGTTGTCATCCCCAGGTTAGACGAGGCCTAATATTTATGAAGATCAAATGGAATACATATGCAGATGCAGGTTCATATCAAAGTTGCATTATGTCAGCAGGACTACACATATTTAATGAATTCGTTGCGTCTTAAACTGTATAAAGATTGGGTTGCGTCCCTGTTCATTAGTTGGTGTTTAGGTCTAGTTAGAACTAACTGATGCATTCGTGTTCTGTAGCCGTACAATTCAACTCGTATTGAATTTATGTTTTACGTTTGTAACGGTTTCATGATTAAATTACATATAGGAAAGTAACTGATACAGCGATAAGTAGGAGCACATAACACGTAACTGATTACGTATTGTTGCTAGAGGAAGGCAATTTTGGTTTGGTTGTGAGAGAAGACGTGTTTCCGAGATGTTGATTTACCACTCGCTGTATGACGTAGTTACGTTGCTAACCACATTTCATCGCTAGCATCAGCTTGTAAACGCACTCATCAAGTGGATGCCAAACCTGGTAATGTATGGAATCCTATGACGGAGGAGCCATTGAGGGATGTAAATGTCTGTGGTAATTGAAGTAACGTTACCTGTTTTGTGTGTTCTCTATCTTAGAAAAACATTCCAGTCTGACATGTGTTCATTTCGGAATAATTTCACTCACTCCGTTGTCACTCTGCTTTCGGGGCCATCAGCATGATGTATTCCAAAGCTTGATGCATCGAACAGATTGGATTGGCGGATGCAATATTTGGAATCGTTAGATAAAGTCAAGTTGTCCGTAGACGTAATTTCTCCAATGAAATATCGAAGTCGTTGGGACGTAAGTTTTTGTACTCCATTATCTGAAGCGATATTGCCAGTGACAAAGCTGTCGACCGTGTTTGGTTGTTGTGTCTGTACCATTGGCTATACTCTGTATGCGAAGTGTTTAGTGATTGTATCCCAATTTTTGTAGACAATTTCAGGAAATGATCTTTAATGTTACAGTGACAGAACACATATAATAATGTTTTGTTCTTTTTTAAGTCGGTATTCGTTTTCTGTCTCAAGATTCAGTTGAAACATCTTAGAGTCCCGTGATTGTAAATTTATTAATGAATTTCTCACAGAAATGAAAGTTGAATATATTTTAATTATGAAATGAATGTCGCTTTTCGGGCATACTATTCTCAACTTTCTATCATTATTTTTATCCACAGGATATCAACCAACAAGCATAACCAGTCCAACAGTGACCACTAAAATCCAACCGTCCACCACGACTACACTTATCATTACAAGCGGCACAACGCGGACAGCTACCACCTCTTCTTCCTCGAGCTTATCGTGGTCTTCCACTGGTAAGATGACGTTGAATAACTATGAAGATACAATGTTAAACATATATAAATGCAATGAATATTAAAGTTGGATCGTGTCTCCCACATTGTATGTTTTGTTTATAATGAAAGTACTCTGAGTTATGTTCTCGTCCTCATTGTTATGGAGATAGTGTTTGAGTCTTTAATTTTAATACAGCTTCAATCCGTGCTTGTGCGTAAGTTGGTATTATTTAGGTATATCACAAACTAGTTTAATCGAATGCGTATTTAGAACGTTTAATGTTTTTGTTACGGGCTCTGGCAACGATACAGTTGGGAAGATTACAACTTAACCGATCTCAATTTAGTCTGCGTAGAGAAAATGTGCCACTTTTCATAATCTATTTAGATGTTTGTTGTTTTAAAGATAGTGACATAATTATGGACAGGACTTAACTAAGTGCGTATCATTGCTGACCAGAAGCTTATGAAGTCTTTTTAGGCTGGCTTGTACTTTATAATAGCGAGCTTTAGAAATGCTATTTTCTTACTCAATGTAATGTATAGTTATTTGTTATGTAATTAAATCACAATTCATATGCACGGTTTCCAACCATTTTCTATTGATGAGGAACTTTGTGACGAAGGAGCCATTCACTGACGCAAATGTCCTCGAGAATGGAAATTGCATAGTCAATTCCGAATGTTCTCCTCTTCAACGATATATGACAGATCTGGAATAATTCCACCGACTCTCATATGCTTCTGCTCTCGGTCAATATCACAATTTAATCCAATGGTCGATCCATCCAATATGTTTGTTTGGCGATGTTTCATCTGTGAAAAGTGAATAGAGATCATCCATTCGTAGCAATATCTTGCACTAAGTTGTATGAATTACTTTTAACGTATGTTTATTGCTATGGCATTTAATATTGTCCCACATCGTTAGATATCATTGAATATTGCGAGTGGTGAGATATTAGCTGAAGCAGGATGTCAGTTTAATAACTTAAGGAGAGGGTGGGATGCATCGTACAGCCAATGTATATCACTAATTGGCTCGAAATGTACGGTTTATGCTGTAAACGTATAGGAGGAGACATACAGATATTAATAATTTGTACAAGTTATAGATCTGCCCTATCCTTCCTGTTTTAAGATGAGAAATCTTAAAGTTCGCAAATTTTCCAATGTTATTAATGATTTACTGGTACAATAAACGTCGAATCTGTGACAATGCGGCCTGAGTGTTTTACTTCCGACTAAATGTTGACCAATGTCTCTCACCAAAAAAACACATGATATCCAACTAGTTTTCCATGTCCAAACCAGGGCACAAATAATCAACATATCGGAACTACTGTTATCACTACACGTGCCACAATGAATATTGCTACTTATCTGTCTCCAAGTTTGCCGTTGTCCTCCCCAGGTAATACGAGGCCTAATATTTATGAAGATCAAATGGAATACATATGCAGATGCAGGTTCATATCAAAGTTGAATTATGTCAGCAGGACTATACATATTTAATGAATTCGTTGCGTCTTAAACTGTATAAAGATTGGGTTGCGTCCCTGTTCATTAGCTGGTGTTTAGGTCTAGTTAGAACTAACTGATGCGTTCGTGTTCTGTAGCCGTACAATTCAACTCGTATTGAATTTATGTTTTACGTTTGTAACGGTTTCATGATTAAATTACATAGAGGAAAGTAACTGATACAGCGATAAGTAGGAGCACATAACACGTAACTGATTACGTATTGTTGCTAGAGGAAGGCAATTTTGGTTTGGTTGTGAGAGAAGACGTGTTTCCGAGATGTTGATTTACCACTCGCTGTATGACTTAGTTACGTTGCTAACTACATTTCATCGCTAGCATCAGCTTGTAAACGCACTCATCCAGTGGATGCCAAACCTCGTAATGTATTGAATCCTATGACGGAGGAGCCATTGAGGGATGTAAATGTCTGTGGTAATTGAAGTAACGTTACCTGTTTTGTGTGTTCTCTATCTTAGAAAAACATTCCAGTCTGACATGTGTTCATTTCGGAATAATTTCACTCACTCCGTTGTCACTCTGCTTTTGGGGCCATCAGCATGTTGTATTCCAAAGCTTGATGCATCGAATAGATTGGATTGGCGGATGCAATATTTGGAATCGTTAGATAAAGTCAAGTTGTCCGTAGACGTAATTTCTCCAATGAAATGTCGAAGTCGTAGGGACTTAAGTTTTTTTTACTCCATTATCTGAAGCGATATTGCCAGTGACAAAGCTGTCGACCGTGTTTGGTTGTTTTGTCTGCACCATTGGCAATACTCTGTATGCGAAGTGTTTAGTGATTGTATCCCAATTATTGTAGACAATTTCAGAAAATAATCTTTAATGTTACAGTGACAGAACACATACAATAATGTTTTGTTCTTTTTAAACTCGGTATTCGTTTTCTGTCTCAAGATTCAGTTGAAACATCTTAGAGTCCCGTGATTGTAAATTTATTAATGAATTTCTCACAGAAATCAATGTTGAATATATTTTAATTATTAAATGAATGTCGCTTTTCGGGCATACTATTCTATTATTTTTATCCACAGGATATAAACCAACAAGCATAATCAGTCCAACAGTGACCACTACAATCCAACCGTCCACCACGACTACACTTATCATTACAAGCGGCACAACGCGGACAGCTACCACCTCTTCTTCCGCGAGCTTATCGTGGTCTTCCACTGGTAAGATGACGTTGAATGACTATGAAGATACAATGTTAAACATATATAAATGCAATGAATATTAAAGTTGGATCGTGTCTCCCACACTGTATGTTTTGTTTATAATGAAAGTACTCTGAGTTATGTTCTCGTCCTCATTGTTATGGAGATATTGTTTGAGTCGTTAATTTTAATACAGCTTCAATCCGTGCTTGTGCGTAAGTAGGTATTTTTTAGGTATATCACAAACTAGTTTAGGCGCATGCGTATTCAGAACGTTTAATGTTTTTGTTACGGGCACTGGCAACGATACAGTTGGAAACAGTAAAACATAACCGATCTCAATTTAGTCTGCGTATGGAAAATGTGCCACTTTTCATAACCTATTTAGATGTTAGTTGTTTTAAAGATAGTGACATAATTATGGATAGGACATGAATAAGTGTGTATCATTGCTGACCAGAAGCTTATGAATTTTTTTTAGGCTGGCTTGTACTTTATAATAGCGAGCTTTAGAAACGCTATCTTCTTACTCATTGTAATGCATAGTTATTAGTTATGTAATTAAATCACAATTCATATGCACGGTTTCCAACCATTTTCTATTGATGAGGAGTTTTGTGACGAAGGAGCCATTCACTGACGCAAATGTCCTCGAGAATGGAAATTGCATAGTCAATTCCGAATGTTCTCCTCTTCAACGATATATGACAGATCTGGAATAATTCCACCGACTCTCATATGCTTCTGCTCTCGGTCAATATCACAATTTAATCCAATGGTCGATCCATCCAATATGTTTGTTTGGCGATGTTTCATCTGTGAAAAGTGAAAAGAGATCATCCATTCGTAGCAATATCTTGCACTAAGTTGTATGAATGACTCTTAACGTATGTTTATTGCTATGGCATTTAATATTGTCCCACATCGTTAGATATCATTGAATATTGCGAGTGGTGAGATATTAGCTGAAGCAGGATGTCAGTTTAATAACTTAAGGAGAGGGTGGGATGCATCGTACAGCCAATGTATATCACTAATTGGCTCGAAATGTACGGTTTATGCTGTAAACGTATAGGAGGAGACATGGAGATATTAATAATTTGTACAAGTTATAAATCTGCCCTATCCTTCCTGTTTTAAGATGAGAAATCTTAAAGTTCGCAAATTTCACAATGTTATTAATGATTTACTGATACAATAAACGTCGAATCTGTGACAATGCGGCCTGAGTGTTTTAATTCTGACTAAATGTTGACGAATGTCTCTCACCAAATAAACACATGATATCCAACTAGTTTCACATGTCCAAACCAGGGCACAAATAATCAACATATCGGAACTACTGTTATCACTACACGTGCCACAATGAATATTGCTTCTTATCTGTCTCCAAGTTCGCTGTTGTCATCCCCAGGTTAGACGAGGCCTAATATTTATGAAGATCAAATGGAATACATATGCAGATGCAGGTTCATATCAAAGTTGCATTATGTCAGCAGCACTATACATATTTAATGAATTCGTTGCGTCTTAAACTGTATAAAGATTGGGTTGCGTCCCTGTTCATTAGTTGGTGTTTAGATCTAGTTAGAACTAACTGATGCGTTCGTGTTCTGTAGCCGTAAAATTCAACTCGTATTGAATTTATATTTTACGTTTGTAACGGTTTCATGATTAAATTACATATAGGAAAGTAACTGATACAGCGATAAGTAGGAGCACATAACACGTAACTGATTACGTATTGTTGCTAAAGGAAGGCAACTTTGGTTTGGTTGTAAGAAAAGACGTGTTTCCGAGATGTTGATTTACCACTCGCTGTATGACTTAGTTACGTTGCTAACCACATTTCATCGCTAGCATCAGCTTGTAAACGCACTCATCCAGTGGATGCCAAACCTGGTAATGTATGGAATCCTATGACGGAGGAGCCAATGAGGGATGTAAATGTCTGTGGTAATTGAAGTAACCTTACCTGTTTTGTGTGTTCTCTATCTTAGAAAAACATTCCAGTCTGACATGTGTTCATTTCGGAATAATTTCACTCACTCCGTTGTCACTCTGCTTTCGGGGCTATCAGCATGATGTATTCCAAAGCTTGATGCATCGAATAGATTGGATTGGCGGATGCAATATTTGGAATCGTTAGATAAAGGCACGTTTTCCATAGACGTAATTTCTCCAATGAAATGTCAAAGTCGTAGGGACGTAAGATTTTTTACTCCATTATTCTGAAGCGGTATTGCCAGTGACAAAGCTGTCGACCGTGTTTGGTTGTTGTGTCTGCACCATTGGCTATACTCTGTATGCGAAGTGTTTAGCGCTTGTATCCCAATTATTGTAGACATTTTCAGGGAATGATCTTTAAAGTTACAATGACAGTATACATAAAATAATGTTTTGTACTTTTTAAACTCGATATTCGTTTTTTATCTCAAAATTCAGTTGAAGCATCTTACAGTCCCGTGATTGTAAATTTATTAATTAATTTCTCACAAAAAATGAATGTTGAATATATTTTAATTATGAAATGAATGTCGCTTTTCGGGCATACTATTCTCAACTTTCTATCATTATTTTTATCCACAGGATATCAACCAACAAGCATAACCAGTCCAACAGTGACCACTACAATCCAACCGTCCACCACGACTACACTTATCATTACAAGCGGCACAACGCGGACAGCTACCACCTCTTCTTCCGCGAGCTTATCGTGGTCTTCCACTGGTAAGATGACGTTGAATAACTATGAAGATACAATGTTAAACATATATAAATGCAATGAATATTAAAGTTGGATCGTGTCTCCCACACTGTATGTTTTGTTTATAATGAAAGTACTCTGAGTTATGTTCTCGTCCTCATTGTTATGGAGATATTGTTTGAGTCTTTAATTTTAATACAGCTTCAATCCGTGCTTATGCGTAAGTAGGTATTATTTAGGTATATCACAAACTAGTTTAGGCGCATGCGTATTCAGAACGTTTAATGTTTTTGTTACGGGCCCTAGCAATGATACAGTTGGGAAGATTACAACTTAATCGATCTCAATTTAGTCTGCGTAGAGAAAATGTGCCACTTTTCATTATCTATTTAGATGTTAGTTGTTTAAAGATAGTGACATAATTATGGATAGGACATGACTAAGTGTGTATCATTGCTGACCAGAAGCTTATGAAGTCTTTTTAGGCTGGCTTGTCCTTTATAATAGCGAGCTTTAGAAATGCTATCTTCTCACTCATTGTAATGCATAGTTATTAGTTATGTAATTAAATCACAATTCATATGCACGGTTTCCAACCATTTTCTATTGATGAGGAATTTTGTGACGAAGGAGCCATTCACTGACGCAAATGTCCTCGAGAATGGAAATTGCATAGTCAATTCCGAATATTCTCCTCTTCAACGATATATGACAGATCTGGAATAATTCCACCGACTCTCATATGATTCTGCTCTCGGTCAATATCACAATTTAATCCAATGGTCGATCCATCCAATATGTTTGTTTGGCGATGTTTCATCTGTGAAAAGTGAATAGAGATCATCCATTCGTAGCAATATCTTGCACTAAGTTGTATGAATGACTCTTAACGTATGTTTATTGCTATGGCATTTAATATTGTCCCACATCGTTAGATATCATTGAATATTGCGAGTGGTGAGATATTAGCTGAAGCAGGATGTCAGTTTAATAACTTATGGAGAGGGTGGGATGCATCGTACAGCCAATGTATATCACTAATTGGCTCGAAATGTACGGTTTATGCTGTAAACGTATAGGAGGAGACATAGAGATATTAATAATTTGTACAAGTTATAAATCTGCCCTATCCTTCCTGTTTTAAGATGAGAAATCTTAAAGTTCGCAAATTTTCCAATGTTATTAATGATTTACTGATGCAATAAACGTCGAATCTGTGACAATGCGGCCTGAGTGTTTTACTTCCAACTAAATGTTGACGAATGTCTCTCACCAAATAAACACATGATATCCAACTAGTTTCCCATGTCCAAACCAGGCACAAATAATCAAAACATATCGGAACTACTGTTATCACTACACGTGCCACAATGAATATTGCTTCTTATCTGTCTCCAAGTTCGCTGTTGTCATCCCCAGGTTAGACGAGGCCTAATATTTATGAAGATCAAATGGAATACATATGCAGATGCAGGTTCATATCAAAGTTGCATTATGTCAGCAGCACTATACATATTTAATGAATTCGTTGCGTCTTAAACTGTATAAAGATTGGGTTGCGTCCCTGTTCATTAGTTGGTGTTTAGATCTAGTTAGAACTAACTGATGCGTTCGTGTTCTGTAGCCGTAAAATTCAACTCGTATTGAATTTATATTTTACGTTTGTAACGGTTTCATGATTAAATTACATATAGGAAAGTAACTGATACAGCGATAAGTAGGAGCACATAACACGTAACTGATTACGTATTGTTGCTAAAGGAAGGCAACTTTGGTTTGGTTGTAAGAAAAGACGTGTTTCCGAGATGTTGATTTACCACTCGCTGTATGACTTAGTTACGTTGCTAACCACATTTCATCGCTAGCATCAGCTTGTAAACGCACTCATCCAGTGGATGCCAAACCTGGTAATGTATGGAATCCTATGACGGAGGAGCCAATGAGGGATGTAAATGTCTGTGGTAATTGAAGTAACGTTACCTGTTTTGTGTGTTCTCTATCTTAGAAAAATATTCCAGTCTGACATGTGTTCATTTCGGAATAATTTCACTCACTCCGTTGTCAATCTGCTTTCGGGGCTATCAGCATGATGTATTCCAAAGCTTGATGCATCGAATAGATTGGATTGGCGGATGCAATATTTGGAATCGTTAGATAAAGGCACGTTTTCCATGGACGTAATTTCTCCAATGAAATGTCAAAGTCGTAGGGACGTAAGATTTTTTACTCCATTATTCTGAAGCGGTATTGCCAGTGACAAAGCTGTCGACCGTGTTTGGTTGTTGTGTCTGCACCATTGGCTATACTCTGTATGCGAAGTGTTTAGTGCTTGTATCCCAATTATTGTAGACAATTTCAGGGAATGATCTTTAAAGTTACAATGACAGTATACATAAAATAATGTTTTGTACTTTTTAAACTCGATATTCGTTTTTTATCTCAAAATTCAGTTGAAGCATCTTAGAGTCCCGTGATTGTAAATTTATTAATGAATTTCTCACAGAAATGAATGTTGAATATATTTTAATTATGAAATGAATGTCGCTTTTCGGGCATACTATTCTCAACTTTCTATCATTATTTTTATCCACAGGATATCAACCAACAAGCATAACCAGTCCAACAGTGACCACTACAATCCAACCGTCCACCACGACTACACTTATCATTACAAGCGGCACAACGCGGACAGCTACCACCTCTTCTTCCGCGAGCTTATCGTGGTCTTCCACTGGTAAGATGACGTTGAATAACTATGAAGATACAATGTTAAACATATATAAATGCAATGAATATTAAAGTTGGATCGTGTCTCCCACACTGTATGTTTTGTTTATAATGAAAGTACTCTGAGTTATGTTCTCGTCCTCATTGTTATGGAGATATTGTTTGAGTCTTTAATTTTAATACAGCTTCAATCCGTGCTTATGCGTAAGTAGGTATTATTTAGGTATATCACAAACTAGTTTAGGCGCATGCGTATTCAGAACGTTTAATGTTTTTGTTACGGGCCCTGGCAATGATACAGTTGGGAAGATTACAACTTAATCGATCTCAATTTAGTCTGCGTAGAGAAAATGTGCCACTTTTCATTATCTATTTAGATGTTAGTTGTTTAAAGATAGTGACATAATTATGGATAGGACATGACTAAGTGTGTATCATTGCTGACCAGAAGCTTATGAAGTCTTTTTAGGCTGGCTTGTCCTTTATAATAGCGAGCTTTAGAAATGCTATCTTCTCACTCATTTTAATGCATAGTTATTAGTTATGTAATTAAATCACAATTCATATGCACGGTTTCCAACCATTTTCTATTGATGAGGAATTTTGTGACGAAGGAGCCATTCACTGACGCAAATGTCCTCGAGAATGGAAATTGCATAGTCAATTCCGAATATTCTCCTCTTCAACGATATATGACAGATCTGGAATAATTCCACCGACTCTCATATGATTCTGCTCTCGGTCAAGATCACAATTTAATCCAATGGTCGATCCATCCAATATGTTTGTTTGGCGATGTTTCATCTGTGAAAAGTGAATAGAGATCATCCATTCGTAGCAATATCTTGCACTAAGTTGTATGAATGACTCTTAACGTATGTTTATTGCTATGGCATTTAATATTGTCCCACATCGTTAGATATCATTGAATATTGCGAGTGGTGAGATATTAGCTGAAGCAGGATGTCAGTTTAATAACTTATGGAGAGGGTGGGATGCATCGTACAGCCAATGTATATCACTAATTGGCTCGAAATGTACGGTTTATGCTGTAAACGTATAGGAGGAGACATAGAGATATTAATAATTTGTACAAGTTATAAATCTGCCCTATCCTTCCTGTTTTAAGATGAGAAATCTTAAAGTTCGCAAATTTTCCAATGTTATTAATGATTTACTGATGCAATAAACGTCGAATCTGTGACAATGCGGCCTGAGTGTTTTACTTCCGACTAAATGTTGACGAATGTCTCTCACCAAATAAACACATGATATCGAACTAGTTTCCCATGTCCAAACCAGGGCACAAATAATCAAAACATATCGGAACTACTGTTATCACTACACGTGCCACAATGAATATTGCTTCTTATCTGTCTCCAAGTTCGCTGTTGTCATCCCCAGGTTAGACGAGGCCTAATATTTATGAAGATCAAATGGAATACATATGCAGATGCAGGTTCATATCAAATTGGATTATGTCAGCAGCACTATACATATTTAATGAATTCGTTGCGTCTTAAACTGAATAAAAATTGGATTGAGTCCCTGTTCATCAGTTGGTGTTTAGGTCTGGTGAAAACCAACTGTTGCGTTTGACACCTGAAGCCGTTCAATTCAACTCATATTGAATTTATGTTTTACGTTTGTAACGGTTTCATGATTAAATTACATATAGGAAGGTAACTGATACAGCGATAAGTAGGAGCACATAACACGTAACTGATTACGTAGTGTTGCTAGAGGAAGGCAACTTTGGTTTGGTTGTAAGAAAAGACGTGTTTCCTAGATGTTGATTTACCACTCGCTGTATGACTTAGTTACGTTGCTAACCACATTTCATCGCTAGCATCAGCTTGTAAACGCACTCATCCAGTGGATGCCAAACCTGGTAATGTATGGAATCCTATGACGGAGGAGCCAATGAGGGATGTAAATGTCTGTGGTAATTGAAGTAACCTTACCTGTTTTGTGTGTTCTCTATCTTAGAAAAACATTCCAGTCTGACATGTGTTCATTTCGGAATAATTTCACTCACTCCGTTGCCACTCTGCTTTCGGGGCTATCAGCATGATGTATTCCAAAGCTTGATGCATCGAATAGATTGGATTGGCGGATGCAATATTTGGAATCGTTAGATAAAGGCACGTTTTCCATAGACGTAATTTGTCCAATGAAATGTCAAAGTCGTAGGGACGTAAGATTTTTTACTCCATTATTCTGAAGCGGTATTGCCAGTGACAAAGCTGTCGACCGTGTTTGGTTGTTGTGTCTGCACCATTGGCTATACTCTGTATGCGAAGTGTTTAGCGCTTGTATCCCAATTATTGTAGACATTTTCAGGGAATGATCTTTAAAGTTACAATGACAGTATACATAAAATAATGTTTTGTACTTTTTAAACTCGATATTCGTTTTTTATCTCAAAATTCAGTTGAAGCATCTTACAGTCCCGTGATTGTAAATTTATTAATTAATTTCTCACAAAAAATGAATGTTGAATATATTTTAATTATGAAATGAATGTCGCTTTTCGGGCATACTATTCTCAACTTTCTATCATTATTTTTATCCACAGGATATCAACCAACAAGCATAACCAGTCCAACAGTGACCACTACAATCCAACCGTCCACCACGACTACACTTATCATTACAAGCGGCACAACGCGGACAGCTACCACCTCTTCTTCCGCGAGCTTATCGTGGTCTTCCACTGGTAAGATGACGTTGAATAACTATGAAGATACAATGTTAAACATATATAAATGCAATGAATATTAAAGTTGGATCGTGTCTCCCACACTGTATGTTTTGTTTATAATGAAAGTACTCTGAGTTATGTTCTCGTCCTCATTGTTATGGAGATATTGTTTGAGTCTTTAATTTTAATACAGCTTCAATCCGTGCTTATGCGTAAGTAGGTATTATTTAGGTATATCACAAACTAGTTTAGGCGCATGCGTATTCAGAACGTTTAATGTTTTTGTTACGGGCCCTAGCAATGATACAGTTGGGAAGATTACAACTTAATCGATCTCAATTTAGTCTGCGTAGAGAAAATGTGCCACTTTTCATTATCTATTTAGATGTTAGTTGTTTAAAGATAGTGACATAATTATGGATAGGACATGACTAAGTGTGTATCATTGCTGACCAGAAGCTTATGAAGTCTTTTTAGGCTGGCTTGTCCTTTATAATAGCGAGCTTTAGAAATGCTATCTTCTCACTCATTGTAATGCATAGTTATTAGTTATGTAATTAAATCACAATTCATATGCACGGTTTCCAACCATTTTCTATTGATGAGGAATTTTGTGACGAAGGAGCCATTCACTGACGCAAATGTCCTCGAGAATGGAAATTGCATAGTCAATTCCGAATATTCTCCTCTTCAACGATATATGACAGATCTGGAATAATTCCACCGACTCTCATATGATTCTGCTCTCGGTCAATATCACAATTTAATCCAATGGTCGATCCATCCAATATGTTTGTTTGGCGATGTTTCATCTGTGAAAAGTGAATAGAGATCATCCATTCGTAGCAATATCTTGCACTAAGTTGTATGAATGACTCTTAACGTATGTTTATTGCTATGGCATTTAATATTGTCCCACATCGTTAGATATCATTGAATATTGCGAGTGGTGAGATATTAGCTGAAGCAGGATGTCAGTTTAATAACTTATGGAGAGGGTGGGATGCATCGTACAGCCAATGTATATCACTAATTGGCTCGAAATGTACGGTTTATGCTGTAAACGTATAGGAGGAGACATAGAGATATTAATAATTTGTACAAGTTATAAATCTGCCCTATCCTTCCTGTTTTAAGATGAGAAATCTTAAAGTTCGCAAATTTTCCAATGTTATTAATGATTTACTGATGCAATAAACGTCGAATCTGTGACAATGCGGCCTGAGTGTTTTACTTCCGACTAAATGTTGACGAATGTCTCTCACCAAATAAACACATGATATCCAACTAGTTTCCCATGTCCAAACCAGGCACAAATAATCAAAACATATCGGAACTACTGTTATCACTACACGTGCCACAATGAATATTGCTTCTTATCTGTCTCCAAGTTCGCTGTTGTCATCCCCAGGTTAGACGAGGCCTAATATTTATGAAGATCAAATGGAATACATATGCAGATGCAGGTCCATATCAAAGTTGCATTATGTCAGCAGCACTATACATATTTAATGAATTCGTTGCGTCTTAAACTGTATAAAGATTGGGTTGCGTCCCTGTTCATTAGTTGGTGTTTAGATCTAGTTAGAACTAACTGATGCGTTCGTGTTCTGTAGCCGTAAAATTCAACTCGTATTGAATTTATATTTTACGTTTGTAACGGTTTCATGATTAAATTACATATAGGAAAGTAACTGATACAGCGATAAGTAGGAGCACATAACACGTAACTGATTACGTATTGTTGCTAAAGGAAGGCAACTTTGGTTTGGTTGTAAGAAAAGACGTGTTTCCGAGATGTTGATTTACCACTCGCTGTATGACTTAGTTACGTTGCTAACCACATTTCATCGCTAGCATCAGCTTGTAAACGCACTCATCCAGTGGATGCCAAACCTGGTAATGTATGGAATCCTATGACGGAGGAGCCAATGAGGGATGTAAATGTCTGTGGTAATTGAAGTAACGTTACCTGTTTTGTGTGTTCTCTATCTTAGAAAAATATTCCAGTCTGACATGTGTTCATTTCGGAATAATTTCACTCACTCCGTTGTCAATCTGCTTTCGGGGCTATCAGCATGATGTATTCCAAAGCTTGATGCATCGAATAGATTGGATTGGCGGATGCAATATTTGGAATCGTTAGATAAAGGCACGTTTTCCATGGACGTAATTTCTCCAATGAAATGTCAAAGTCGTAGGGACGTAAGATTTTTTACTCCATTATTCTGAAGCGGTATTGCCAGTGACAAAGCTGTCGACCGTGTTTGGTTGTTGTGTCTGCACCATTGGCTATACTCTGTATGCGAAGTGTTTAGTGCTTGTATCCCAATTATTGTAGACAATTTCAGGGAATGATCTTTAAAGTTACAATGACAGTATACATAAAATAATGTTTTGTACTTTTTAAACTCGATATTCGTTTTTTATCTCAAAATTCAGTTGAAGCATCTTAGAGTCCCGTGATTGTAAATTTATTAATGAATTTCTCACAGAAATGAATGTTGAATATATTTTAATTATGAAATGAATGTCGCTTTTCGGGCATACTATTCTCAACTTTCTATCATTATTTTTATCCACAGGATATCAACCAACAAGCATAACCAGTCCAACAGTGACCACTACAATCCAACCGTCCACCACGACTACACTTATCATTACAAGCGGCACAACGCGGACAGCTACCACCTCTTCTTCCGCGAGCTTATCGTGGTCTTCCACTGGTAAGATGACGTTGAATAACTATGAAGATACAATGTTAAACATATATAAATGCAATGAATATTAAAGTTGGATCGTGTCTCCCACACTGTATGTTTTGTTTATAATGAAAGTACTCTGAGTTATGTTCTCGTCCTCATTGTTATGGAGATATTGTTTGAGTCTTTAATTTTAATACAGCTTCAATCCGTGCTTATGCGTAAGTAGGTATTATTTAGGTATATCACAAACTAGTTTAGGCGCATGCGTATTCAGAACGTTTAATGTTTTTGTTACGGGCCCTGGCAATGATACAGTTGGGAAGATTACAACTTAATCGATCTCAATTTAGTCTGCGTAGAGAAAATGTGCCACTTTTCATTATCTATTTAGATGTTAGTTGTTTAAAGATAGTGACATAATTATGGATAGGACATGACTAAGTGTGTATCATTGCTGACCAGAAGCTTATGAAGTCTTTTTAGGCTGGCTTGTCCTTTATAATAGCGAGCTTTAGAAATGCTATCTTCTCACTCATTTTAATGCATAGTTATTAGTTATGTAATTAAATCACAATTCATATGCACGGTTTCCAACCATTTTCTATTGATGAGGAATTTTGTGACGAAGGAGCCATTCACTGACGCAAATGTCCTCGAGAATGGAAATTGCATAGTCAATTCCGAATATTCTCCTCTTCAACGATATATGACAGATCTGGAATAATTCCACCGACTCTCATATGATTCTGCTCTCGGTCAAGATCACAATTTAATCCAATGGTCGATCCATCCAATATGTTTGTTTGGCGATGTTTCATCTGTGAAAAGTGAATAGAGATCATCCATTCGTAGCAATATCTTGCACTAAGTTGTATGAATGACTCTTAACGTATGTTTATTGCTATGGCATTTAATATTGTCCCACATCGTTAGATATCATTGAATATTGCGAGTGGTGAGATATTAGCTGAAGCAGGATGTCAGTTTAATAACTTAAGGAGAGGGTGGGATGCATCGTACAGCCAATGTATATCACTAATTGGCTCGAAATGTACGGTTTATGCTGTAAACGTATAGGAGGAGACATAGAGATATTAATAATTTGTACAAGTTATAAATCTGCCCTATCCTTCCTGTTTTAAGATGAGAAATCTTAAAGTTCGCAAATTTTCCAATGTTATTAATGATTTACTGATGCAATAAACGTCGAATCTGTGACAATGCGGCCTGAGTGTTTTACTTCCGACTAAATGTTGACGAATGTCTCTCACCAAATAAACACATGATATCGAACTAGTTTCCCATGTCCAAACCAGGGCACAAATAATCAAAACATATCGGAACTACTGTTATCACTACACGTGCCACAATGAATATTGCTTCTTATCTGTCTCCAAGTTCGCTGTTGTCATCCCCAGGTTAGACGAGGCCTAATATTTATGAAGATCAAATGGAATACATATGCAGATGCAGGTTCATATCAAATTGGATTATGTCAGCAGCACTATACATATTTAATGAATTCGTTGCGTCTTAAACTGAATAAAAATTGGATTGAGTCCCTGTTCATCAGTTGGTGTTTAGGTCTGGTGAGAACCAACTGTTGCGTTTGACACCTGAAGCCGTTCAATTCAACTCATATTGAATTTATGTTTTACGTTTGTAACGGTTTCATGATTAAATTACATATAGGAAGGTAACTGATACAGCGATAAGTAGGAGCACATAACACGTAACTGATTACGTAGTGTTGCTAGAGGAAGGCAACTTTGGTTTGGTTGTAAGAAAAGACGTGTTTCCTAGATGTTGATTTACCACTCGCTGTATGACTTAGTTACGTTGCTAACCACATTTCATCGCTAGCATCAGCTTGCAAACGCACTCATCCAGTGGATGCCAAACCTGGTAATGTATGGAATCCTATGACGAAGGAGCCATCGAGGGATGTAAATGTCTGTGGTAATTGAAGTAACGTTACCTGTTTTGTGTGTTCTCTATCTTAGAAAAACATTCCAGTCTGACATGTGTTCATTTCGGAATAATTTCACTCACTCCGTTGTCACTCTGATTTCGGGGCCATCAGCATGATCTATTCCAAAGCTTGATGCATCGAATAGATTGGATTGGCGGATGCAATATTTGGAATCGTTAGATAAAGGCAAGTTGTCCGTAGACGTAATTTCTCCAATGAAATGTCAAAGTCGTAGGGACGTAAGCTTTCTAACTCCATTATTCTGCAGCGGTATTGCCAGTGACAAAGCTGTCGACCGTGTTTGGTTGTTGTGTCTACACCATTGGCTATACTCTGTATGCGAAGTGTTTAGTGATTGTATCCCAATTATTGTAGACAATTTCAGGAAATGATCTTTAAAGTTACAATGACAGAACACATACAATAATGTTTTGTTTTTTTTAAACTCGGTATTCGTTTTCTGTCTCAAGATTCAGTTGAAACATCTTAGAGTCCCGTGATTGTAAATTTATTAATGAATTTCTCACAGAAATGAAAGTTGAATATATTTTAATTATGAAATGAATGTCGCTTTTCGGGCATACTATTCTCAACTTTCTATCATTATTTTTATCCACAGGATATCAACCAACAAGCATAACCAGTCCAACAGTGACCACTAAAATCCAACCGTCCACCACGACTACACTTATCATTACAAGCGGCACAACGCGGACAGCTACCACCTCTTCTTCCTCGAGCTTATCGTGGTCTTCCACTGGTAAGATGACGTTGAATGACTATGAAGATACAATGTTAAACATATATAAATGCAATGAATATTAAAGTTGGATCGTGTCTCCCACACTGTATGTTTTGTTTATAATGAAAGTACTCTGAGTTATGTTCTCGTCCTCATTGTTATGGAGATATTGTTTGAGTCTTTAATTTTAATACAGCTTTAATCCGTGCTTATGCGTAAGTAGGTATTATTTAGGTATATCACAAACTAGTTTAGGCGCATGCGTATTCAGAACGTTTAATGTTTTTGTTACGGGCCCTGGCAATGATACAGTTGGGAACAATACAACTTAACCGATCTCAATTTAGTCTGCGTAGAGAAAATGTGCCACTTTTCATTATCTATTTAGATGTTAGTTGTTTAAAGTTAGTGACATAATTATGGACAGGACTTAACTAAGTGCGTATCATTGCTGACCAGAAGCTTATGAAGTCTTTTTAGGCTGGCTTGTACTTTATAATAGCGAGCTTTAGAAATGCTATTTTCTTACTCAATGTAATGTATAGTTATTTGTTATGTAATTAAATCACAAATCATATGCACGGTTTCCAACCATTTTCTATTGATGAGGAACTTTGTGACGAAGGAGCCATTCACTGACGCAAATGTCCTCGAGAATGGAAATTGCATAGTCAATTCCGAATGTTCTCCTCTTCAACGATATATGACAGATCTGGAATAATTCCACCGACTCTCATATGCTTCTGCTCTCGGTCAATATCACAATTTAATCCAATGGTCGATCCATCCAATATGTTTGTTTGGCGATGTTTCATCTGTGAAAAGTGAAAAGAGATCATCCATTCGTAGCAATATCTTGCACTAAGTTGTATGAATTACTTTTAACGTATGTTTATTGCTATGGCATTTAATATTGTCCCACATCGTTAGATATCATTGAATATTGCGAGTGGTGAGATATTAGCTGAAGCAGGATGTCAGTTTAATAACTTAAGGAGAGGGTGGGATGCATCGTACAGCCAATGTATATCACTAATTGGCTCGAAATGTACGGTTTATGCTGTAAACGTATAGGAGGAGACATAGAGATATTAATAATTTGTACAAGTTATAAATCTGCCCTATCCTTCCTGTTTTAAGATGAGAAATCTTAAAGTTCGCAAATTTTCCAATGTTATTAATGATTTACTGATACAATAAACGTCGAATCTGTGACAATGCGGCCTGAGTGTTTTACTTCCGACTAAATGTTGACCAATGTCTCTCACCAAAAAAACACATGATATCCAACTGGTTTTCCATGTCCAAACCAGGGCACAAATAATCAAAATATCGGAACTACTGTTATCACTACACGTGCCACAATGAATATTGCTACTTATCTGTCTCCAAGTTTGCCGTTGTCCTCCCCAGGTAATACGAGGCCTAATATTTATGAAGATCAAATGGAATACATATGCAGATGCAGGTTCATATCAAAGTTGCATTATGTCAGCAGGACTATACATATTTAATGAATTCGTTGCGTCTTAAACTGTATAAAGATTGGGTTGCGTCCCTGTTCATTAGCTGGTGTTTAGGTCTAGTTAGAACTAACTGATGCGTTCGTGTTCTGTAGCCGTACAATTCAACTCGTATTGAATTTATGTTTTACGTTTGTAACGGTTTCATGATTAAATTACATAGAGGAAAGTAACTGATACAGCGATAAGTAGGAGCACATAACACGTAACTGATTACGTATTGTTGCTAGAGGAAGGCAATTTTGGTTTGGTTGTGAGAGAAGACGTGTTTCCGAGATGTTGATTTACCACTCGCTGTATGACTTAGTTACGTTGCTAACCACATTTCATCGCTAGCATCAGCTTGTAAACGCACTCATCCAGTGGATGCCAAACCTCGTAATGTATGGAATCCTATGACGGAGGAGCCATTGAGGGATGTAAATGTCTGTGGTAATTGAAGTAACGTTACCTGTTTTGTGTGTTCTCTATCTTAGAAAAACATCCCAGTCTGACATGTGTTCATTTCGGAATAATTTCACTCACTCCGTTGTCACTCTGCTTTTGGGGCCATCAGCGTGTTGTATTCCAAAGCTTGATGCATCGAATAGATTGGATTGGCGGATGCAATATTTGGAATCGTTAGATAAAGTCAAGTTGTCCGTAGACGTAATTTCTCCAATGAAATGTCGAAGTCGTAGGGACTTAAGTTTTTTTACTCCATTATCCGAAGCGATATTGCCAGTGACAAAGCTGTCGACCGTGTTTGGTTGTTGTGTCTGTACCATTGGCAATACTCTGTATGCGAAGTTTTTAGTGATTGTATCCCAATTATTGTAGACAATTTCAGGAAATGATCTTTAATGTTACAGTGACAGAACACATACAATAATGTTTTGTTCTTTTTAAACTCGGTATTCGTTTTCTGTCTCAAGATTCAGTTGAAACATCTTAGAGTCCCGTGATTGTAAATTTATTAATGAATTTCTCACAGAAATGAATGTTGAATATATTTTAATTATTAAATGAATGTCGCTTTTCGGGCATACTATTATATTATTTTTATCCACAGGATATAAACCAACAAGCATAATCAGTCCAACAGTGACCACTACAATCCAACCGTCCACCACGACTACACTTATCATTACAAGCGGCACAACGCGGACAGCTACCACCTCTTTTTCCGCGAGCTTATCGTTGTCTTCCACTGGTAAGATGACGTTGAATAACTATGAAGATACAATGTTAAACATATATAAATGCAATGAATATTAAAGTTGGATCGTGTCTCCCACACTGTATGTTTTGTTTATAATGAAAGTACTCTGAGTTATGTTCTCGTCCTCATTGTTATGGAGATATTGTTTGAGTCGTTAATTTTAATACAGCTTCAATCCGTGCTTGTGCGTAAGTAGGTATTTTTTAGGTATATCACAAACAAGTTTAGGCGCATGCGTATTCAGAACGTTTAATGTTTTTGTTACGGGCACTGGCAACGATACAGTTGGAAACAGTAAAACATAACCGATCTCAATTTAGTCTGCGTATGGAAAATGTGCCACTTTTCATAATCTATTTAGATGTTAGTTGTTTTAAAGATAGTGACATAATTATGGATAGGACTTGAATAAGTGTGTATCATTGCTGACCAGAAGCTTATGAATTTTTTTTAGGCTGGCTTGTACTTTATAATAGCGAGCTTTAGAAACGCTATCTTCTTACTCATTGTAATGCATAGTTATTAGTTATGTAATTAAATCACAATTCATATGCACGGTTTCCAACCATTTTCTATTGAGGAGGAGTTTTGTGACGAAGGAGCCATTCACTGACGCAAATGTCCTCGAGAATGGAAATTGCATAGTCAATTCCGAATGTTCTCCTCTTCAACGATATATGACAGATCTGGAATAATTCCACCGACTCTCATATGCTTCTGCTCTCGGTCAATATCACAATTTCATCCAATGGTCGATCCATCCAATATGTTTGTTTGGCGATGTTTCATCTGTGAAAAGTGAAAAGAGATCATCCATTCGTAGCAATATCTTGCACTAAGTTGTATGAATGACTCTTAACGTATGTTTATTGCTATGGCATTTAATATTGTCCCACATCGTTAGATATCATTGAATATTGCGAGTGGTGAGATATTAGCTGAAGCAGGATGTCAGTTTAATAACTTAAGGAGAGGGTGGGATGCATCGTACAGCCAATGTATATCACTAATTGGCTCGAAATGTACGGTTTATGCTGTAAACGTATAGGAGGAGACATAGAGATATTAATAATTTGTACAAGTTATAAATCTGCCCTATCCTTCCTGTTTTAAGATGAGAAATCTTAAAGTTCGCAAATTTTCCAATGTTATTAATGATTTACTGATGCAATAAACGTCGAATCTGTGACAATGCGGCCTGAGTGTTTTACTTCCGACTAAATGTTGACGAATGTCTCTCACCAAATAAACACATGATATCCAACTAGTTTCCCATGTCCAAACCAGGGCACAAATAATCAAAACATATCGGAACTACTGTTATCACTACACGTGCCACAATGAATATTGCTTCTTATCTGTCTCCAAGTTCGCTGTTGTCATCCCCAGGTTAGACGAGGCCTAATATTTATGAAGATCAAATGGAATACATATGCAGATGCAGGTTCATATCAAAGTTGCATTATGTCAGCAGCACTATACATATTTAATGAATTCGTTGCGTCTTAAACTGAATAAAAATTGGATAGAGTCCCTGTTCATCAGTTGGTGTTTAGGTCTGGTGAGAACCAACTGTTGCGTTTGAGATCTGAAGCCGTTGAATTCAACTCATATTGAATTTATGTTTTACGTTTGTAACGGTTTCATGATTAAATTACATATAGGAAGGTAACTGATACAGCGATAAGTAGGAGCACATAACACGTAACTGATTACGTAGTGTTGCTAGAGGAAGGCAACTTTGGTTTGGTTGTAAGAAAAGACGTGTTTCCTAGATGTTGATTTACCACTCGCTGTATGACTTAGTTACGTTGCTAACCACATTTCATCGCTAGCACCAGCTTGCAAACGCACTCATCCAGTGGATGCCAAACCTGGTAATGTATGGAATCCTATGACGAAGGAGCCATCGAGGGATGTAAATGTCTGTGGTAATTGAAGTAACGTTACCTGTTTTGTGTGTTCTCTATCTTAGAAAAACATTCTAGTCTGACATGTGTTCATTTCGGAATAATTTCACTCACTCCGTTGTCACTCTGATTTCGGGGCCATCAGCATGATGTATTCCAAAGCTTGATGCATCGAATAGATTGGATTGGCGGATGCAATATTTGGAATCGTTAGATAAAGGCAAGTTGTCCGTAGACGTAATTTCTCCAATGAAATGTCGAAGTCGTAGGGACGTAAGCTTTCTAACTCCATTATTCTGCAGCGGTATTGCCAGTGACAAAGCTGTCGACCGTGTTTGGTTGTTGTGTCTACACCATTGGCTATACTCTGTATGCGAAGTGTTTAGTGATTGTATCCCAATTATTGTAGACAATTTCAGGAAATGATCTTTAAAGTTACAATGACAGAACACATACAATAATGTTTTGTTCTTTTTAAACTCGGTATTCGTTTTCTGTCTCAAGATTCAGTTGAAACATCTTAGAGTCCCGTGATTGTAAATTTATTAATGAATTTCTCACAGAAATGAAAGTTGAATATATTTTAATTATGAAATGAATGTCGCTTTTCGGGCATACTATTCTCAACTTTCTATCATTATTTGTATCCACAGGATATCAACCAACAAGCATAACCAGTCCAACAGTGACCACTAAAATCCAACCGTCCACCACGACTACACTTATCATTACAAGCGGCACAACGCGGACAGCTACCACCTCTTCTTCCGCGAGCTTATCGTGGTCTTCCAGTGGTAAGATGACGTTGAATGACTATGAAGATACAATGTTAAACATATATAAATGCAATGAATATTAAAGTTGGATCGTGTCTCCCACACTGTATGTTTTGTTTATAATGAAAGTACTCTGAGTTATGTTCTCGTCCTCATTGTTATGGAGATATTGTTTGAGTCTTTAATTTTAATACAGCTTTAATCCGTGCTTCTGCGTAAGTAGGTATTATTTAGGTATATCACAAACTAGTTTAGGCGCATGCGTATTCAGAACGTTTAATGTTTTTGTTACGGGCCCTGGCAATGATACAGTTGGGAACAATACAACTTAACCGATCTCAATTTAGTCTGCGTAGAGAAAATGTGCCACTTTTCATTATCTATTTAGATGTTAGTTGTTTAAAGTTAGTGACATAATTATGGATAGGACATGACTAAGTGTGTATCATTGCTGACCAGAAGCTTATGAAGTCTTTTTAGGCTGGCTTGTACTTTATAATAGCGAGCTTTAGAAATGCTATCTTCTTACTCATTGTAATTCATAGTTATTAGTTATGTAATTAAATCACAATTCATATGCACGGTTTCCAACCATTTTCTATTGAAAACGTATGTTTTGTGACGAAGGAGCCATTCACTGACGCAAATGTCCTCGAGAATGGAAATTGCATAGTCAATTCCGAATATTCTCCTCTTCAACGATATATGACAGATCTGGAATAATTCCACCGACTCTCATATGATTCTGCTCTCGGTCAATATCACAATTTAATCCAATGGTCGATCCATCCAATATGTTTGTTTGGCGATGTTTCATCTGTGAAAAGTGAATAGAGATCATCCATTCGTAGCAATATCTTGCACTAAGTTGTATGAATGACTCTTAACGTATGTTTATTGCTATGGCATTTAATATTGTCCCACATCGTTAGATATCATTGAATATTGCGAGTGGTGAGATATTAGCTGAAGCAGGATGTCAGTTTAATAACTTATGGAGAGGGTGGGATGCATCGTACAGCCAATGTATATCACTAATTGGCTCGAAATGTACGGTTTATGCTGTAAACGTATAGGAGGAGACATAGAGATATTAATAATTTGTACAAGTTATAAATCTGCCCTATCCTTCCTGTTTTAAGATGAGAAATCTTAAAGTTCGCAAATTTTCCAATGTTATTAATGATTTACTGATGCAATAAACGTCGAATCTGTGACAATGCGGCCTGAGTGTTTTACTTCCGACTAAATGTTGACGAATGTCTCTCACCAAATAAACACATGATATCCAACTAGTTTCCCATGTCCAAACCAGGCACAAATAATCAAAACATATCGGAACTACTGTTATCACTACACGTGCCACAATGAATATTGCTTCTTATCTGTCTCCAAGTTCGCTGTTGTCATCCCCAGGTTAGACGAGGCCTAATATTTATGAAGATCAAATGGAATACATATGCAGATGCAGGTTCATATCAAAGTTGCATTATGTCAGCAGCACTATACATATTTAATGAATTCGTTGCGTCTTAAACTGTATAAAGATTGGGTTGCGTCCCTGTTCATTAGTTGGTGTTTAGATCTAGTTAGAACTAACTGATGCGTTCGTGTTCTGTAGCCGTAAAATTCAACTCGTATTGAATTTATATTTTACGTTTGTAACGGTTTCATGATTAAATTACATATAGGAAAGTAACTGATACAGCGATAAGTAGGAGCACATAACACGTAACTGATTACGTATTGTTGCTAAAGGAAGGCAACTTTAGTTTGGTTGTAAGAAAAGACGTGTTTCCGAGATGTTGATTTACCACTCGCTGTATGACTTAGTTACGTTGCTAACCACATTTCATCGCTAGCATCAGCTTGTAAACGCACTCATCCAGTGGATGCCAAACCTGGTAATGTATGGAATCCTATGACGGAGGAGCCAATGAGGGATGTAAATGTCTGTGGTAATTGAAGTAACGTTACCTGTTTTGTGTGTTCTCTATCTTAGAAAAATATTCCAGTCTGACATGTGTTCATTTCGGAATAATTTCACTCACTCCGTTGTCAATCTGCTTTCGGGGCTATCAGCATGATGTATTCCAAAGCTTGATGCATCGAATAGATTGGATTGGCGGATGCAATATTTGGAATCGTTAGATAAAGGCACGTTTTCCATGGACGTAATTTCTCCAATGAAATGTCAAAGTCGTAGGGACGTAAGATTTTTTACTCCATTATTCTGAAGCGGTATTGCCAGTGACAAAGCTGTCGACCGTGTTTGGTTGTTGTGTCTGCACCATTGGCTATACTCTGTATGCGAAGTGTTTAGTGCTTGTATCCCAATTATTGTAGACAATTTCAGGGAATGATCTTTAAAGTTACAATGACAGTATACATAAAATAATGTTTTGTACTTTTTAAACTCGATATTCGTTTTTTATCTCAAAATTCAGTTGAAGCATCTTAGAGTCCCGTGATTGTAAATTTATTAATTAATTTCTCACAGAAATGAATGTTGAATATATTTTAATTATGAAATGAATGTCGCTTTTCGGGCATACTATTCTCAACTTTCTATCATTATTTTTATCCACAGGATATCAACCAACAAGCATAACCAGTCCAACAGTGACCACTACAATCCAACCGTCCACCACGACTACACTTATCATTACAAGCGGCACAACGCGGACAGCTACCACCTCTTCTTCCGCGAGCTTATCGTGGTCTTCCACTGGTAAGATGACGTTGAATAACTATGAAGATACAATGTTAAACATATATAAATGCAATGAATATTAAAGTTGGATCGTGTCTCCCACACTGTATGTTTTGTTTATAATGAAAGTACTCTGAGTTATGTTCTCGTCCTCATTGTTATGGAGATATTGTTTGAGTCTTTAATTTTAATACAGCTTCAATCCGTGCTTATGCGTAAGTAGGTATTATTTAGGTATATCACAAACTAGTTTAGGCGCATGCGTATTCAGAACGTTTAATGTTTTTGTTACGGGCCCTGGCAATGATACAGTTGGGAAGATTACAACTTAATCGATCTCAATTTAGTCTGCGTAGAGAAAATGTGCCACTTTTCATTATCTATTTAGATGTTAGTTGTTTAAAGATAGTGACATAATTATGGATAGGACATGACTAAGTGTGTATCATTGCTGACCAGAAGCTTATGAAGTCTTTTTAGGCTGGCTTGTCCTTTATAATAGCGAGCTTTAGAAATGCTATCTTCTCACTCATTTTAATGCATAGTTATTAGTTATGTAATTAAATCACAATTCATATGCACGGTTTCCAACCATTTTCTATTGATGAGGAATTTTGTGACGAAGGAGCCATTCACTGACGCAAATGTCCTCGAGAATGGAAATTGCATAGTCAATTCCGAATATTCTCCTCTTCAACGATATATGACAGATCTGGAATAATTCCACCGACTCTCATATGATTCTGCTGTCGGTCAATATCACAATTTAATCCAATGGTCCATCCATCCAATATGTTTGTTTGGCGATGTTTCATCTGTGAAAAGTGAATAGAGATCATCCATTCGTAGCAATATCTTGCATTAAGTTGTATGAATGACTCTTAACGTATGTTTATTGCTATGGCATTTAATATTGTCCCACATCGTTAGATATCATTGAATATTGCGAGTGGTGAGATATTAGCTGAAGCAGGATGTCAGTTCAATAACTTATGGAGAGGGTGGGATGCATCGTTCAGCCAATGTATATCACTAATTGGCTCGAAATGTACGGTTTATGCTGTAAACGTATAGGAGGAGACATAGAGATATTAATAATTTGTACAAGTTATAAATCTGCCCTATTCTTCCTGTTTTAAGATGAGAAATCTTAAAGTTCGCAAATTTTCCAATGTTATTAATGATTTACTGATGCAATAAACGTCGAATTTGTGACAATGCGGCCTGAGTGTTTTACTTCCGACTAAATGTTGACGAATGTCTCTCACCAAATAAACACATGATATCGAACTAGTTTTCCATGTCCAAACCAGGGCACAAATAATCAAAACATATCGGAACTACTGTTATCACTACACGTGCCACAATGAATATTGCTTCTTATCTGTCTCCAAGTTCGCTGTTGTCATCCCCAGGTTAGACGAGGCCTAATATTTATGAAGATCAAATGGAATACATATGCAGATGCAGGTTCATATCAAAGTTGCATTATGTCAGCAGCACTATACATATTTAATGAATTCGTTGCGTCTTAAACTGAATAAAAATTGGATAGAGTCCCTGTTCATCAGTTGGTGTTTAGGTCTGGTGAGAACTAACTGTTGCGTTTGAGATCTGAAGCCGTTCAATTCAACTCATATTGAATTTATGTTTTACGTTTGTAACGGTTTCATGATTAAATTACATATAGGAAAGTAACTGATACAGCGATAAGTAGGAGCACATAACACGTAACTGATTACGTATTGTTGCTAGAGGAAGGCAACTTTGGTTTGGTTGTAAGAAAAGACGTGTTTCCTAGATGTTGATTTACCACTCGTTGTATGACTTAGTTACGTTGCTAACCACATTTCATCGCTAGCATCAGCTTGCAAACGCACTCATCCAGTGGATGCAAAACCTGGTAATGTATGGAATCCTATGACGAACAAGCCATCGAGGGATGTAAATGTCTGTGGTAATTGAAGTAACGTTACCTGTTTTGTGTGTTCTCTATCTTAGAAAAACATTCTAGTCTGACATGTGTTCATTTCGGAATAATTTTACTCACTCCGTTGTCACTCTGATTTCGGGGCCATCAGCATGATCTATTCCAAAGCTTGATGAATCGAATAGATTGGATTGGCGGACGCAATATTTGGAATCGTTAGATAAAGGCAAGTTGTCCGTAGACATAATTTCTCCAATGAAATGTCGAAGTCGTAGGGACGTAAGCTTTCTAACTCCATTATTCTGCAGCGGTATTGCCAGTGACAAAGCTGTCGACCGTGTTTGGTTGTTGTGTCTACACCATTGGCTATACTCTGTATGCGAAGTGTTTAGTGATTGTATCCCAATTATTGTAGACAATTTCAGGAAATGATCTTTAAAGTTACAATGACAGAACACATACAATAATGTTTTGTTCTTTTTAAACTGGGTATTCGTTTTCTGTCTCAAGATTCAGATGAAACATCTTAGAGTCCCGTGATTGTAAATTTATTAATGAATTTCTCACAGAAATGAAAGTTGAATATATTTTAATTATGAAATGAATGTCGCTTTTCGGGCATACTATTCTCAACTTTCTATCATTATTTGTATCCACAGGATATCAACCAACAAGCATAACCAGTCCAACAGTGACCACTACAATCCAACCGTCCACCACGACTACACTTATCATTACAAGCGGCACAACGCGGACAGCTACCACCTCTTCTTCCGCGAGCTTATCGTGGTCTTCCACTGGTAAGATGACGTTGAATAACTATGAAGATACAATGTTAAACATATATAAATGCAATGAATATTAAAGTTGGATCGTGTCTCCCACACTGTATGTTTTGTTTATAATGAAAGTACTCTGAGTTATGTTCTCGTCCTCATTGTTATGGAGATATTGTTTGAGTCTTTATTTTTAATACAGCTTTAATCCGTGCTGATTCGTAAGTAGGTATTATTTAGGTATATCACAAGCTAGTTTAGGCGCATGCGTATTCAGAACGGTTAATGTTTTTCTTACGGGCCCTGGCAATGATACAGTTGGGAACAATACAACTTAACCGATCTCAATTTAGTCTGCGTAGAGAAAATGTGCCACTTTTCATTATCTATTTAGATGTTAGTTGTTTAAAGTTAGTGACATAATTATGGATAGGACATGACTAAGTGTGTATCATTGCTGACCAGAAGCTTATGAAGTCTTTTTAGGCTGGCTTTACTTTATCATAGCGAGCTTTAGAAATGCTATCTTCTTACTCATTGTAATGCATAGTTATTAGTTATGTAATTAAATCACAATTCATATGCACGGTTTCCAACCATTTTCTATTGATGAGGAGTTTTGTGACGAAGGAGCCATTCACTGACGCAAATGTCCTCGAGAATGGAAATTGCATAGTCAATTCCGAATATTCTCCTCTTCAACGATATATGACAGATCTGGAATAATTCCACCGACTCTCATATGATTCTGCTCTCGGTTAATATCACAATTTAATCCAATGGTCGATCCACCCAATATGTTTGTTTGGCGATGTTTCATCTGTGAAAAGTGAAAAGAGATCATCCATTCGTAGCAATATCTTGCACTAAGTTGTATGAATTACTCTTACCGTATGTTTATTGCTATGGCATTTAATATTGTCCCACATCGTTAGATATCATTGAATATTGCGAGTGGTGAGATATTAGCTGAAGCAGGACGTCAGTTTAATAACTTAAGGAGAGGGTGGGATGCATCGTATCACTAATTGGCTCGAAATGTACGGTTTATGCTGTAAACGTATAGGAGGAGACATAGAGATATTAATAATTTGTACAAGTTATAAATCTGCCCTATCCTTCCTGTTTTAAGAAGAGAAATCTTAGAGTTCGCAAATTTTCCAATGTTATTAATGATTTACTGATACATTAAACGTCGAATCTGTGACAATGCGGCCTGAGTGTTTTACTTCCGACTAAATGTTGACCAATGTCTCTCACCAAATAAACACATGATATCCAACTAGTTTCCCTTGTCCAAACCAGGGCACAAATAATCAACATATCGGAACTACTGTTATCACAACACGTGCCACAATGAATATTGCTTCTTATCTGTCTCCAAGTTCACCGTTGTCATCCCCAGGTTAGACGAGGCCTAATATTTATGAAGATCAAATGGAATACATATGCAGATGCAGGTTCATATCAAAGTTGCATTATGTCAGCAGGACTACACATATTTAATGAATTCGTTGCGTCTTAAACTGTATAAAGATTGGGTTGCGTCCCTGTTCATTAGTTGGTGTTTAGGTCTAGTTAGAACTAACTGATGCATTCGTGTTCTGTAGCCGTACAATTCAACTCGTATTGAATTTATGTTTTACGTTTGTAACGGTTTCATGATTAAATTACATATAGGAAAGTAACTGATACAGCGATAAGTAGGAGCACATAACACGTAACTGATTACGTATTGTTGCTAGAGGAAGGCAATTTTGGTTTGGTTGTGAGAGAAGACGTGTTTCCGAGATGTTGATTTACCACTCGCTGTATGACGTAGTTACGTTGCTAACCACATTTCATCGCTAGCATCAGCTTGTAAACGCACTCATCAAGTGGATGCCAAACCTGGTAATGTATGGAATCCTATGACGGAGGAGCCATTGAGGGATGTAAATGTCTGTGGTAATTGAAGTAACGTTACCTGTTTTGTGTGTTCTCTATCTTAGAAAAACATTCCAGTCTGACATGTGTTCATTTCGGAATAATTTCACTCACTCCGTTGTCACTCTGCTTTCGGGGCCATCAGCATGATGTATTCCAAAGCTTGATGCATCGAACAGATTGGATTGGTGGATGCAATATTTGGAATCGTTAGATAAAGTCAAGTTGTCCGTAGACGTAATTTCTCCAATGAAATGTCGAAGTCGTTGGGACGTAAGTTTTTGTACTCCATTATCTGAAGCGATATTGCCAGTGACAAAGCTGTCGACCGTGTTTGGTTGTTGTGTCTGTACCATTGGCTATACTCTGTATGCGAAGTATTTAGTGATTGTATCCCAATTATTGTAGACAATTTCAGGAAATGATCTTTAATGTTACAGTGACAGAACACATATAATAATGTTTTGTTCTTTTTAAAGTCGGTATTCGTTTTCTGTCTCAAGATTCAGTTGAAACATCTTAGAGTCCCGTGATTGTAAATTTATTAATGAATTTCTCACAGAAATGAAAGTTGAATATATTTTAATTATGAAATGAATGTCGCTTTTCGGGCATACTATTCTCAACTTTCTATCATTATTTTTATCCACAGGATATCAACCAACAAGCATAACCAGTCCAACAGTGACCACTACAATCCAACCGTCCACCACGACTACACTTATCATTACAAGCGGCACAACGCGGACAGCTACCACCTCTTCTTCCTCGAGCTTATCGTGGTCTTCCACTGGTAAGATGACGTTGAATAACTATGAAGATACAATGTTAAACATATATAAATGCAATGAATATTAAAGTTGGATCGTGTCTCCCACATTGTATGTTTTGTTTATAATGAAAGTACTCTGAGTTATGTTCTCGTCCTCATTGTTATGGAGATAGTGTTTGAGTCTTTAATTTTAATACAGCTTCAATCCGTGCTTGTGCGTAAGTTGGTATTATTTAGGTATATCACAAACTAGTTTAATCGAATGCGTATTTAGAACGTTTAATGTTTTTGTTACGGGCTCTGGCAACGATACAGTTGGGAAGATTACAACTTAACCGATCTCAATTTAGTCTGCGTAGAGAAAATGTGCCACTTTTCATAATCTATTTAGATGTTTGTTGTTTTAAAGATAGTGACATAATTATGGACAGGACTTAACTAAGTGCGTATCATTGCTGACCAGAAGCTTATGAAGTCTTTTTAGGCTGGCTTGTACTTTATAATAGCGAGCTTTAGAAATGCTATTTTCTTACTCAATGTAATGTATAGTTATTTGTTATGTAATGAAATCACAATTCATATGCACGGTTTCCAACCATTTTCTATTGATGAGGAACTTTGTGACGAAGGAGCCATTCACTGACGCAAATGTCCTCGAGAATGGAAATTGCATAGTCAATTCCGAATGTTCTCCTCTTCAACGATATATGACAGATCTGGAATAATTCCACCGTCTCTCATATGCTTCTGCTCTCGGTCAATATCACAATTTAATCCAATGGTCGATCCATCCAATATGTTTGTTTGGCGATGTTTCATCTGTGAAAAGTGAATAGAGATCATCCATTCGTAGCAATATCTTGCACTAAGTTGTATGAATTACTTTTAACGTATGTTTATTGCTATGGCATTTAATATTGTCCCACATCGTTAGATATCATTGAATATTGCGAGTGGTGAGATATTAGCTGAAGCAGGATGTCAGTTTAATAACTTAAGGAGAGGGTGGGATGCATCGTACAGCCAATGTATATCACTAATTGGCTCGAAATGTACGGTTTATGCTGTAAACGTATAGGAGGAGACATAGAGATATTAATAATTTGTACAAGTTATAAATCTGCCCTATCCTTCCTGTTTTAAGATGAGAAATCTTAAAGTTCGCAAATTTTCCAATGTTATTAATGATTTACTGATACAATAAACGTCGAATCTGTGACAATGCGGCCTGAGTGTTTTACTTCCGACTAAATGTTGACCAATGTCTCTCACCAAAAAAACACATGATATCCAACTAGTTTTCCATGTCCAAACCAGGGCACAAATAATCAAAATATCGGAACTACTGTTATCACTACACGTGCCACAATGAATATTGCTACTTATCTGTCTCCAAGTTTGCCGTTGTCCTCCCCAGGTAAGACGAGGCCTAATATTTATGAAGATCAAATGGAATACATATGCAGATGCAGGTTCATATCAAAGTTGCATTATGTCAGCAGGACTATACATATTTAATGAATTCGTTGCGTCTTAAACTGTATAAAGATTGGGTTGCGTCCCTGTTCATTAGCTGGTGTTTAGGTCTAGTTAGAACTAACTGATGCGTTCGTGTTCTGTAGCCGTACAATTCAACTCGTATTGAATTTATGTTTTACGTTTGTAACGGTTTCATGATTAAATTACATAGAGGAAAGTAACTGATACAGCGATAAGTAGGAGCACATAACACGTAACTGATTACGTATTGTTGCTAGAGGAAGGCAATTTCGGTTTGGTTGTGAGAGAAGACGTGTTTCCGAGATGTTGATTTACCACTCGCTGTATGACTTAGTTACGTTGCTAACCACATTTCATCGCTAGCATCAGCTTGTAAACGCACACATCCAGTGGATGCCAAACCTCGTAATGTATGGAATCCTATGACGGAGGAGCCATTGAGGGATGTAAATGTCTGTGGTAATTGAAGTAACGTTACCTGTTTTGTGTGTTCTCTATCTTAGAAAAACATCCCAGTCTGACATGTGTTCATTTCGGAATAATTTCACTCACTCCGTTGTCACTCTGCTTTTGGGGCCATCAGCATGTTGTATTCCAAAGCTTGATGCATCGAATAGATTGGATTGGCGGATGCAATATTTGGAATCGTTAGATAAAGTCAAGTTGTCCGTAGACGTAATTTCTCCAATGAAATGTCGAAGTCGTAGGGACTTAAGTTTTTTTTACTCCATTATCTGAAGCGATATTGCCAGTGACAAAGCTGTCGACCGTGTTTGGTTGTTGTGTCTGTACCATTGGCAATATTCTGTATGCGAAGTGTTTAGTGATTGTATCCCAATTATTGTAGACAATTTCAGGAAATGATCTTTAATGTTACAGTGACAGAACACATAAATAATGTTTTGTTCTTTTTAAACTCGGTATTCGTTTTCTGTCTCAAGATTCAGTTGAAACATCTTAGAGTCCCGTGATTGTAAATTTATTAATGAATTTCTCACAGAAATGAATGTTGAATATATTTTAATTATTAAATGAATGTCGCTTTTCGGGCATACTATTATATTATTTTTATCCACAGGATATAAACCAACAAGCATAATCAGTCCAACAGTGACCACTACAATCCAACCGTCCACCACGACTACACTTATCATTACAAGCGGCACAACGCGGACAGCTACCACCTCTTTTTCCGCGAGCTTATCGTTGTCTTCCACTGGTAAGATGACGTTGAATAACTATGAAGATACAATGTTAAACATATATAAATGCAATGAATATTAAAGTTGGATCGTGTCTCCCACACTGTATGTTTTGTTTATAATGAAAGTACTCTGAGTTATGTTCTCGTCCTCATTGTTATGGAGATATTGTTTGAGTCGTTAATTTTAATACAGCTTCAATCCGTGCTTGTGCGTAAGTAGGTATTTTTTAGGTATATCACAAACAAGTTTAGGCGCATGCGTATTCAGAACGTTTAATGTTTTTGTTACGGGCACTGGCAACGATACAGTTGGAAACAGTAAAACATAACCGATCTCAATTTAGTCTGCGTATGGAAAATGTGCCACTTTTCATAATCTATTTAGATGTTAGTTGTTTTAAAGATAGTGACATAATTATGGATAGGACTTGAATAAGTGTGTATCATTGCTGACCAGAAGCTTATGAATTTTTTTTAGGCTGGCTTGTACTTTATAATAGCGAGCTTTAGAAACGCTATCTTCTTACTCATTGTAATGCATAGTTATTAGTTATGTAATTAAATCACAATTCATATGCACGGTTTCCAACCATTTTCTATTGATGAGGAGTTTTGTGACGAAGGAGCCATTCACTGACGCAAATGTCCTCGAGAATGGAAATTGCATAGTCAATTCCGAATGTTCTCCTCTTCAACGATATATGACAGATCTGGAATAATTCCACCGACTCTCATATGCTTCTGCTCTCGGTCAATATCACAATTTCATCCAATGGTCGATCCATCCAATATGTTTGTTTGGCGATGTTTCATCTGTGAAAAGTGAAAAGAGATCATCCATTCATAGCAATATCTTGCATTAAGTTGTATGAATGACTCTTAACGTATGTTTATTGCTATGGCATTTAATATTGTCCCACATCGTTAGATATCATTGAATATTGCGAGTGGTGAGATATTAGCTGAAGCAGGATGTCAGTTTAATAGCTTAAGGAGAGGATGGGATGCATCGTACAGCCAATGTATATCACTAATTGGCTCGAAATGTACGGTTTATGCTGTAAACGTATAGGAGGAGACATAGAGATATTAATAATTTGTACAAGTTATAAATCTGCCCTATCCTTCCTATTTTAAGATGAGAAATCTTAAAGTTCGCAAATTTCACAATGTTATTAATGATTTACTGATACAATAAACGTCGAATCTTTGACAATGCGGCCTGAGTGTTTTAATTCTGACTAAACGTTGACGAATGTCTCTCACCAAATAAACACATGATATTCAACTAGTTTCACATGTCCAAACCAGGGCACAAATAATCAACATATCGGAACTACTGTTATCACTACACGTGCCACAATGAATATTGCTTCTTATCTGTCTCCAAGTTCGCTGTTGTCTTCCCCAGGTTAGACGAGGCCTAATATTTATGAAGATCAAATGGAATACATATGCAGATGCAGGTTCATATCAAAGTTGCATTATGTCAGCAGCACTATACATATTTAATGAATTCGTTGCGTCTTAAACTGTATAAAGATTGGGTTGCGTCCCTGTTCATTAGTTGGTGTTTAGATCTAGTTAGAACTGACTGATGCGTTCGTGTTCTGTAGCCGTAAAATTCAACTCGTATTGAATTTATATTTTACGTTTGTAACGGTTTCATGATTAAATTACATATAGGAAAGTAACTGATACAGCGATAAGTAGGAGCACATAACACGTAACTGATTACGTATTGTTGCTAAAGGAAGGCAACTTTGGTTTGGTTGTAAGAAAAGACGTGTTTCCGAGATGTTGATTTACCACTCGCTGTATGACTTAGTTACGTTGCTAACCACATTTCATCGCTAGCATCAGCTTGTAAACGCACTCATCCAGTGGATGCCAAACCTGGTAATGTATGGAATCCTATGACGGAGGAGCCAATGAGGGATGTAAATGTCTGTGGTAATTGAAGTAACGTTACCTGTTTTGTGTGTCCTCTATCTTAGAAAAACATTCCAGTCTGACATGTGTTCATTTCGGAATAATTTCACCCACTCCGTTGTCACTCTGCTTTCGGGGCTATCAGCATGATGTATTCCAAAGCTTGATGCATCGAATAGATTGGATTGGCGGATGCAATATTTGGAATCGTTAGATAAAGGCACGTTTTCCATAGACGTAATTTCTCCAATGAAATGTCAAAATCGTAGGGACGTAAGATTTTTTACTCCATTATTCTGAAGCGGTATTGCCAGTGACAAAGCTGTCGACCGTGTTTGGTTGTTGTGTCTGCACCATTGGCTATACTCTGTATGCGAAGTGTTTAGCGCTTGTATCCCAATTATTGTAGACAATTTCAGGGAATGATCTTTAAAGTTACAATGACAGTATACATAAAATAATGTTTTGTACTTTTTAAACTCGATATTCGTTTTTTATCTCAAAATTCAGTTGAAGCATCTTACAGTCCCGTGATTGTAAATTTATTAATTAATTTCTCACAAAAAATGAATGTTGAATATATTTTAATTATGAAATGAATGTCGCTTTTCGGGCATACTATTCTCAACTTTCTATCATTATTTTTATCCACAGGATATCAACCAACAAGCATAACCAGTCCAACAGTGACCACTACAATCCAACCGTCCACCACGACTACACTTATCATTACAAGCGGCACAACGCGGACAGCTACCACCTCTTCTTCCGCGAGCTTATCGTGGTCTTCCACTGGTAAGATGACGTTGAATAACTATGAAGATACAATGTTAAACATATATAAATGCAATGAATATTAAAGTTGGATCGTGTCTCCCACACTGTATGTTTTGTTTATAATGAAAGTACTCTGAGTTATGTTTTCGTCCTCATTGTTATGGAGATATTGTTTGAGTCTTTAATTTTAATACAGCTTCAATCCGTGCTTATGCGTAAGTAGGTATTATTTAGGTATATCACAAACTAGTTTAGGCGCATGCGTATTCAGAACGTTTAATGTTTTTGTTACGGGCCCTGGCAATGATACAGTTGGAAAGATTACAACTTAATCGATCTCAATTTAGTCTGCGTAGAGAAAATGTGCCACTTTTCATTATCTATTTAGATGTTAGTTGTTTAAAGATAGTGACATAATTATGGATAGGACATGACTAAGTGTGTATCATTGCTGACCAGAAGCTTATGAAGTCTTTTTAGGCTGGCTTGTCCTTTATAATAGCGAGCTTTAGAAATGCTATCTTCTCACTCATTGTAATGCATAGTTATTAGTTATGTAATTAAATCACAATTCATATGCACGGTTTCCAACCATTTTCTATTGATGAGGAATTTTGTGACGAAGGAGCCATTCACTGACGCAAATGTCCTCGAGAATGGAAATTGCATAGTCAATTCCGAATATTCTCCTCTTCAACGATATATGACAGATCTGGAATAATTCCACCGACTCTCATATGATTCTGCTCTCGGTCAATATCACAATTTAATCCAATGGTCGATCCATCCAATATGTTTGTTTGGCGATGTTTCATCTGTGAAAAGTGAATAGAGATCATCCATTCGTAGCAATATCTTGCACTAAGTTTTATGAATGACTCTTAACGTATGTTTATTGCTATGGCATTTAGTATTGTCCCACATCGTTAGATATCATTGAATATTGCGAGTGGTGAGATATTAGCTGAAGCAGGATGTCAGTTTAATAACTTATGGAGAGGGTGGGATGCATCGTACACCCAATGTATATCACTAATTTCCTCGAAATGTACGGTTTATGCTGTAAACGTATAGGAGGAGACATAGAGATATTAATAATTTGTACAAGTTATAAATCTGCCCTATCCTTCCTGTTTTAAGATGAGAAATCTTAAAGTTCGCAAATTTTCCAATGTTATTAATGATTTACTGATGCAATAAACGTCGAATCTGTGACAATGCGGCCTGAGTGTTTTACTTCCGACTAAATGTTGACGAATGTGTCTCACCAAATAAACACATGATATCCAACTAGTTTCCCATGTCCAAACCAGGGCACAAATAATCAAAACATATCGGAACGACTGTTATCACTACACGTGCCACAATGAATATTGCTTCTTATCTGTCTCCAAGTTCGCTGTTGTCATCCCCAGGCTAGACGAGGCCTAATATTTATGAAGATCAAATGGAATACATATGCAGATGCAGGTTCATATCAAAGTTGCATTATGTCAGCAGCACTATACATATTTAATGAATTCGTTGCGTCTTAAACTGTATAAAGATTGGGTTGCGTCCCTGTTCATTAGTTGGTGTTTACGTCTAGTTAGAACTAACTGATGCGTTCGTGTTCTGTAGCCGTAAAATTCAACTCGTATTGAATTTATATTTTACGTTTGTAACGGTTTCATGATTAAATTACATATAGGAAAGTAACTGATACAGCGATAAGTAGGAGCACATAACACGTAACTGATTACGTATTGTTGCTAAAGGAAGGCAACTTTGGTTTGGTTGTAAGAAAAGACGTGTTTCCGAGATGTTGATTTACCACTCGCTGTATGACTTAGTTACGTTGCTAACCACATTTCATCGCTAGCATCAGCTTGTAAACGCACTCATCCAGTGGATGCCAAACCTGGTAATGTATGGAATCCTATGACGGAGGAGCCAATGAGGGATGTAAATGTCTGTGGTAATTGAAGTAACGTTACCTGTTTTGTGTGTTCTCTATCTTAGAAAAATATTCCAGTCTGACATGTGTTCATTTCGGAATAATTTCACTCACTCCGTTGTCACTCTGCTTTCGGGGCTATCAGCATGATGTATTCCAAAGCTTGATGCATCGAATAGATTGGATTGGCGGATGCAATATTTGGAATCGTTAGATAAAGGCACGTTTTCCATGGACGTAATTTCTCCAATGAATTGTCAAAGTCGTAGGGACGTAAGATTTTTTACTCCATTATTCTGAAGCGGTATTGCCAGTGACAAAGCTGTCGACCGTGTTTGGTTGTTGTGTCTCCACCATTGGCTATACTCTGTATGCGAAGTGTTTAGTGCTTGTATCCCAATTATTGTAGACAATTTTAGGGAATGATCTTTAAAGTTACAATGACAGTATACATAAAATAATGTTTTGTACTTTTTAAACTCGATATTCGATTTTTATCTCAAAATTCAGTTGAAGCATCTTAGAGTCCCGTGATTGTAAATTTATTAATTAATTTCTCACAGAAATGAATGTTGAATATATTTTAATTATGAAATGAATGTCGCTTTTCGGGCATACTATTCTCAACTTTCTATCATTATTTTTATCCACAGGATATCAACCAACAAGCATAACCAGTCCAACAGTGACCACTACAATCCAACCGTCCACCACGACTACACTTATCATTACAAGCGGCACAACGCGGACAGCTACCACCTCTTCTTCCGCGAGCTTATCGTGGTCTTCCACTGGTAAGATGACGTTGAATAACTATGAAGATACAATGTTAAACATATATAAATGCAATGAATATTAAAGTTGGATCGTGTCTCCCACACTGTATGTTTTGTTTATAATGAAAGTACTCTGAGTTATGTTCTCGTCCTCATTGTTATGGAGATATTGTTTGAGTCTTTAATTTTAATACAGCTTCAATCCGTGCTTATGCGTAAGTAGGTATTATTTAGGTATATCACAAACTAGTTTAGGCGCATGCGTATTCAGAACGTTTAATGTATTTGTTACGGGCCCTGGCAATGATACAGTTGGGAAGATTACAACTTAATCGATCTCAATTTAGTCTGCGTAGAGAAAATGTGCCACTTTTCATTATCTATTTAGATGTTAGTTGTTTAAAGATAGTGACATAATTATGGATAGGACATGACTAAGTGTGTATCATTGCTGACCAGAAGCTTATGAAGTCTTTTTAGGCTGGCTTGTCCTTTATAATAGCGAGCTTTAGAAATGCTATCTTCTCACTCATTGTAATGCATAGTTATTAGTTATGTAATTAAAGCACAATTCATATGCACGGTTTCCAACCATTTTCTATTGATGAGGAATTTTGTGACGAAGGAGCCATTCACTGACGCAAATGTCCTCGAGAATGGAAATTGCATAGTCAATTCCGAATATTCTCCTCTTCAACGATATATGACAGATCTGGAATAATTCCACCGACTCTCATATGATTCTGCTCTCGGTCAAGATCACAATTTAATCCAATGGTCGATCCATCCAATATGTTTGTTTGGCGATGTTTCATCTGTGAAAAGTGAATAGAGATCATCCATTCCTAGCAATATCTTGCACTAAGTTGTATGAATGACTCTTAACGTATGTTTATTGCTATGGCATTTAATATTGTCCCACATCGTTAGATATCATTGAATATTGCGAGTGGTGAGATATTAGCTGAAGCAGGATGTCAGTTTAATAACTTATGGAGAGGGTGGGATGCATCGTACAGCCAATGTATATCACTAATTGGCTCGAAATGTACGGTTTATGCTGTAAACGTATAGGAGGAGACATAGAGATATTAATAATTTGTACAAGTTATAAATCTGCCCTATCCTTCCTGTTTTAAGATGAGAAAACTTAAAGTTCGCAAATTTTCCAATGTTATTAATGATTTACTGATGCAATAAACGTCGAATCTGTGACAATGCGGCCTGAGTGTTTTACTTCCGACTAAATGTTGACGAATGTCTCTCACCAAATAAACACATGATATCCAACTAGTTTCCCATGTCCAAACCAGGGCACAAATAATCAAAACATATCGGAACTACTGTTATCACTACACGTGCCACAATGAATATTGCTTCTTATCTGTCTCCAAGTTCGCTGTTGTCATCCCCAGGTTAGACGAGGCCTAATATTTATGAAGATCAAATGGAATACATATGCAGATGCAGGTTCATATCAAAGTGGATTATGTCAGCAGCACTATACATATTTAATGAATTCGTTGCGTCTTAAACTGAATAAAAATTGGATAGAGTCCCTGTTCATCAGTTGGTGTTTAGGTCTGGTGAGAACCAACTGTTGCGTTTGAGATCTGAAGCCGTTGAATTCAACTCATATTGAATTTATGTTTTACGTTTGTAACGGTTTCATGATTAAATTACATATAGGAAGGTAACTGATACAGCGATAAGTAGGAGCACATAACACGTAACTGATTACGTAGTGTTGCTAGAGGAAGGCAACTTTGGTTTGGTTGTAAGAAAAGACGTGTTTCCTAGATGTTGATTTACCACTCGCTGTATGACTTAGTTACGTTGCTAACCACATTTCATCGCTAGCATCAGCTTGCAAACGCACTCATCCAGTGGATGCCAAACCTGGTAATGTATGGAATCCTATGACGAAGGAGCCATCGAGGGATGTAAATGTCTGTGGTAATTGAAGTAACGTTACCTGTTTTGTGTGTTCTCTATCTTAGAAAAACATTCTAGTCTGACATGTGTTCATTTCGGAATAATTTCACTCACTCCGTTGTCACTCTGATTTCGGGGCCATCAGCATGATCTATTCCAAAGTTTGATGCATCGAATAGATTGGATTGGCGGATGCAATATTTGGAATCGTTAGATAAAGGCAAGTTGTCCGTAGACGTAATTTCTCCAATGAAATGTCGAAGTCGTAGGGACGTAAGCTTTCTAACTCCATTATTCTGCAGCGGTATTGCCAGTGACAAAGCTGTCGACCGTGTTTGGTTGTTGTGTCTGCACCATTGGCTATACTCTGTATGCGAAGTGTTTAGTGATTGTATCCCAATTTTTGTAGACAATTTCAGGAAATGATCTTTAAAGTTACAATGACAGAACACATACAATAATGTTTTGTTCTTTTTAAACTCGGTATTCGTTTTCTGTCTCAAGATTCAGTTGAAACATCTTAGAGTCCCGTGATTGTAAATTTATTAATGAATTTCTCACAGAAATGAAAGTTGAATATATTTTAATTATGAAATGAATGTCGCTTTTCGGGCATACTATTCTCAACTTTCTATCATTATTTTTATCCACAGGATATCAACCAACAAGCATAACCAGTCCAACAGAGACCACTAAAATCCAACCGTCCACCACGACTACACTTATCATTACAAGCGGCACAACGCGGACAGCTACCACCTCTTCTTCCGCGAGCTTATCGTGGTCTTCCACTGGTAAGATGACGTTGAATGACTATGAAGATACAATGTTAAACATATATAAATGCAATGAATATTAAAGTTGGATCGTGTCTCCCACACTGTATGTTTTGTTTATAATGAAAGTACTCTGAGTTATGTTCTCGCCCTCATTGTTATGGAGATATTGTTTGAGTCTTTAATTTTAATACAGCTTTAATCCGTACTTATGCGTAAGTAGGTATTATTTAGGTATATCACAAACTAGTTTAGGCGCATGCGTATTCAGAACGTTTAATGTTTTTGTTACGGGCCCTGGCAATGATACAGTTGGGAACAATACAACTTAACCGATCTCAATTTAGTCTGCGTAGAGAAAATGTGCCACTTTTCATTATCTATTTAGATGTTAGTTGTTTAAAGTTAGTGACATAATTATGGATAGGACATGACTAAGTGTGTATCATTGCTGACCAGAAGCTTATGAAGTCTTTTTAGGCTGGCTTGTACTTTATAATAGCGAGCTTTAGAAATGCTATCTTCTTACTCATTGTAATTCATAGTTATTAGCTATGTAATTAAATCACAATTCATATGCACGGTTTCCAACCATTTTCTATTGAAAACGTATGTTTTGTGACGAAGGAGCCATTCACTGACGCAAATGTCCTCGAGAATGGAAATTGCATAGTCAATTCCGAATATTCTCCTCTTCAACGATATATGACAGATCTGGAATAATTCCACCGACTCTCATATGATTCTGTTCTCGGTCAATATCACAATTTAATCCAATGGTCGATCCATCCAATATGTTTGTTTGGCGATGTTTCATCTGTGAAAAGTGAATAGAGATCATCCATTCGTAGCAATATCTTGCATTAAGTTGTATGAATGACTCTTAACGTATGTTTATTGCTATGGCATTTAATATTGTCCCACATCGTTAGATATCATTGAATATTGCGAGTGGTGAGATATTAGCTGAAGCAGGACGTCAGTTTAATAACTTAAGGAGAGAGTTGGATGCATCGTACAGCCAATGTATATCACTAATTGGCTCGAAATGTACGGTTTATGCTGTAAACGTATAGGAGGAGACATAGAGATATTAATAATTTGTACAAGTTATAAATCTGCCCTATCCTTCCTGTTTTAAGAAGAAAAATCTTAGAGTTCGCAAATTTTCCAATGTTATTAATGATTTACTGATACATTAAACGTCGAATCTGTGACAATGCGGCCTGAGTGTTTTACTTCCGACTAAATGTTGACCAATGTCTCTCACCAAATAAACACATGATATCCAACTAGTTTCCCTTGTCCAAACCAGGGCACAAATAATCAACATATCGGAACTACTGTTATCACAACACGTGCCACAATGAATATTGCTTCTTATCTGTCTCCAAGTTCACCGTTGTCATCCCCAGGTTAGACGAGGCCTAATATTTATGAAGATCAAATGGAATACATATGCAGATGCAGGTTCATATCAAAGTTGCATTATGTCAGCAGGACTACACATATTTAATGAATTCGTTGCGTCTTAAACTGTATAAAGATTGGGTTGCGTCCCTGTTCATTAGTTGGTGTTTAGGTCTAGTTAGAACTAACTGATGCATTCGTGTTCTGTAGCCGTACAATTCAACTCGTATTGAATTTATGTTTTACGTTTGTAACGGTTTCATGATTAAATTACATATAGGAAAGTAACTGATACAGCGATAAGTAGGAGCACATAACACGTAACTGATTACGTATTGTTGCTAGAGGAAGGCAATTTTGGTTTGGTTGTGAGAGAAGACGTGTTTCCGAGATGTTGATTTACCACTCGCTGTATGACGTAGTTACGTTGCTAACCACATTTCATCGCTAGCATCAGCTTGTAAACGCACTCATCAAGTGGATGCCAAACCTGGTAATGTATGGAATCCTATGACGGAGGAGCCATTGAGGGATGTAAATGTCTGTGGTAATTGAAGTAACGTTACCTGTTTTGTGTGTTCTCTATCTTAGAAAAACATTCCAGTCTGACATGTGCTCATTTCGGATTAATTTCACTCACTCCGTTGTCACTCTGCTTTCGGGGCCATCAGCATGATGTATTCCAAAGCTTGATGCATCGAACAGATTGGATTGGCGGATGCAATATTTGGAATCGTTAGATAAAGTCAAGTTGTCCGTAGACGTAATTTCTCCAATGAAATGTCGAAGTCGTTGGGACGTAAGTTTTTGTACTCCATTATCTGAAGCGATATTGCCAGTGACAAAGCTGTCGACCGTGTTTGGTTGTTTTGTCTGCACCATTGGCAATACTCTGTATGCGAAGTGTTTAGTGATTGTATCCCAATTATTGTAGACAATTTCAGGAAATGATCTTTAATGTTACAGTGACAGAACACATATAATAATGTTTTGTTCTTTTTAAAGTCGGTATTCGTTTTCTGTCTCAAGATTCAGTTGAAACATCTTAGAGTCCCGTGATTGTAAATTTATTAATGAATTTCTCACAGAAATGAAAGTTGAATATATTTTAATTATGAAATGAATGTCGCTTTTCGGGCATACTATTCTCAACTTTCTATCATTATTTTTATCCACAGGATATCAACCAACAAGCATAACCAGTCCAACAGTGACCACTACAATCCAACCGTCCACCACGACTACACTTATCATTACAAGCGGCACAACGCGGACAGCTACCACCTCTTCTTCCTCGAGCTTATCGTGGTCTTCCACTGGTAAGATGACGTTGAATAACTATGAAGATACAATGTTAAACATATATAAATGCAATGAATATTAAAGTTGGATCATGTCTCCCACATTGTATGTTTTGTTTATAATGAAAGTACTCTGAGTTATGTTCTCGTCCTCATTGTTATGGAGATAGTGTTTGAGTCTTTAATTTTAATACAGCTTCAATCCGTGCTTGTGCGTAAGTTGGTATTATTTAGGTATATCACAAACTAGTTTAATCGAATGCGTATTTAGAACGTTTAATGTTTTTGTTACGGGCTCTGGCAACGATACAGTTGGGAAGATTACAACTTAACCGATCTCAATTTAGTCTGCGTAGAGAAAATGTGCCACTTTTCATAATCTATTTAGATGTTTGTTGTTTTAAAGATAGTGACATAATTATGGACAGGACTTAACTAAGTGCGTATCATTGCTGACCAGAAGCTTATGAAGTCTTGTTAGGCTGGCTTGTACTTTATAATAGCGAGCTTTAGAAATGCTATTTTCTTACTCAATGTAATGTATAGTTATTTGTTATGTAATTAAATCACAATTCATATGCACGGTTTCCAACCATTTTCTATTGATGAGGAACTTTGTGACGAAGGAGCCATTAACTGACGCAAATGTCCTCGAGAATGGAAATTGCATAGTCAATTCCGAATGTTCTCCTCTTCAACGATATATGACAGATCTGGAATAATTCCACCGACTCTCATATGCTTCTGCTCTCGGTCAATATCACAATTTAATCCAATGGTCGATCCATCCAATATGTTTGTTTGGCGATGTTTCATCTGTGAAAAGTGAATAGAGATCATCCATTCGTAGCAATATCTTGCACTAAGTTGTATGAATTACTTTTAACGTATGTTTATTGCTATGGCATTTAATATTGTCCCACATCGTTAGATATCATTGAATATTGCGAGTGGTGAGATATTAGCTGAAGCAGGATGTCAGTTTAATAACTTAAGGAGAGGGTGGGATGCATCGTACAGCCAATGTATATCACTAATTGGCTCGAAATGTACGGTTTATGCTGTAAACGTATAGGAGGAGACTTAGAGATATTAATAATTTGTACAAGTTATAAATCTGCCCTATCCTTCCTGTTTTAAGATGAGAAATCTTAGAGTTCGCAAATTTTCCAATGTTATTAATGATTTACTGGTACAATAAACGTCGAATCTGTGACAATGCGGCCTGAGTGTTTTACTTCCGACTAAATGTTGACCAATGTCTCTCACCAAAAAAACACATGATATCCAACTAGTTTTCCATGTCCAAACCAGGGCACAAATAATCAACATATCGGAACTACTGTTATCACTACACGTCCCACAATGAATATTGCTACTGATCTGTCTCCAAGTTTGCCGTTGTCCTCCCCAGGTAATACGAGGCCTAATATTTATGAAGATCAAATGGAATACATATGCAGATGCAGGTTCATATCAAAGTTGCATTATGTCAGCAGGACTATACATATTTAATGAATTCGTTGCGTCTTAAACTGTATAAAGATTGGGTTGCGTCCCTGTTCATTAGCTGGTGTTTAGGTCTAGTTAGAACTAACTGATGCGTTCGTGTTCTGTAGCCGTACAATTCAACTCGTATTGAATTTATGTTTTACGTTTGTAACGGTTTCATGATTAAATTACATATAGGAAAGTAACTGATACAGCGATAAGTAGGAGCACATAACACGTAACTGATTACGTATTGTTGCTAGAGGAAGGCAATTTTGGTTTGGTTGTGAGAGAAGACGTGTTTCCGAGATGTTGATTTACCACTCGCTGTATGACTTAGTTACGTTGCTAACCACATTTCATCGCTAGCATCAGCTTGTAAACGCACTCATCCAGTGGATGCCAAACCTCGTAATGTATGGAATCCTATGACGGAGGAGCCATTGAGGGATGTAAATGTCTGTGGTAATTGAAGTAACGTTACCTGTTTTGTGTGTTCTCTATCTTAGAAAAACATTCCAGTCTGACATGTGTTCATTTCGGAATAATTTCACTCACTCCGTTGTCACTCTGCTTTTGGGGCCATCAGCATGTTGTATTCCAAAGCTTGATGCATCGAATAGATTGGATTGGCGGATGCAATATTTGGAATCGTTAGATAAAGTCAAGTTGTCCGTAGACGTAATTTCTCCAATGAAATGTCAAAGTCGTAGGGACTTAAGTTTTTTTTACTCCATTATCTGAAGCGATATTGCCAGTGACAAAGCTGTCGACCGTGTTTGGTTGTTTTGTCTGCACCATTGGCAATACTCTGTATGCGAAGTGTTTAGTGATTGTATCCCAATTATTGTAGACAATTTCAGGAAATGATCTTTAATGTTACAGTGACAGAACACATACAATAACGTTTTGTTCTTTTTAAACTCGGTATTCGTTTTCTGTCTCAAGATTCAGTTGAAACATCTTAGAAACCCGTGATTGTAAATTTATTAATGAATTTCTCACAGAAATGAATGTTGAATATATTTTAATTATTAAATGAATGTCGCTTTTCGGGCATACGATTCTATTATTTTTATCCACAGGATATAAACCAACAAGCATAATCAGTCCAACAGTGACCTCTACAATCCAACCGTCCACCACGACTACACTTATCATTACAAGCGGCACAACGCGGACAGCTACCACCTCTTTTTCCGCGAGCTTATCGTTGTCTTCCACTGGTAAGATGACGTTGAATAACTATGAAGATACAATGTTAAACATATATAAATGCAATGAATATTAAAGTTGGATCGTGTCTAACACACTGTATGTTTTGTTTATAATGAAAGTACTCTGAGTTATGTTCTCGTCCTCATTGTTATGGAGATATTGTTTGAGTCGTTAATTTTAACACAGCTTCAATCCGTGCTTGTGCGTAAGTAGGTATTTTTTAGGTATATCACAAACAAGTTTAGGCGCATGCGTATTCAGAACGTTTAATGTTTTTGTTACGGGCACTGGCAACGATACAGTTGGAAACAGTAAAACATAACCGATCTCAATTTAGTCTGCGTATGGAAAATGTGCCACTTTTCATAATCTATTTAGATGTTAGTTGTTTTAAAGATAGTGACATAATTATGGATAGGACTTGAATAAGTGTGTATCATTGCTGACCAGAAGCTTATGAATTTTTTTTAGGCTGGCTTGTACTTTATAATAGCGAGCTTTAGAAACGCTATCTTCTTACTCATTGTAATGCATAGTTATTAGTTTTGTAATTAAATCACAATTCATATGCACGGTTTCCAACCATTTTCTATTGATGAGGAGTTTTGTGACGAAGGAGCCATTCACTGACGCAAATGTCCTCGAGAATGGAAATTGCATAGTCAATTCCGAATGTTCTCCTCTTCAACGATATATGACAGATCTGGAATAATTCCACCGACTCTCATATGCTTCTGCTCTCGGTCAATATCACAATTTAATCCAATGGTCGATCCATCCAATATGTTTGTTAGGCGATGTTTCATCTGTGAAAAGTGAATAGAGATCATCCATTCGTAGCAATATCTTGCACTAAGTTGTATGAATGACTCTTAACGTATGTTTATTGCTATGGCATTTAATATTGTCCCACATCGTTAGATATCATTGAATATTGCGAGTGGTGAGATATTAGCTGAAGCAGGATGTCAGTTTAATAACTTAAGGAGAGGGTGGGATGCATCGTACAGCCAATGTATATCACTAATTGGCTCGAAATGTACGGTTTATGCTGTAAACGTATAGGAGGAGACATAGAGATATTAATAATTTGTACAAGTTATAAATCTGCCCTATCCTTCCTATTTTAAGATGAGAAATCTTAAAGTTCGCAAATTTCACAATGTTATTAATGATTTACTGATACAATAAACGTCGAATCTGTGACAATGCGGCCTGAGTGTTTTAATTCTGACTAAATGTTGACGAATGTCTCTCACCAAATAAACACATGATATCCAACTAGTTTCACATGTCCAAACCAGGGCACAAATAATCAACATATCGGAACTACTGTTATCACTACACGTGCCACAATGAATATTGCTTCTTATCTGTCTCCAAGTTCGCTGTTGTCATCCCCAGGTTAGACGAGGCCTAATATTTATGAAGATCAAATGGAATACATATGCAGATGCAGGTTCATATCAAAGTTGCATTATGTCAGCAGCACTATACATATTTAATGAATTCGTTACGTCTTAAACTGAATAAAAATTGGATTGAGTCCCTGTTCATCAGTTGGTGTTTAGGTCTGGTGAGAACTAACTGTTGCGTTTGAGATCTGTAGCCGTACAATTCAACTCATATTGAATTTATGTTTTACGTTTGTAACGGTTTCATGATTAAATTACATATAGGAAAGTAACTGATACAGCGATAAGTAGGAGCACATAACACGTAACTGATTACGTAGTGTTGCTAGAGGAAGGCAACTTTGGTTTGGTTGTAAGAAAAGACGTGTTTCCGAGATGTTGATTTACCACTCGTTGTATGACTTTGTTACGTTGCTAACCACATTTCATCGCTAGCATCAGCTTGTAAACGCACTCATCCAGTGGATGCCAAACCTCGTAATGTATGGAATCCTATGACGAAGGAGCCATCGAGGGATGTAAATGTCTGTGGTAATTGAAGTAACGTTACCTGTTTTGTGTGTTCTCTATCTTAGAAAAACATTCCAGTCTGACATGTGTTCATTTCGGAATAATTTCACTCACTCCGTTGTCACTCTTCTTTCGGGGCCATCAGCATGACGTATTCCAAAGCTTGATGCATCGAAAAGATTGGATTGGCGGATGCAATATTTGGAATCGTTGGATAAAGGCAAGTTGTCCGTAGACGTAATTTCTCCAATGAAATGTAGATGTCGTAGGGACGTAAGCTTTCTAACTCCATTATTCTGAAGCGATATTGCCAGTGACAAAGCTGTCGACCGTGTTTGGTTGTTGTGTCTACACCATTGGCTATACTCTGTATGCGAAGTGTTTAGTGATTGTATCCCAATTATTGTAGACAATTTCAGGAAATGATCTTTAAAGTTACAATGACAGAACACATACAATAACGTTTTGGTCTTTTTAATCTCGGTATTCGTTTTCTTTCTCAAGATTCAGTTGAAACATCTTAGAGTCCCGTGATTGTAAATTTATTAATGAATTTCTCACAGAAATGAAAGTTGAATATATTTTAATTATGAAATGAATGTCGCTTTTCGGGCATACTATTCTCAACTTTCTATCATTATTTTTATCCACAGGATATCAACCAACAAGCATAATCAGTCCAACAGTGACCACTACAATACAACCGTCCACCACGACTACACTTATCATTACAAGCGGCACAACGCGGACAGCTACCACCTCTTTTTCCGCGAGCTTCTCGTTGTCTTCCACTGGTAAGATGACGTTGAATAACTATGAAGATACAATGTTAAACATATATAAATGCAATGAATATTAAAGTTGGATCGTGTCTCCCACACTGTATGTTTTGTTTATAATGAAAGAACTCTGAGTTATGTTCTCGTCCTCATTGTTATGGAGATATTGTTTGAATCGTTAATTTTAATACAGCTTCAATCCGTGCTTGTGCGTAAGTAGGTATTTTTTTAGGTATATCACAAACTAGTTTAGGCGCATGCGTATTCAGAACGTTTAATGTTTTTGTTACGGGCACTGGCAACGATACAGTTGGAAACAGTAAAACTTAACCGATATCAATTTAGTCTGCGTAGGGAAAATGTGCCACTTTTCATAATCTATTTAGATGTTAGTTGTTTTAAAGATAGTGACATAATTATGGATAGGACTAGACTAAGTGTGTATTATTGCTGACCAGAAGCTTATGAAGTCTTTTTAAGCTGGCTTGTACTTTATAATAGCTAGCTTTAGAAATGCTATTTTCTTACTAAATGTAATGCATAGTTATTAGTTATGAAATTAAATCACAATTCATATGCACGGTTTCCAACCATTTTCTATTGATGAGGAATTTTGTGACGAAGGAGCCATTCACTGACGCAAATGTCCTCGAGAATTGAAATTGCATAGTCAATTCCGAATGTTCTCCTCTTCAACGATATATGACAGATCTGGAATAATTCCACCGACTCTCATATATTCTGCTCTCGGTCAATATCACAATTTAATCCAATGGTCGATCCATCCAATATATTTGTTTGGCGATGTTTCATCTGTGAAAAGTGAATAGAGATCATCCATTCGTAGCAAAATCTTGCACTAAGCTGTATGAATTACTCTTAACGTATGTTTATTGCTATGGCATTTAGGGATTGTATCCCACTTATTGTAGACAATTTCAGGAAATGATCTTTAAAGTTACAATGACAGAACACATACAATAATGTTTTGTTCTTTTTAAACTCGGTATTCGTTTTCTGTCTCAAGATTCAGTTGAAACATCTTAGAGTCCCGTGATTGTAAATTTATTAATGAATTTCTCACAGAAATGAATGTTGAATATATTTTAATTATGAAATGAATGTCGCTTTCCGGGCATACTATTCTCAACTTTCTATCGTTATTTGTATCCACAGGATATCAACCAACAAGCATAATCAGTCCAACAGTGACCACTACAATCCAACCGTCCACCACGACTACACTTATCATTACAAGCGGCACAACGCGGACAGCTACCACCTCTTCTTCCGCGAGCTTATCGTGGTCTTCCACTGGTAAGATGACGTTGAATAACTATGAAAATACAATGTTAAACATATATAAATGCAATGAATAGTAAAGTTGGATCGTGTCTCCCACATTGTATGTTTTGTTTATAATGAAAGTACTCTGAGTTATGTTCTCGTCCTCATTGTTATGGAGATAGTGTTTGAGTCTTTAATTTTAATACAGCTTCAATCCGTGCTTGTGCGTAAGTTGGTATTATTTAGGTATATCACAAACTAGATTAATCGAATGCGTATTTAGAACGTTTAATGTTTTTGTTACGGGCTCTGGCAACGATACAGTTGGGACGATTACAACTTAACCGATCTCAATTTAGTCTGCGTAGAGAAAACGTGCCACTTTTCATAATCTATTTAGATGTTTGTTGTTTTAAAGATAGTGACATAATTATGGATAGGACTTGACTAAGTGCGTATCATTGCTGACCAGAAGCTTATGAAGTCTTTTTAGGCTGGCTTGTACTTTATAATAGCGAGCTTTAGAAATGCTATTTTCTTACTCAATGTAATGTATAGTTATTTGTTATGTAATTAAATCACAATTCATATGCACGGTTTCCAACCATTTTCTATGGATGAGGAATTTTGTGACGAAGGAGCCAGTCACTGACGCAAATGTCCTCGAGAATGGAAATTACATAGTCAATTCCGAATGTTCTCCTCTTCAACGATATATGACAGATCTGGAATAATTCCACCGACTCTCATATGCTTCTGCTCTCGGTCAATATCACAATTTAATCCAATGGTCGATCCATCCAATATATTTGTTTGGCGTTGATTCATCTGTGAAAAGTGAATAGAGATCATCCATTCGTAGCAATATCTTGCACAAAGCTGTATGAATTACTCTTAACGTATGTTTATTGCTATGGCATTTAATATTGTCCCACATCGTTAGATATCATTGAATATTGCGAGTGGTGAGATATTAGCTGAAGCAGGATGTCAGTTTAATAACTTAAGGAGAGGGTGGGATGCATCGTACAGCCAATATATATCACTAATTGGCTCGAAATGTACGGTTTATGCTGTAAACGTATAGGAGGAGACATATAGATATTAATAATTTGTACAGGTTATAAATCAAACCTATCCTTCCTGTTTTATGATGAGAAATCTTAGAGTTCGCAAATTTTCTAATGTTATTAATGATTTACTGATAAAATAAACGTCGAATCTGTGACAATGCGGCCTGAGTGTTTTACTTCCGACTAAATGTTGACCAATGTCTCTCACCAAATAAACATATGATATCCAACTAGTTTCTGTAGTCCAAACCAGGGCACAAATAATCAACATATCGAAACTACTGTTATCACAACACGTTCCGCAACGAATATTGCTACTTATCTGTCTCCATGTTCGCCGTTGTCATCCCCAGGTAAGACGAGGACTATTATTTATGAAGATCAAATGGAATATATATGCAGATGCAGGTTCATATCAAAGTTGCATCATGTCAGCAGCACTATACATATTTAATGAACTTGTTGCGTCTTAAACTGAATAAAAATTGGATAGAGTCCCTGTTCATCAGTTGGTGTTTAGATCTGGTGAGAACTAACTGTTGCGTTTGAGGTCTGTAGCCGTACAATTCAACTGGTATTGAATTTATGTTTTACGTTTGTAACGGTTTCATGATTAAATTACATATAGGAAAGTAACTGATACAGCGATAAGTAGGAGCACATAACAGGTAACTAATTACGTATTGTTGCTAGAGGAAGGCAACTTTAATTTGGTTGTAAGAAAAGACGTGTTTCCGAGATGTTGATTTACCACTTGCTGTATGACTTAGTTACGTTGCTAACTACATTTCATCGCTAGCATCAGCTTGTAAACGCACTCATCCAGTGGATGCCAAACCTGGTCATGTATGGAATCCTGTGACGAAGGAGCCATTGAGGGATGTAAATGTCTGTGGTAATTGAAGTAACGTTACCTGTTTTGTGTGTTCTCTATCTTAGAAAAACATTCCAGTCTGACATGTGTTCATTTCGGAATAATTTCACTCACTCCGTTGTCACTCTGCTTTCGGGGCCATCAGAATGATCCATTCCAAGGCTTGATGCATCGAATAGATTGGATTGGCGGATGCAATATTTGGAATCGTTAGATAAAGTCAAGTTGTCCGTAGACGTAATTTCTCCAATGAAATGTCGAAGTCGTAGGGAAGTAAGCTTTTTTACTCCATTATTCTGAAGCGGTATTGCCAGTGACAAAGCTGTCGACCGTGTTTGGTTGTTGTGTCTGCACCATTGGCTATACTCTGTATGCGAAGTATTTAGTGATTGTATCCAAATTATTGTAGACAATTTCAGGAAATGATCTTTAAAGTTACAATGACAGAACACATAAAATAATGTTTTGTACTTTTTCAACACGGTATTCGTTTTCTGTCTCAAGATTCAGTTGAAACATCTTAGAGTCCCGTGATTGTAAGTTTATAAATGAATTTCTCACAGAAATGAATGTTGATTATATTTTATTTATGAAATGAATGTCGCTTTTCGGGCATACTATTCTCAACTTTCTATCATTATTTTTATCCACAGGATATCAACCAACAAGCATAACCAGTCCAGCAGTGACCACTACAATCCAACCGTCCACCACAACTACACTTATCATTACAAGCGGCACAACGCGGACAGCTACCACCTCTTCTTCCGCGAGCTTATCGTGGTCTTCCACTGGTAAAATGACGTTGAATAACTATGAAGATACAATGTTAAACATATAAATGCAATGAATATTAAAGTTGGATCGTGTCTCCCACACTGTATGTTTTGTTTATAATGAAAGTACTCTGAGTTATGTTCTCGTCCTCATTGTTATGGAGATATTGTTTGAGTCTTTTATTTTATTACAAATTCAATCCGTTCTTGTGCGTAAGTAGGTATTATTTAGGTATATCACGAACTAGTTTAGGCGCAAGCGAATTCAGAACGTTTAATGTTTTTGTTACAGGCCCTGGCAACGATACAGTTGGGAACAGTACAACTTAACCGATCTCAATTTAGTCTGCGTAGAGAAAATGTACCACTTTTCATAATTTATTTAGATGTTAGTTGTTTTAAAGATAGTGACATAATTATGGATAGGACTTGACTAAGTGCGTATCATCCCTGACTAGAAGCTTATGAAGTCTTTTTAGGCTGGCTTGTACTTTATAATAGCGAGCTTTAGAAATGCTATCTTCTTACTCGTTTTAATGCATAGTTATTAGTTATGTAATTAAATCACAATTTATATGCACGGTTTCCAACCATTTTCTATTGATGAGGAATTTTGTGACGAAGGAGCGATTCACTGACGCAAATGTCCTCGAGAATGGAAATTGCATAGTCAATTCTGAATGTTCTCCTCTTCAACGATATATGACAGATCTGGAATAATTCCACCGACTCTCATATATTCTGCTCTCGGTCAATATCACAATTTAACCCAATGGTCGATCCATCCAATATATTTGTTTGGCGACGTTTCATCTGTGAAAAGTGAATAGAGATCATCCATTCGTAGCAATATCCTGCACAAAACTGTATGAATTACTCTTAACGTTTGCTTATTGCTATGGCATTTAATATTGTCCCACATCGTTAGATATCATTGAATATTGCGAGTGTTGAGATATTAGCTGAAGCAGGGTGTCAATTTAATACCTTAAGGAGAGGGTGGGATGCATCGTACAGCCAATGTATATCACTAATTGGCTCGAAATGTACGGTTTATGCTGTAAACGTATAAGAGGAGACATTGAGAAATTAATAATTTGTACAGGTTATAAATCAGCCCTATCCTTCCTGTTTTATGATGAGAAATCTTAGAGTTCGCAAATTTTCCAATGTTATTAATGATTTACTGATACAATAAACGTCGGATCTGTGACAATGCGGCCTGAGTGTTTTACTTCTGACTAAATGTTGACCAATGTCTCTCACCAAATAAACACTTTATATCCAACTAGTTTATCTAGTCCAAACCAGGGAACAAATAATCAACATATCGGAACTACTGTTATCACTACACGTGCCACAATGAATATTGCTATTTATCTGTCTCCAAGTTCGTCGTTGTCATCCCCAGGTAAGACGAGGCCTAATATTTATGATTCAGTTGAAACATCTTACTTTTTACTCTGTATGCGAAGTGTTTTGTGATTGTATCCCTATTATTGTAGACCATTTCAGGGAATGATCTTCAAAGTTTCCATGACAGAACGCATACAATAATGTTTTGTACTTTTTAAACTCGGTATTCGTTTTCTGTCTCAAGATTCAGTTGAAACATCTTAGAGTCCCGTGATTGTAAATTAATTAATTAATTTCTCACAGAAATGAATGTTTAATATATATCAATTATGAAATGAATGTCGCTTTTCTGGCATACAATTCTCAACTATCTCTGTATAATTATCCACAGGATATCTACCAAGCATAACCAGTATAACAAAGGCGATTACAATCCAAACGTCAACGGCTTCACTTAGCATCACAAGGGTCACAGCGCCGACTTCTACCACCTATCTTTCCTCGAATACATCGTTGTCTTCCACTGGTAAGATGACGTTGAATAACTCTGAAAATAAAATGTTATAAATATGTAAATGCAATGAATATTTAAGTTATATAATGTCTCCCGCCCTGCATGTTTATAATGAACGTACTCTGAGTTCCGTTGTCGTCCTCATTGTAATGGAGATAACGTTTGAGTCTTTAATATTAATACGGCGTTCATCCCTGCTTGTGCATGAGTAGGTATTATTTAGATATATCACGATCTAGTTGCAGCGCATGCGTATTTTTGAATGTGAAAAGTATTTGTTACGGGCCCTGGAAACTATACAGTTAGGAGCAGTACAACGTGACCAATCTCAATTTAGTCTGCGCAGAGAAAATGTGCCACGTTTCATTGCCAACTAGAATCTTATGAAGGCGTTTTAAGCTTGGACTTTGTACTAGCGAGCTTTTGAAATGCTATCTTATATCACTCAATTTATTGCATAGTTACTAGTTACGTAATTAAATCACATTTCATGTGCACGGTTTTCAATCATTTTCTATTGATAAGTAATTTTGTGACGAAGGAGCCAATCAGGGACGCTAATGTCTATGACAATGGATATTGCATAGCTAATTCCAAATGTTCTACTCTTAAACGATCTATGAGAGATTTGGAATAGTTCCACCGACTATCATGGCAGTCTGATTTCGGTCAACAGCAATATGTAATCCAATGCTCGATCCATCCAATATATTTGTTTGGCGATGTTTCATCTGTGAAACGTCAATAGAGATCAGCCATTTGTGGCAATATTTTTCACAGGACTGTATGAGTTGTTCTTAACGAAAGGTTATTGCTATGTCATTTAATTTTTTCCCGAATCGTTTGGTAAGATTAAGTCTCCTAGTGGCAAGATAAGAGCTGTCAGTTTTTTTTTTAGAAGATTGTGTGGTGCAGCGTAATGCCAATGTATACCACTAATAGGATTGAAATGTACATTTAATGCTGTTAATATTGGAGGATGCTTAAGATATTAATGATTTGTTCAGGATATAATTTAGTTTTATCCTCTTTGTTTTGATTAAGTTGAAAAATCTTATAGTCAAATTTATGACAATATGGACCGAGTGTTTTCTTTCCGAGAAAATTTTGGCCAATGTCTCTCACCCATTAACCAGGTGAAATCCAAATAGCTTCCCTAGTCTAACCCAGAGCACAAATAGCCAACATATCATAACTATTCTTGGCACAACAAGCGCCATAATGACTATTTCGACTTCCTTTTTGTCTCCTAGTTTTTTGTTGTCATCTCCTAGTAAGACGAGTCCTAATAATTACGAAGATCAAATGAAATACATAAGTAGATGCAGATTTATATTAAAGTTGCATTATGTCAGCAGCACTATACATACTTAGTTTTTTGGTTGAGTCTTAAACTGTATAAAAATTTGATTGCGTTCTTCTTCAAGAGTTATTGTTCAGGTCTATTTAGAACTAGTTGATGAGTATGTGATTAGCTATTATGCAAGTGTACTCGTATTGAATTTTCGTTTTTCATAGAAATCTCGATGTTCCATTTCAATTGCAGTAAAGTTCCAATGCAAAAGTCAGACAATTCGTTTTGTTTTGATTAAACATTGTTTTTATCCTCCTTTCTTAATATTAATATTACTTTGAGAAATCTTAGAGTCCCGAGATTGTAAAATGTTTGCGTGCATTTTTATGTGATGAGGCACGACAAAGTCTGCCTGCTGCGAAATTATATGTCGGTCTCACATTTCTAACCGAATAACTAAGATGCATCTTCAATATTACCAACTTGAGAAAACAAATCATGGAAACTTACCTACAGCTACGATGCGAGATCGCCAAGAAAACAGTTTTACTATCGAACCAGAAAAACGCATGTATGGGTGTAAAATCTATTTGTGGAATCTCTGCGGCATGATGTTTAAGTTTTTGTATATCTGGGATTGCAGTTATGACAACTGTGTCAGTTACATCAGTGTTTTTATTTTAGCCTATAGAATTTACTGGTGTCTCGTGTGGACCTAATAAAATAAGATTGTGTTATTTATTTATATAAACGAATTCTATTTGAGAACGTCATGCAGCAGTCTCATTATAATGAGCTCAATATATTAGGTTGTTTTTCAAGATAACACATTGTGCACAGAGATCGAAACTATGATGGTGGAAATGCAGACTTTAGTTCGATTTGTTGCGCATAGACGTAATGCAAAAGATGAATGGAATTTACTGCAGTAAAAATCGGTCTACAGTTTGCCAGTGGTTGCCGATCTGCCCTTTAATGGTTTTAAATAAGAGATCTATTTACTAATATAAATTCAATTGCGAATTACTAATGGTTGCTCGCCACGAGAACATATACAGTTACTGAAATAATACACGTGTTTGTAATTCACGGGTATAGTTATGGGAGAAAGAGTCTTTATCTCAGATACGTAATAAAATTCCAATTGGCATACTACTAATATCTGATAAATCATGTGTAATGTAGGTCAAGGTTCTGGGATCTGATAGCACAATTTGTAAGGCATGTTGAGTGATTTGGAATGCGAGTTACGTTCTTTTCTTTTAATTAGGCTGACGAAATAATGTGAGTGTTTCAATGTTCATCATGCCTAAATAGTGTCTTGCATAAGGGCCATTTGTTTCTTCAATGTTATCTGATTATGTGTTAGATATTGGAAGGTAAATAAGTCAGTAAGGAGAAGGAGAATCGTAATACGTACTTGATCTCGTGTCATTCTTATTTAGGAGTCTAATTATGCTTCTATTCATTGCAAACCTAGACTAATTAATATGTGGACATTACGCGTTGCAAGACACGGTTATGTAACTAAATTTTACTTACGCAATCAGTTTATATTTTATATACATCTACCCCATACAAGTGACCGATTGGTTCTTAGTTTCTGCATTGAAGTAGTCTTAAAATAAATAAATCATTCAGGGGTACACATTTAATTGAGTGATTTAGATTGTTGTCTATCTTAAACAATAGTATTCCTGTTATTTGTCAGTTTTAGCAGCGGAGAGGGTGAACCAACCTTTGTTTGAAACGTCATTTAGTTAAACAAGGCTTCCTACAAAAATGACAAAAATACAAAGTCAATAACGCCAAACCGAAGCCTCTAACGTAACGAGAGTTTCTCTAATTGGGTTAGTCTATTTTGTTTATTTTAGTTGTTTTGTTTTCTACATTTTGTAAGCGCATTTTCGTTTATGTCGCCAGTCGTCTCATTTAGGTTGTACCCTTTCTGCTCATATATCCATTACCCATTGAAGCTCCTGAATATGTAAACTGCGGAGATATACAATCAATATAATCAACACTTTTGTACCGAATTTAGTATAAACCTTTTTTTTTCGTTGTATCAGCAATTAGAAAATCTAACTCACCATCGAAAACCATCAATATTGTACAATGTAGTTTACGATCATATGAGCCCGTTTGGATAAAGTTACCGATTATTTTTCTGCCGAGATCGTTTTGTTGATTTTAGTTTCGTAATCAGTTATATCAGGATGTTCACCATCATAATATTTCTTTTGTTGTGGTAACCAAATTTCTTCCTGCGGACTTCATCATATAATTGCTTCACTTATTTCATGAAATATCATTCTTGTTAAATTAAGCATATATATAGTATAAAAATATTGAAGACTATACTTTTTCTAAAAACAATTTGCCAAACCAGACTTAACAAAATTTGCTGAAACTTATATAATACGATGGTGGTGAATTAAGTCAAGTCAAATACCGGCAATGGTCCTTATACCCCACCTCTACTCATCTCGTGTGTTGGATGTCCAAATCGTTTAATATATCCATAACAGTGACTGCGAAACTGATACCTAACACTGTTATACCAATGGAAACACTTTTTTATACTTGGCTCTTGTGGCTAGGGCATGTTTTTCAAGCAATCAACGCAGACAGTTATATAGTTGTTTAGCTGTTGAATGTAAGGAATTTGTTAGGTTTTATTGGATGTCATGCATTCGTTTGATTCTATTTGTCATACGGAAGTTTCGTTTAGTAGAAATTAAAGTTGGAGGTGTAGGGACTGCTGCTTCGAGATGGCATGTAATGCAGAAGTGATCTTATGCAAGTTCGTGAGATACAAGGATGGATCGCAGAATATTATAATCAGGTCTAGGAAGAATCCAGGCTAAACTGTGTCCATGTTTATAGGTGGATTGTTTAACTGACTGTTTAAAGCTGAAAACATGAATGGAATCTATGAGTTTTGAGGTGTATGGATTTCCAAAACAGTCAAAGAAAAGTTGAAATCACCAAGAATAATTATGTTGCCACCTATCGCATTTCCATACTCCATAAGATTCGAAACAGAAAATCTCTCTCTATATATCAAGATAGAACATTTATTTTATCATTCTGAGACGTTGCTTTGTTTGGTGAAAAATATCGGAATTACTATATAAATTTTGTTTTGATGTTTCTCCAGTCACACATTATCGAGATAATATAATAAAATGTTTTCTAATATTTCAGTTGTTTGTTTAATGACGATATCTCTTGTCTCTTTGGCAGATTAATTTATTAGTTGTTACCTCCTATGTTACTTCCAACGACCTGACAGAAAGGAGCTATCTCTGGAGAATCTGTATGGGTTCATCTTAATTAATTATGTCATCATAATTAATTAATCAGTCATCTGTGTAATAATTAATACAACATATTTAATAAAAGTTTGAAGTCGTCTCTGTTCTTTCTGCGAATTCAGTTTTGTCTGACTGGGATTGAAAAATTCTAGCTTTTTTATAGTCAAACATTTGGGGAATCCTATCATTCTAGAGCATTCTAGAAAGACATCGACATTAGCTATTGACACAGATGTAGTAATGTCTGTTCCGGTTATTTTGTCATGTTTTATTAAATAATTGTTTTAATTTTATTGGTCTAGAAAATAGAATAAATAAACCTTCATCTTCACTAGCAATACTGTTTCAACGATTATATTATTAAAAAACTCGCGATATGAGCTAACATGGTTTAGATGTTTCATTGTTTCAATAATATGTTTTTATGTCGTTGTTATAATGATATGAGAGACGAAAAGAAATTATGTAGATAAGTATGTGATTTAGTGTGTTTCAAGGTAATATCTTTAAACCAAGTATTATTAAAAAATTAAGGATTGATTTTCTCCCCTTCATCTCCCATGCTATATACAGTGTTTGTTAGCTTAGGAACTCTCATTTTAAATCCGATCCAATACAATATTCCGCTTCACAATAAAATGTCCAAGTATAATATGTTTGATACTCTGGAAATGTTATAAATATAATTTTGTTAGGAGAAAATTATCTCATTTTTGTTCTGGCACCCTTTTGTATTCTGATGGAAATTCAAGCCATCCTGACACTGATATGATCGATGGTATGGTATATTTCAATACAGCGTCTAGTACAGCAATTACTTCACGGTCACATAATGTCGGATCCGTTATTGTCTTTGTTGGTAATGTTGAGTACCATATTGGAGTTTGAAGCGCAGTACATTGTACAGTATCGACATATTTAAAAGCTCTTAGGTGGAGTCAGTCCGTACAAATTAAACACAAACAATTACATGTGTATCAATTTCGTGTGCGACACATTGAATACATGTACCAGAACTATTGTCATGATTAATGATACCTGTTGCAACATTGTTTGGTTGTTTCTGTAATTGATCACCCATAAAAACTCCTCTTAATAACATCGAAACAATTAATGAACTGTTATTGGAGTTTCAGATCTTTTTCCTACCATGGGTGTGGAGATCCTGATAGGTTCAGACCATTACCTCTTTACCTATTTTTCCTTTCTATGTTCGTTCGTTAATGTTATTCCGGCAGTGATACCGACAACATAAAACACACTTTTATGGAACTCAGAGAAAGATGGACTGAAACTCTGGTCTATGATTCTGAAGATTTGTTAAAATGTTTGAGATAAATTTTAGTTATCTGTTTTATGGTGTGGTCCAACACTAGCAATTTTCTGTTTCTTCAATGTTATTTGTGGCTTGCATTTACTTGCAAGTTTTGAAAATAATTTGTTCACCTGACCAGGAATCAATGTGACCTTAACCTGAAGATATAACATATAATATCATAAGCGATGTAATTATATGTTTTCGACTGGAGCATTAACAGTGCTCATTCGTTCAAGTGTACAATATACTGGAGGCATTATTGTAAATTGGGCCTAATGATATATAAGCTATATTTAGTCATTCAATGGTACAGTCCTTCTTGCCTGATGCTATATGGCCAAAGTATATTATGACATTTTAGAACTGGTTCGCTCTTTCTACATGAAACCTCTGAAACTGGAAAGAATATAACACAATATATACACACTCGCAAGCTCAGGGTAAATGCATGTGTGACTTTAATACGATGTTCACATTATGTTCAATCATTTTACTTCTATTGCAGGTTCTAGACAGGATGACAATCAAGTGCCAACCATTGCTGGAGCCGTACTGGGAGCCCTGGTATTGTTATGTGTGATTGCTGCAGCTATTTACAGAAAATTGAAGCGACCAAAAAATTCAGATGTAAATACATACAAATGCCAATTTTTATAACACAGTTCATTCTAAATATCATCATCATCATCATCATTAGTTTCTTGACCTAGTGTGGTCGTAGAGGCACTGTGCTACTGAGCATCTGACCAGTTCCATCCACTTCTCTGCAAAACTAGTCCTGGTCTATTTTGTGATGTTGTCAGTCCACTTTTTCTCTGTCTACCTCTCTTTCTGCGACCTTGGACACTACCCTACAGTACGGTTGTGGATATACTGTTGGCTCTAGTGACATGGCCATACTATTTCAGCTTTCTATTTTTGACAGAGGAGGTCTTCAAATGACATACTTTGTGCCTGATGGCGTTACGCACCTCTTCATTGGTGATGTGGTCCATGTAAGAGCAGCTGCAACGGATAGTTCTTAGCTTCTCATTTCAAGTGCCTTTAGTCTTCATTATAATTCTGCTGTCAGGGTCCAGGCCGCACATGAATATAAAAAGATTTAGATGACTAGTGATCTAAATAGTCTAATTGTAGTTTTCAGACAGATATTCTTGTCTCTCCAGATGGATCTTATGTTTGACATAGCTGCTGTTGTTTGTGCTGCTCGTGACAAAATTTCTGCTCTTGATCCCCCTTCGGTGATTATGGAACTACGATATTTTAATTGGCCTACTGTTTTCAGTCACTGTCCTCTGACTTTAATCTTGGTTGAGATTTGTTTGCCACTCTTAGTAATCAGCTTTGCCTTCTCGGCGCTTATCTCCATGTCAAATCTTGGAGATGTTTCATCCAGGTTCATCACTAAGGTGGCAAGCTCATCTTCACTGCCTGCCAGCCTATCAATGCCGTCTGTAAGGTTTAGGTTGGTGATGTTACGCCCTCCAAAACTGACTGACACACAGTGTTTTATTTTTAGGGCATCGCTCATGATGCGCTCTTCGTAGATGTTGAAACGTGTTGGGGACAGGAGACAGCCTTTTCATATTCCATCTGTTGTCTTGATCCAGTTTCCCACATAACCTTGAGCAAGTACAGCACTGGTAGCCTTGGCGTACCACTGCGTGATGGTATTGGTCAGCTCTTGACCCATGTTGTAATTCTTCATTGCGGCCCACAATGCCGCATGCCACACTCTGTCAAAAGCCGTTTTGAAATCTATGAACACATGATATATGTCTTGTTGATGCTGTGGGTACTTTTCACAAAGAACCTTATTATTGAATATTTGTTTTGTTGTGCTTCTTCCACTCCGGAACCCTGCCTTTTCTTCAGCGATTATTTCTTCTACTTGTGGCTTAAGTCTGTACAAGATGATCATCATCAGCACCTTACTTGCATGGCTGATCAAAGTAATAGTTCTGTAAAGTTAGCACAGCTGAAGAATGCCTTATCTGGAAAGTGTTATAATCAGTGATAAATTCGGCTGGGATGTTGTCTACTCCAGCTTGCGTCCCAATATAAAGTGCTCTTAATGCTGACTCAACTTAATCTTTGAGAATGGGGAAATCATCATCATTGTGGAGTTTAGAACTACAAGCACCTCTGTGTCTCCTGTGGACGGATGGTGGTAGAGTTTTATATTATAAATATACTGCATAGTAAACATTTTTATATTTTCATGTTATTCCATTGTGATAATATTGATAGTAAATGAAAATGCTGTCACTCTCCAGCAGCTTTTAGAACGTCCGTGTTGAAGAAACGACATATTTTGCATTTATATAGAATGTGGACAGTAATCAGTACCATTATCTACTCAAAATAGTCGTATATTGGTTCAATATACAAGGGTTGATCCAAACGTACGTGAAACAACACGTACAATTCAATTAAAATAGCTAGTTTATCAAACTAAAATAAAATAATATGCAGATCATTAAATTATTTGCATATAATTTGCATAGAATTTGGCAAAGTACGTTGTGAATATGATTGATTTTGTTAGGGACTGGTAAGAATGCCGTGTCTTTGAGTGTTATTCACACTGTGTCATTGCCATTTACTCTATTAGGACTTCCACCTATGCTCATATCCAAGATCCCAAACAAGTGTCTATATTTAGTCAAGCCGGGGTCTACGTCGGTCGTGATTACACGTAAATCACGTTATTTGTTTGTCTTTGTCTTTCTTGTCCATTCTCTGGCGTGATCAATACCATGTAAGAATTCTACTACCCGAAATCGTATGACACTAAAGGTTAAGAAAATACTTTATGTTTTGCTGAAATAAGTTTAAGGTTGTCATTTATTTGAATCAGCGATTCCGCAAAGTGTCATAATGACTGCGGAGTTAGTAAGATCTTTACCTCTTTTAGCATCGATTTCATTTCATATGCTGTTTTTAAAATTTAAACATTCATAAGAACCGATAATGACGTCGAATTCATACAGAATGACGTCGAAATATGTTTCTGTAAAGTTTTACGTCATGTCAGGTTATGTTTTCAACATTTTTCATACATTTATTTTAAGATGGATGGTATTTCATATGGCAAATTTTCATTACGCTACGTAACTTGTTTTACAGTTATATACTGCGCCCACAAACAAATGGAAAAAAAAATAGCATGCAGATAAATATCAGTAGTATTTTTTTATATTTTGGTAATAAATTCATATTATGACATCAAAATGCACGCGAAAGGTGTTTTGATGGTCAAAATACGGTATAGTCTGCATCCATGTCAGTTTTATTAGGCCGTTAACCTGCCGTACTAAATATACATTTTATTTCATGACTTTGTAATATGACTGGTAAAAGTTTTGTTGAATTTTCAAACATATCTTTTGTAAAATAACTAACATTAATTACATATGAACATCTATTTTTCCTCTAGAGCTCTGATTCAGAGTCACAAAGTAGCAGTAACGATAACGAGAATGAAAACGAACTCTCAGATATTACTCCTATAATCAGCCTTCCACCTGGATACCACGGTCCAGGTAAGTCCCTACGTTTCGATACTAAACAGATTGACACAACACGGAGGAATGAAATGCCCAATGACTCTGTCAAGATAAAACGAAAACGACCGAAGAATAAATATCAGGACGGTCTACCAGATGTGGATTGAAGTTCTCCAAACATGGACTGTGTCATCATATTTTCATACAAAATCAGTGCATATCTCCTCGTCTTGGCGTTTATTGTAAGCAAACTACACTTGTACATTGTGAAAGCATTCAATGGAAACAGAGTATTTAAGCAGAACGTGGTCTATGCTACCATACATTAAAAGGTTCGGGCTGGATTTTCACTGGTGTAGAGGAACATACATGCTTACACGGTATTGACTGTTTATTTTCACTTCCATTTACTTTTAAAATAGAATTAAACAAGATTCAGTACCCAAATTTTTTTAATACTAGTTCAATGATAATGTTAAATATTGTAAGGATGAAATATTCAACTGTCATTTGGAACGAAGTAAGAATATACAAATAACAAATCAGACAAAAAGTAGTGAAAATACCTTGGCAAGTAACAGACACTTAACTTGCAACGAATCTAGGAAATTACCTTTACATATAGAAAAGAGTAAGACATTATTACATCATCATTATAATTGAACTTAATATTGGGTACATACAACAACTAACATAAAATATTCAATTCGTACTATTATATATATATATAATATATATAATATATATATATATATATATATATATATATATATATATATATATATATATATATATATATATAAGCTTTTGCCAGTTTGTATATTTAATTTACAAAAATATTTCACTGCTGAACTTAGTAATTTGTGATGTTTTTAAGCATTTATTAAGTATGCCACGTGACAGATTACCATTGCCATACTTATGAGTACATCGTACTAACGTTGTCATCTGTGTAAACTGGAACTTAGTTCAAGAATGACATATAGATTATATGGTTACATAACAAAATATAATCAGAGATAACAGGACAGAGTACTGGATCTGACAAAAGCATTGTGTCTCTGCGATCCGTGGAGATTTTGTAAACCTGAGATTAAAACCAAATACATTGATTTAGACAAATCCATTAAGAAGAACGTTTAGACCTTTAATTGACAAAAGAAAAGAGTTAAATCTGTATCAATATTGAAAATACACAATTATGTCCCATCTATAGGTATGACCATTTTCCAATGGTACTCTTCAATCTATACAATTTGAAAAGGGAGCAGGTTTCTGGAATTTCAATAATTCGTTCCTAAAATACACAGCATATGTAGAAAAGGTAACGAAGAGATTAGAAGAACAAAATTAACTGTATACTACTACGACGTGTAATAATAATAATAATAATAATAATAATAATAATAATAATAACAATAATAATAAAAATAATAATAAAATTAACAACAATAATATAAATAATCCTTTGAAGTCCTTTTCATAGAAATCCGAACCATCACAAAAGAATATCTTTCTTCTAAAATATAAGTGAAATGGAAAAGTAAGGAAATTCATCTTGTATTGAAAAGATATATTAATATACTGAGTCGATTCTTTGAAAGTTCGACTGAATAAAAAAGAGGAGAAGTATTAAGAGAGACGATTTTACGTTATGGATAATAGAATGATAAACTACAAGATATCTATGTATGTTGGGATAAAGATATTACATGCATAAAGCTATAACAAAAACACAGAAAGATGAGTCAGAGCATATAATCATTGATGAGTTAAAACGTTTGAATGAGGTAAAAAAGTTCGAAGCCAATTATAAAATAAACGATGAAAACATTAGTCTATCTAATGTTGATGATATACTGGGGAGATTTGAAATTCCTAAGCTGACACAGCGTGAATAAAAATAATTAAAAGATGAAATAAATCTCTCAAAAGCTTCAGAATGCAAAAATAACTTGAATACTTTTTACAGTCAAGTAAGTGATGGACTCACTATTGAATTTTAGAAATTATTTTGGAAGGATTTAGGAGAGAATTAAAGAAATAGGGCATTTAAGATTCACATACATAATTCGGATTTGATTAACTAAGAGCTAAGTTATCAGTGGAAACAGACAAGATTGTGAAAATGAATTTTGAAAGCAAAACGCAAGACGCATAAACCCTTTAGGCATAAAACTGCCTTGGAGAATAAATTAGAGTGGCTGCAGTGTCTTATATTAACTTTAACATGCTGACATCAAATAGTTATTTTATTTCACATTGGCTTGAAGCTGATAAAGGATGCTATTTCTGTAATTGTGGGAAGGAAACTATGACTCATTTATGTTTGCAACAGTGTTGTGAAACAAAATTGGTGATGGGTTTAAGACTTTTATAGAACTTTAATTATATTTCGATATTTTTAAAAATCCTGTTTTATTTAAAGATTTAAATCAATCTTGCCAGTAACGTTTTATGAATCTATTATTATTACTAGCATTGTCTTTGACATTTAAATAGAAATTTTGCAACAAAAAGTCTGCTAGAAATCTGCTTTGAAATGATATTTAAATTCGAAGCCAAAATGTCTGACATGGGAGATCCCAAACTACAGGTTATTTCATAGAATAGTGCCTGTAACGTGGAGTAGTTGATAGCCATAATTGATGTCACAGTTTTTAATGTGAATACGGAATTAAGTGTTGACTTTGATAAGATCACTTTTTCTATATCACCCTTGTTATCGCATATATATATATATATATATATATATATATATATATATATATATATATAGATGCAGATATGCTCATATATGTATATGTATGCGTACATATGAATATTTGTAACTATACGTATGTACACATTTGTATTTTACACACATTTGTATTTTACATGAGGATGCCTATATGTACATGTTCCCATATTTAGTTTGTAGGAATGATAATACTTTTAATATACGATATGGAACCGGGATAATTGTACATTGTAAGTCATTACATGGCTGTCTATTGATATTTTCTCTTTGTGAAGGTATATGCAATAATGGTTTTCAATTATGTATTGCATCTTTGTATTAAACATACATGTATACAAATTACTGTATTCGGGACTTTAAACATTAAAGCATTGTATGAACATGTGTCTTTGGAACACTGAAACTGCAAACATTAGTACTAAACATGTGAGGTCCTAATTAACTTCGATATTATGTTTAGTACATACTTATAAATGCTTTGAGACCCTTACTGGCTACATCATTATAATCAAATATTAAATTCAGTTCCTCAAGAAGAATGAGGCATCTATTTAATATCATGAACCTCAAACCATTAAAGTTTTAAACATGTTACTGTATATATCGTGACTTTTCCGATGGCTAAGTGCCTAGTAGTTAGAGCGTCCGCCTCGAATGCAGGAGGTCGCATGTTCGATTTCAAAGACATACAAGTGGTACAAACAGCTGCCTCGCTTTACGCTCAGCATTCCGAGGTTAGTGTTAGGACTGATTGTCCTGTTGTCAGGAACGTGACTGAGTCATACCAAAGACTTACAAAAATGGTACTATCACTTGCCTCGCTTGGCGCTCAGCATTAATAGGTTAGAATTAGGGCTGGTCGCCTGGTGACTGGACAATGTGACTGGGTGGGACATCATGCTACAAGTCTGCGAAATGATGCCCCAGTGCTAGGCATCACTATAAACTGCCACACTGCAGACATCGTAGCGATATGACTGAAACATTGTTAAAGCTACGTTAAAAATAATTCCCAACCAAATAACAAGCTTCAGGTGGTTCTGATAGTTATTGTCACAGTTTCTTTATCTATGTCTGGAAGTTTAATAAGCATTAAACAAGAGAACATGGCCCGCACAATAAAAAGAAAAAAAGAAAAAAGCAAAACAATCTAATAGTAAGAATGGCATATGGAATTATCTTTGGAACTATGACATTCATTTAAATTATAGTATTATTAGCTGATGGAACAAATTACTCATTAAATGTGACACTTAAATTCATTCCTAATGCAAGACGCAGTAATTGTGTAGATTTATCTGTATATATACAATATATATGTTCTTTTATGTTTAGAATTCTTTTACTTTATATCTATATTTGAATTGAAAGGTAGTTAGATGTATGGATTATGTAGTTTGAAATAAAGAATTGTTATCTTATCTTAATGCAGCATGTATACAGTTTGTCCATAGACTAACAGGTAAAGGCCACTCTAGTATAATGAGCTATAAATATACGACACATACATGCGAAAGTTTTGTACTGAATCAGAGTAGAGTATGTCTCATTTGGCTTAGGGGTACTTTTAGCCCTTTAAACCTATACGAGGTCATGCGTAATATAAAAAGAAACTTTTGGATTTTGTTGCAGGCGAAGATAACATATGCAGTAAATATTATTTTGTATTAAACTGGTGTTTTCGGATGCAGACCTTAGTCATATCAATATGCGTCTTGTATTCTTGTATAAGTCGCAACTACGTCGACGCTGGAAGATGGTGAATACAGTCCGAAACAATGGTTGGCGCTAATAACTTTAGTCACTTCTATCTTTTTTCTGAGTTCGTTGGAGTTTATATTGTTGTTCTTATATATACAAGAATGTTATCGTAAATCATCTATTTTAATATATTCTACCCCACCGTCCATAGATATGTGTTTTGTTAGCTAATTAAACTATTAATATTTCCTCATTTTGTTTTCTGTGTGTCTTATACAAGTACTGTGCCTTCTGTATATTTCACAATTAAAGCTTTGCAAGATGTGTGTCTTGTGAATTTTCATTTTACTAATTCACTGCTTGATTTTAAGGAGTACAGTAGAGGCTATGATATGATCCATATCTAATGCGTATCGTCGGGTGTAGACAACATATTAAATACTATTTGATTATTGTTCAAATGAAGTAGCGATGTATAAACGTTATGGTTTTGTTTGTTATCACACGACTGGATTTAACCAGAGGGTGAGCCCTTTTGGTGATAAGACGCAGACGTTTTCATCACCATCTCTTTCCTCTTAATGTACAGTTCGCGTTTTAAAGTCGACTTCAGGAATCTCACCAATTAATTGGGTGTACACTGCTCTACATCTTAGCTCTTCGGGCAGCAACAAATGATTTATTAAAATAAGCTAGAACAGATAATGTGGAATTAATCCGATGTTCATGCCGATAACTGTTCTGATTGGAGTTCAGAACGTATTCAATATAGAAAAATTTTAACATTCGACATTGCCGTCGTCTAACACAGGTCTTTGACAGAAACGTTTTTTGCTGTATATACATCACAACAACGTCGAAAAGACACTGTGAACTTCACGTTTTGGTCAGAAGGTACCGCATGATTGAGCAGATCCAGATGACTCCTTGCCTTGTACGAATAATGGCTGAAATAGTAAATATAAGCAAACAGCAGACACGGGTTCCAAGAGCTTTAGAGTTCAGAAAAAAACGAAGAAAGATAGGTAATGAAAAGAACAACTAACTCTGACCAAATTAATACAATATTTATCTGCTTAATGCCTAGAACAAACATGTGTGTGTGATGCATCGCTTGGTCTAAAAAATATATGTTTTATTTCTCATTGTACACCTTACTTTTACCGAACGTCTCACATAGTGTCATGACCTCTTTTTGTTAAACGTTGATAAACGTTTTATTAGAATTACGTAACAACGCAATGCAAAATAATAGCGAAATATACACTGGGTAAATGATCATCTTAAGAAGTTCCACAGATCTTTCTAGGAATTGGAATCAGCTAATTTCTCTGTGGTTTAGAGAGAAGACATATATAACACCATCCAAAGAAATTAAGTTATGTCATAGCACAAGAAAAACGCACATCAAATGACATAGTAATAGTACACCGATGTAGATGCATAAGGCTGAAAGAACAATCTCGTAATGTAATACTTTCAAATTTAGACAGATATGTAAACTAGGCATGTGTTTCAACAGATCTTTTCACATAACATAAATGCGTGAACGTATCGTTAGTATTTTTCCAGCATATATATATATATATATATATATATATATATATATATATATATATATATATATATATATATATATATCACCCTTTTCTACAGCCAGCAATTGTTATATTGTTTAAATTTGCTATATACGTATTGATATATTCAGGTAAGCCGTGTCATTAGTGTATACGATAGGACAGCTAACCATCTAATCATTATAAATTGTCTCATTTTCTCCGTTAAAGTTTCCACAACTTATTCATTTGTCTGCATATCAATGCAGATAGTGATCATCTGAGTCAAATGCTTTAGAACAGTACATAATGTACCTGATACTAAAGCAATATGCTAGGTTATTTCATACTCGGTTTTGTCTATATTGACAAATTAAGCTGATTACTAGATGCAGTCAATATAACAATTAATTTAAGCATAGTGCTCATAAATATAATCTCGTGCGTCTTTAGTGTGTGTTACTGGTGGCATAGACATGTACCTATTTGTAATCTTTCTTGCATTTGACACCACTGGTCCTGATCATAATGCCGACATATGTGCTTCTCATTATGCTACACACAACATATAAAGATTTGATACGTTATCGTAATTAAAAGTTACCGAATGATCCTACCCATTATACTCAGTTTGTATATAAGACACGTGCTAGAAGGCACGTCTGAACCGAATGATGTAAATATAAAATTACAACAAATAGGGGCAGTTCCTTTTCGGACAAAGGTAGAGTAGAACATGCACTAGACGAGAGTCTGTAGTCAGCTATTAACTTTAATGAAAACAAAATGTTTTTGAATATTAAACAAATATAAATCAAGCCGAACACAAATTAAGGTGGATTCACTGAGATATGTATAACTGCATGTCGCGAGCAAAATAGTCAATGTTTTGGGATTAAATGATTTGAAATACGCTACGCTTTTCTAGATGTTATAAAGCTATTCACGTCCTCGTTATAGATTTAGTGAACTTCCTTCTAGAAGAAATTGTTCATAGGCGTAAATGCTCTTGAATAAAAGCATGATGGTTTGGATATTAGTCAACTGGAAGATAATTGTTACAAATGTAGGCTAGTGAAACAGTCTTGACGTTTGTATTCAGAACATTGTTGTCTTGCATGTCAATAGCCCAGATATGCAAAGAGGGTGGATCTTGTTCCACATTAGCATAAAATGGAAAAACGACGATTTTAAACTTGTTTACTGGAACCTGGTGTTGAGTTCTTCAATCGAAGTCTTCAACCCTCATGCAGATAAATCACAACTAAATTCAAAGTCTTGATTAGCTAGTGTGTGACAGTAATATGTATTGTAGTTTCTATAGTCGCAGTTTGTTCGGAACCAATTTAATGTGCCAATGCACATCATAAACCTCATAAACCATGATAGAACTGAGACAATGCTTCATGATTATGGCTTCGAGCGATTCGCAATTGTTTTAATGACAATAAATGTTGCTCAAGTAATGTTGTCAGTTTGAATCTTCCATTTTGTTTGGTACAATCATTTGTTTGCCAGTCACACATGTTTTAAAATTGCCAATTAAATGTCATAACTAGTTTGCATATAATTAAAGTGTCCTATCGGGTTAAAATATTTCAAGAAATAAATAATTAGTAACAAGTCTTACAAACATATTTCCCACTCTGCAGATATAAAGATAAGCCTAAGTCCAGCTCTCTTGAAATGTAATGAACTGACTGCCGATTTTCATCTTCTTGAATAATGCCATGTACCCACAAATGTAACCGAATAGGTCACAACATGGCACAATTCACACAACAAAGCACGCGTGACAATTTACGGTCGGCTCCAAACGGAGTGTAAAATTTTCTAACCTCTGCCTCAGCCTCGCAGAACTAGCAAGCTGTATTAAACTAATCATTTGAGCAATTAATTGAACATGGTTGGTGCATATCAATGAGGACATTATATACAATACATGTCATCTAAATATAGCAAAATCTACGTACAAACAAATGTTCAATGTTCACAGATTTAGCAGTGGTCATCATTCGTTCGTATGCGTTACACACACACACACACACACACACACGTATATATATATATATATATATATATATATATATATATATATATATATATATATATATAAGCAGCAGAGGGGGTGGACAGACCACGTTTTCAAGCAAAAATAAGGCTTCCTTGGCTGAGTACCCTTAGGTGGGAAGGGTATTGTCTACCTCGTGAAGCCGCTTTACTTGCAGTCATGTCTGTCCACACCACCTCTGCTGCTAGAACTTTCAGTTCCGGGTTAATAATTTTTTTACGATGAAAATCACTAAGATTTCAACCGAATATTTGATCGAGTCCGATACGATATCGTGTCACAGGACGGAAATCCTTTTAGGACTTCACAAACAGACTAATTTGTAAAACCTCACCTTGTAGATCAATCAGATTATTGGACTGGTCTGTGAGTTTGAAATTAATTCTCGTTAGCGAATCATTATGACACCGCATATAGACTGGATTAACCGGAGACTCAATTATTAAAAATCCTGTAGGGGATATTGGTGCAAATGAGTATAAAATATATCCTTGCTGAGCTTGATTTGATCGTTCGAGATTAATTTGATAGCTTCCTTCGATAACATCGCATACTAAATTGAGCGCAATCACTGAGGATATATTCACGTTGAACGGAGCGATATGTCTGCCGCCACCGTCTGGGTCATTATTATGTTTGAGGATTTTATTTCCGGTGATGCTGTTTTTCTCCATGCATCATGAATTATTTTAAAACCAACATCGATGGCATCACTGAGAAGTTTTTTTAGTTCTGGTACGTTATATCACGGTAGTTTAAATGTTGGAATATCTTTAACGGGAATTTTATAGTCTGTTGCAAATGTTGTTCTCGATAGGGGATTATCGTCATCTAGTATATCCTGAATATATTTCAAATTAAGTGTTTCCATATCGTCGATAATTTTATTGCATGTTTCTACTACGCTGATAAATTCATCTTGGGTAAGAGTACCGGATTTAAGAGATATTAACAACAGTGAAAAATCATTATTCATTGCTGTGAAATTTTTAACGATTTTAGGTTTGTCAATAAAATGATATCCCTCTATGCTATCCTCTTCCTTCTCTTTCCCAGTTGGTTGGTATCCGAAACCAAAAAAATCTATAGTGACTTGGTGATCTTTATAACTCTTTATTGGATTATCAGGTTTTATTCTGTCGGTGATATAATCAGTTTTTTGTGGTTCGAGTATATCAACGAGTTTTCCTCGGGGTGGTAATTCAGGCCATCCTAGTACGGTTCTAATAGAACTCTGATAGATATCTACGACGTATCCTTCTGTGCTTATTTCAATTGCGGATGATAGCGTCGGCTCATGAACCGTTATAGCGATTTTCGATTCTTTTCCAGTAATCGATTTTATTTTACGCGCGAATTCATCATTGATTTGTTCAATTTGATATGACCCTGTTGGTATTGAAACGACGTTCCAGTCTGGAGTCAAGTCTTCTTTATTCTTATTCGCGAACACCAAGGAATTATTCGGTTGTTGACCACCAAATGATTTTGATCTGATATTAGGCCAACTGTGATACACTCGTAGTTTTGCTAGCGCTATCTCCTTCACGGGGACTGGGCTAGGGAAATTCACACTGAATTCAGGATTCGTCGATGTTATTGATATCATGCTTGTTTGTACTGGGTTCGTGTTCTCCGCTATTCGTTGAAGTAATTCCATCGGTGTTGTCATCGTTGCTATAATCATGTTGTATTTCTAATTTTGATATCGCGGAATCGTAAATACTGACCATCACTGAGAACTCAGTATCTGATATCGTTGAGGTTATTGAGATCATTCTGGTTTTCGGGTTCGTGTTTTCTAATTCCATCGGTGTTGTCATCGTTGCTATACTGTTGTTGTCTCTCTAATTTTGATATCGCGGAATCAAAAATACTGACCATCGCTAAGAACTCACTATCTGATATAATTGTATTATCGAGTGACGACGATATCATCGAGAATAATTGCGAGTATGCGGTTGATACAACATGAAATTGAATTAAGTAATCTTGCAGTTTTCTCTGGCTGCATGATGATATCTTCTTTGTTATCCCGGTTGATATACCCGCGATTGTAGCCACCGCAGAAATGCAAATTGGAACTACGACCGGGGCAATCATTGTAACCGATGCAAGTATTATTCCGGCGCCAGCGAGAACGCTTGACACCGAGTACATAGTAATATTAATTGCGGTGATTCTTCGTCGGTATTTTTTTCTTTTTATTTGATACTCCTCGGCGAGGGTTTTGAGTCTAGTTTGAAATTCTCTGACCTGATAATAGCGACATTGCGTTGATGAAATCATTTTTATTTTGAAAACGCTAGCGTTTTCAATTGTGAAATCCAAAGGATTTTCCTTTCAATTTAGTTATTTATTTAAACCCGCTAGTGTTTTCAATTATTAGCTATCTTCCGGGTAGTAGACCAGGGATTTTTCTAATTCACATACGAATTCTAAACACCAAGTTATTTTTTTTCTAATGGTGTTATCAACCGCGACAATCTCAAATTCTTCTTTATTCTCGATAGTTACTGTCGCGGTGCCACCAAAGTAGGTTTTACCGCTCACGATGATATCAAATTGCTTGTTAGAGATTAACGTCATCCTGTAGATACCATAGGGCCACTCCCCGATATCGATTGGCAATCTAACACTAGATTCTTTTACCCAATCAAAGGTCCCATGCTTTACCCTTTCAGATTTTTCTTTTAGTTCAAGAATATCGTCGTAAACGTCGAGATAGGTTTTTTTGATTTCGGTATATTTCATCATCGTTTTATCGCGGCGACTAAAAAATGAAATCAAAAGGAGCTCAAATTCCAAACTTTTTTGGGCGCATAATACCTGTTGAGTTGAGAATATGTCGTCGTGATATTGTAACTTTCAGAGCCCTCAAAGAAATTTTTAGCTATTTCGCTGATGCGATTTTGTTCGTCAATAGCTTTTTTAATTTCAGCGAGAGTCGGGCCTGTCAACGATGTGGTTTCAGACACAGGTGTTTTCCCTAAAAATTTATCAACGATGGTATTAAGTGTTGTTTGTCTCACCATAAACATATTAATATCTTTGAGAGTTATCGTAGATGTAGCCGGGACACCAAAGAAACTATTAGCGATGTAGGCATTGTGAGTATGCTTGTCAATAAACTAGGTTAATTTCAGCGAGAGTCATGCCAGCCACAAGCGTTGTTCCAAAAAACTTAACAACGACGTCGTTAGTGGGTTTTTGTACCTTTTCAAGATTTTCTATTAGTTTAGAAATATCATTGTAAATATCAAGATGATTTGCCTTGATTTCATTTTCATTCATCATCCTCTCCGCGTCCTTGTTAAAAAAGAATAGCGATAGAAAGTTTTTGATTTCAGCGAGGGTCAAGCAAACCACAAGCGGGGTTCCAAAGAATTTATGTACGACATTTTTGCGAAAAGTATTATAACCTCGTATATAATCATCCAGATCACGGCCGTGGGCGGCAATCGCGTCGGTGATCGTAGACATAAGTGCGCTTGGTTTAAGTCGTCCGCCGCTGGAATACAGCGCAATAGAGTTTGCAGCGGCGTCGTGTTGTCGTATCAAAATGTCGTCCGCGGATATATTACTGGTTTTCAATTTACCCTGGAGATCTTGAAATACAACTATTTCGTTCGGGTCAACATTTGTTAAATTTAACGTCTCAGCGATTTCATCTTTAATTTTTTTTTATATCCTTGATAGAATCAGGGGTTGCAGTGTCATCGGGTTTAGGTTTCAGAGGTCTCCCCCAAATATCAATCATGTTATTGTAAAACTTTCTCTCTCTCTAAAATGCGATTGCTGGTGTATTCATTTACGACAACATGAGGTGGTTTTCCCCTTGGGTTACCCAAGGAGTTAGAAATAGCATCAAGAACATTTAATACTTGGCTGCCGCATATTGGTGGATCATTCACTTGTTGTGTTGGTAGCGTAGAATACCAAGTCTTCATTGGAAAAGTTTTTATATAACGCATGAATTCCTTCGGCGGTGCTAATCCATATGAATCAAAATAGACAACCCCACGTGGATCAATAGCGTATGCAACCCAGTGAGTTCCAGGTCCGGTGCTGTTATCGAGATTAATGATGCCTGTTTCAACGTGATTAGGTTGTGTCGGTAATTGATCCTTCATAAAAACACCTCTGAAGTTTTTTATGGCGAGTTTTTTAGCAGCATCGAGTAAATCAAAATTGGACATAGGCACTAGTAAACCGGTTCTAGTCTTAGACCTTTTCCGCTGTACCACGAATACGGGGTTCCTGGTAGTCTTAGACCCTTTCCCTTTTTTTTATAACCCTGCCCAGTTGCCTTTTTTAGTGCCATTCCTGCCGCGGTACCAACAGCCCCTAACGCTGCCGCTTTAGCCACCGCTGGGGCTGCTGTCGCAATCAATGCTGGAATCGCAGCTAACAACGGGAATATACCGCCTGTTTTAATCATGTTTTTGATAGCAGCCGCAGAGAGAGTAATCTGAACACCTTTTTTTGCTACAAGTGCATCATTGAAATGTTTTACTTGACGAGTTGTCAGCGATAGTTTATTCGCCCCGCCATTCATTTGATTAGGTTTCAGCGTTATTGTGGTTCCGCATTGCTTAGCTGATTTGGATTGTAGATTTTTTAATTGACCAGGTGTCAAAGACACATTGATATTACTATACGACATTATACAAACACAGATTGATCTAATTGCTATAAAGTTTCAATCAAAGATTTTCTACTGGCGCATCTACCACTCTCATTCTTCCTCCAACACCTTTAAGTAGCATTGATTTGTCGCTGAGAATGACAGCAACCGCTCTATAATTAGTAATAGCACCAGGACGGCTCACATTAGCTCTAAAGTGTATATCAACGACAGACTGTCTTGTTAAATTAAGATGTTCCAGCGAAAAGTAATAGATCGGATACAGATTCTTAAAATCCAATTGTGATTTTTGCAGACCAGTATCAACATTTTGATCGCGTGCCATAAACGACAACAATCTATGATACACGCGAGCAATATGATTTTCTGTGTAATTAAGTTGTACATCTTCGGATGGTTCCTGCTGGCCGTTTATTCTCAGCGAGACGTCTTTAACAACTAATGGATCAAATATCATATGACTGAAACGTTGATCGCCAACTCGTGTGTTATCCTGTAACGCTACAAATATATGACGTGGCGCAGCAACACCTTGTTTTGATGCTAGGTTCCAAGTGAATAACCCGTTGATATTTGATTGTTTAACATCTGTACTCACGGTTAACCAACTTAGTAATGATTTTCCTCCTTGGTCCATAAATGATAGTAATCGTTCTTCTGCGGTGATTGATGGAGTCAACACTGGCATCCACAATGATATTTTTGTTAAAATGACTTTACCAGCATCAGCATTGGGATTTGCATTGTCTGCTGGAATCCTCCAAATTGCGTCATTATCATCACCCTTTCGTACAAGCGATACTGTATGCTTCGCCCCGTAGATAACTTTTCGAACATTTCTACAGAATCCAAATATGTGATGCAGTGGAATCGCGCATGAAAATGATTTACGCGCTCCTTGCAACATTGAAATACGTGTTGCAGCCCCTAGATTGAAGTTAGGATCATTGTTTATAATCATATTCTCGACATCAACATTAACATTACCAGCATTATTCTGTGGTCGTCTTATAATAAATTGATTTCCTCCAGCGGTATTTTTAACATCTTTTGCAAACATCATAGAAGGTCCTGCTGATCTTGTATAATCATCAGAATATCTCGCTAACCCGATTATTGTTGTAGCCACATCAACATCGCGATCTATAGACTCGATTTCTTTTCCATCGATGAGGTATTTTGCACTCTCAAATAGCGCCATGATACCATTATTGACAAACCCGACTTGAGTACCAACTGGATATTCTGTATCATTTGTTCGTATAATTTCTCCTTCTACTTCAATAAACGCTTCAGCGGGTAAAAATACTTACTGGTATCATGGACTTGAAGTTCAATTCGCGATCGACTATTTGAGTCTATTGCATGATAGGCGTAATATTGATAATCGCGTACAGAATCATCCTTGCCAACTGGGGCGTCAATATCAAACGCTGGATCATGTGACTTTTTGAACATTTTATTAAATTTATCAGAGTCTAAGTCGTGAAATCATAAACGATTTTCATCGACGTGGTTTTTTAAAGCCGCTTCCTGCTATCACAATTGCGTCGGGAGTTATCAACGATGCTAGTTTTTCATCTACTGCGTTATTTATAATTTTACTAACACTCGCAGGCATTTCCGCTGTAGACGGTAACGGTTTCTTTCTCCGAAAATCACTTCGTGATTTCACTAATGATGTTATTTTATTCTTCGCGGTTGAAAACGCTTTTCCGGCAACATCTCCAAAGAAATCTCCGATTTTGCTGGTACCCTTATCACGAATAACATCAATTGCTTTCATTGATAATTGTTTAGCTAACGGCATCACTTTTGGAGCCATTCTTGCAAATAACCCAGCAATGGTATTACCTAAACCATCACCATAGTATGCTCTATAAACTGGAAACCGTGAATTAACTACATAGACGGGGGTTGGTTTATCATGATTGTAGTGTATGATCATTATTTGAAATCAGAAACAATTTTTCAATTGTAAAACAATTTGTCAATTTGAATTCAATCACTGTGATAATTCTCCACTAACTCGCCAATGAAATCTCGATATGTGCTGATATCCATGATACCGCCTTGAAATAAACGTCTACAGATATCAGCTGCTTCATTAATTATTTCCGGTGAGTTATTTCCAGCTCAGAACCCTCCTACAAGAACTTCTAATCGTGATATATCACTGAGAACACTACCAGGACAGAAACTCTTTGAGTTTCCAACGCTAGCGTTTTCACTGGAATCTTGCAATCCACTTCCGCTATAACCAGTTGCTTCATCCCCTTCTTCTAAATCGGTTTCTTGTAAATAATCAAGAACATCATCATCTCGATCAGGTTGTAGTTTTTTAGGTGAAAAAGATATTTTCTTTGCAGGTTGCTGTCGCTTTCCTCGCAATTTTCGCGGTTTTTGTTGTTGTTTAAACTAATCGTATTGTTTATACACTATACCCACCGCATTGATATATTCAATGTATGATGCACTATCTGTCTTAATTTGACTTTTTTCAGTTTTGATTTTGTAGAATTTATCAGCCCAATGAGTTATACTTCTAACAAACTTATGATGTTCTGGTTTCAACATTTTTTTTTCAGTCTTCAGAAGACGTAACAACAAGCGCAGGAATTTCTGTTGAATCAGTCTTATCGATTTTTGCTAACCCTTCCTCGTTAAATCTCACGCGTAAATCATCTACTGTTCTTTTTTATTCTATTTTTTGTACAACCTGTTTTGTTTGTTCAGTTTTCGCTGCTATTTTTCCAAGTTCACCGATAACAGATTTCCCTGTCTCGGGAACATCTCCCAGTATAGCACGCTCTACCCCTTTCGTTACTGTGGTTACTGGTTTAAACAATTCTTCGGATCCCACAGCAAAATCCGTTTGTAAACTCTGTCGTTGTTGCAGTTTATTCCTGACAGAGTCGCGAATTGGTATAAATCTCTTGATTGCATCTAGTCGTTCACGAGCCAATCGGGTCGTTAATGCTTCATTGACCATTATTTGAAATCGCAAAACAATTTTTTAATTGCAAAACAATTTTCCGAACCTGACCAAACAGACGAAAACACTTTTTGTTACATGTCAGACATGTCGGATGATTTTTTAACACGATCATGGAAGCGTTTTAAGGGTGTTATCAATGATGGGGGAAGTGTCGAAATTGTATATAAAATAATTAATATCACACTTTCCCTATTCTATTTTGAACTAATCGGAATCATCATATCGACTAAACCATCCATTAACGGTCCATCGATTTTTTATTCAGTGTGTGTGAAATATTTTTTATTCATTGATTTTGTTGTTTTCAATCAAAAATGCTAAAAAAAAAATGAAAATCTCTCTGAGGGTCGGTCACAATCAAAAAATGACAAAATCTCTTTAAGGGTCGGTCACAATCAAAATCGTTCATTTTCTTGAATTAACGCTCGTAGGTTTCTAATTTTAGAATTAACCTCTTTTTTCAATTCGTATTCGCTACCTAATTCTTTTCGTATTCCCTCTACGATAATAAATAACGGGACAAACACACGTACGTCACTGGAAAATGAAAGAGAGTCTCGAATAGAATTCTGAATTCTCTTGATTAGCGCATATTTCTTGGGTAGCATATACTTGTTAGTGTTAACTCCGTATTCTATATCCTGAAAATCTGACATGATTTGATCAGGATTTAAACCATCTGATAGTTTTATATCCTGACTTTTCAATTTTAAGATTTCATCAATAACGCTATTCATTTTTTCAGAATTCATACTCTATAACAATTATATATTTCTAAATTAAAAATATGACGCATCAGACATAAATAAATTGAAATTTTTGTTCGGTCTTTTTTGAAATGGCAGATCGATAAATCCCCTCTGCAACATATCGTACTGAGGCTCTACAAATATCGAAATACCCACTGGCTTCATTCATAGATTGAAATATTTTTTCTTCTTTAGTTGCCGTATTAAAAGATTTTACGGGTCTCGTTTCTTTTGAGCAAGTACCAGTCTTTCCCCGTTTCAAATTCTTACTTTGTGTAACAGCTTGCAGATTTGATAAAGAATTATTCTTTGGATTGGAATCTTTATGATCGATAACAAAACCATCCTTGATTAATCCATGGAAACACTCATACACGAAACGATGGCAGTAATAAATTTTCTTTCCAGCGCCAAACTTCAAATACCCTCGATTATTCACAACACCAACTGGTTTCTTCAGTCTATGGTTTCTTACGATACCATCACTGGATGCTTCATAATTTGTAATCACAGGGTGTGGTCTGAATTCTTGGTTCATTCGTATACTAATACTATTTGTCTAATTCATTGTTTGGTCTAATGATTACATCTTTGGAGAATCTTTCGATGTAGTCTTGGGGAGTTCTTATGATTTTATCCTTGACTCTGTCAAGGTCAGGGTCAGAATTTTTGATTCTTTCAATTCCCTATATCGTTTACCACCACAGCGCAGACATAACTGCGATTTTCCCCTGACCCCAACCCCACATCGTATGCAGGGTAACGGACCAAGGCTTCCACGTCGAAAACTTTGCATATGATACCCACAGAATTCATTTCTGCATGATTTATTACACGGTGTCGTCGATCCAATCATAAGCCATTTGCAGTGATTCATTATATATAAATCTTTCATTTAAATGTTTGTTTTAATTATAGTATGAAGAAGTTTGAGAGATTATCGAAAATTACGCCTTGGAAAAATGCTCAGTTCAATCCTGATAAGGAGTTTAAGAGATTATTAAAAATTAGTCCTAGATTTAATCTCGATAAACCAAAAAAACGTCTAGTGGACGGTAACATGAAGGAGTTTAAGAGATTATTAAAAATTAGTCCTAGATTTAATCTCGATAAACCAAAAAAACGTCTAGTAAACGGTAACGATAAACCAAAAAAACGTCTAGTAGACGGTAACATGAAGGAGTTTAAGAGATTATTAAAAATTAGTCCTAGATTTAATCTCGATAAACCCAAAAAAACGTCTAGTGGACGGTAACGATAAACCAAAAAAACGTCTAGTAGACGGTAACATGAAGGAGTTTAAGAGATTATTAAAAATTAAACCCTGGACAAATGCTAAATTCAATCTCGATACGGAGTTCCAAAGATTATAGAAAATTAAACCCTGGATAAATGTTAATTTCAATCTCGATAGAGTCTCTGATACATCAAAACGTCTAATCGGTGATAGAACTATACTGGGTAAAATCAGGGAGTGTTTTAATGAATTCTACCGAGACAGTGCAGCACACTGTTGGTCGACATTTCGAATTATCAATGATGATGTCAATGTACCCAACATCGATGCTACTATGAACGATGAAAGAGCAGCTGAGGTGATTTCACACCTTGGCCCGTCAAGGGGCTAGAAATCCAAGGGTAAATTGCAAAGCAATTTCCAACAGAATTATTTTTTCAGAATAAAATTCATTATCAAAGTCGAAGGCGAATGGATTATTAGGGATAAATTTGAACCAATCCTTAGGAATAAAAAGCTGTCATTGTGAGTAGAGATTCCAAACCAGGAATTCTAACTGGAATCGACAAACCATACTACGAGAGATCTTATCCTGTAACAGAAATCGTTTATGGAATATACCCGCTAAATGATAAACCCAATATTGCAAAACTAGCTCCTATGAAATATTCACCGTTTACTTCGTCAAGACTCAATTGTGTAGCAACACGGGTAATGGAACACTTCACAAATGCATCCAGAGGAAATAAACTAACTGATCTGCGACGTAGGAAAATAACCGAATGCGAACTGACAGTGAAACAGCACGGTGAAAAGATTTCTGATATAGCTAAATTAGAAGCATCATTAAAATTCCCAATATCAGTAACGACATTAACCGGAGAAGTATTATACGAACCGAAATATCAATCGCGAGGAGCTCCAATTGAAATTATTGATCATAACGAACACGCGTGGACACCTGCAGTAACAATATTTCCAAGAGATAGATCCGTGAGATATATCGCTAAGGAGTTCGTCGGGGATGTTTTCTATTAAGAGAAATTATTTGATGCTATTCACGCGTTGTGTAAAGATGATCCTGTGTCAGTGTGGTTACTTAGTAGTGCTGGTTCCGAATCAGGATTCGATCAATTTGTAAGACCAAATGGTGAATTATATCGCGTTGAAGAGTTAGATACTAGAATGAGAAAAATTGCAAATGATTTTTCACCGGAAAGTTTCCATGAAAAACTATTAACGGATAGTTTTACTATTCCATCAGTGTTAGCTCACTTTGCAAGAGAAAAAAAACTCATGGCGTCCAACACGAAGTGATTTTCTCGAGGACGTCAAATTGAGTTGCGTCGAATTCAGTCATGGAGGACTGTGGAATACAAAATACTCACGTGATGGTATGATTTCAATTGATATATCCGAGTGTTATCCTGGAAGTTTTCTCGGGTATGGGGAATGTAGTAACTATTTTAAACGATTTGGACACCCCACGCATGAAATGACTCGTGTTGCGATTAATGGTCCATTGCCTGATTTTGATTTAACTGGATTCGCTCGTGTGATAGCATTCGAATTAGCTACAGGGTTACATCCGTGTAGTTATGTTTGGCTTGGTAGACACATGTCTGAAAAACACTGGATGCCAATAGTGTTATTGAGATATATGATCGATTGTGGTATGCTAATATCGTTAATTGTCAGTGAAGCGATTATATCCTATCGAGCTCAGAAAGAAGTTTGGCTACCACAACCCGATCTAGATCGTATAATTAGCGAACAGCGAAAACATATTCCTGATTTCAGCGAGGAAGAAATCATGAATTGGTCTAAGGAGTTATTTGAAATTAAAAAAGAACAAGCAAAAGATTTTGGACGAAGAATAATCGGTAAATTTACCCAAGGTGGAAGATACGACAATGCAAAATATTCTTCGCGGTTGATCATAGACGTCGCTGAATACGATTTTATTGTAACAGATTTAACGAAACAGGGAAAACTTGTATCCCGTAAGGATGCTTTTCAATCCAATGGTGAGAAATTAGGTACGGTTGTTACCTACTGTGATGGATATAATTCCCAGTACACACATTTGAGAAGTTCTATGCTAGCCTATGCTTCTATTAATCTATTTTCGATGATAAATAGATTTCCTAATACCGCGGTTAGAGTAGCCACTGATTCGATGTATATACACAGTGAATACAAATCAGCTGTAGCGGCTTTCACAGATCCCGAGGAAAATTGGGGGCGTTGGCGATTTAAAAAGGAAACACTACATGAGTATTGTGAATCCGCAGACGTTACTATGGATGATAAATATCTTTGTTGTAACAGTATTGAAATTCAATCGGAATTTTCTAATGCACCACCGGTATCTGATCCAATATGTAGATACAAGACAGTTTATTTAAACGGTTGTAGTGGGTCAGGAAAGACAACTCGTGCAATCGAATTATTTCGTCGGTCAACCATGATTGTGCTAACACCAACTCACAGACTCGCCAGAGAGATGAAACAACGAGGGGTAAATGCCTGTACTTACCATAGTTTCTTTCGACGGAAGGGTGACAAATGGACTCCTGATCGAATGCATGATAAATTCATTCCTGAAATCATAATTTGGGATGAAATATGCACAGTGTCATTAGATGTATTACAAACAATTCTCGAGTGGTTGTTAAACAAAAACACAAAAGTCGTTATGTGCGGTGATCACGGCCAACCACCACCATTTGTTGGTGGATCCCCACATGAATGGCTAAAGGGTTTTGTAGACTATTATGAAGAAATTAAAATTGATTATAGATCACTTGATGAACGATTACGAGAATTCAAAGCGCTAATTAGATTATAACCGGATAGAATCCAGTGTGAAATAGCGCGTGAAGTGATTTCAGAAACTCCAATGAATGATTTTTGGGAAACGTGGAGACCAAACGATTTGATAATTGCAAGTAGAAAAATAGTCAGAGACACACATCAGATGAAGTTATTTGAATTGCATAAAGAAAAATTTGCCGTACTTCCAGTGCCTCTTTGTTATAGGCCTTCGGATACACGGCGACAAAATGTCGAAGTTGATATTCCAGGACAGCGTGAAAAACAAATTCCCGTATTAAATGATATTGTGCTGGTTGATATCAGCGTCGTTGAAGATGCATTGCGTGCTAATAAATCCCCATGGACGCTAGGATACGCAGCGACGATACATTCTTCACAGGGATTGACTATCACAGACACAATTGTTTGGATGGTAGATAATCGCATCGAATGGTCGAATTTAGTCTATCTCGCAGTATCCAGAGTACGAAAAATAAATCAGCTTAGAAGAATTGTCCTTGAAAATCCTAATGACAATGCAATAAGTGATATTGTCACTGGTGATATCATCGAGGACATAATCAGAAAAAAACTTTCTGGTTATAAACAGCAGGATAAAAAAAATAATAGAGAATTTGATGTTGATGTTGAATTAATAATGACGTTGAAACAGCAACAGAATAATCACTGCGCGAGTTGCAATTGTGTAATGAATTGGTGTTGGTCAGATAGGGATTCTCGACAATTTACCGTAGACAGAAAGAATAGCAGTATTGGTCATACAAGAGATAATGTGATGCTAACATGTCTTGAGTGCAACAGGCGCCGGGGTGCCAGCACAATGCCTAGTTAAGACCCTGTGGTGGTAATTGAGTATCGTCAGGAATCACTTGGAGTTGTTCGCGTGTAAAACCCCGCTGAGGGGCAGTTGAATCCAATTTATAGATTGGAGGTCTACCAGTTGATCGTGTTATAGTAGATATCTTGTGTGCAGTAACACTCCAAATAGGATCAGTAGCCCTTTTTGTGCAACCTTCCAGCTCTCCTGGTTCGTATAAATACCTAACAGTGACATTACTACCAAGAATTGGTTCTTTTAAATCTTTTTGTGAAATCCCTTGAATTTCCATTTTTGGTATAGACTTCCTTTTAATCGCGTTGATAGGTTTCATTTTGATTGTTCTAGTAATCTCATTATTCAGTGCGGTAATCACAGCTGGTAACCTTTTGACCCATTCACGGGATCTTTTATCCTGAATAAACTCCTTCGCGTATTGATATCCAAATAACGCTCAGCAAGAGTCCGATTAAATCGTTCTACAATTGCCTGATCGCGATGTAACGCAGTATGCCCTCGTCGTATGGTGACATTGTGATGTTTCATCGCTGATAAAACAGCGCCTTGAAATTCCTTGCCAGGATCAACCTGCAATAGATTTGGCCAACTCAGAGGACCCTTTCGATAAATCCTTTCAAATGCAGAAGCGACTTCAGTTGATGATTTTGTTTTCAGCGGCTCTGCTTCTTTGTATCGACTCGCAACATCAACTACGGTTAACGCGTATTTGTAACCACGATCATTTTGCAAATATAATATATCAGCCTGATGAACTTCATTAGGGACAGTCACATCAAAATGCGAGTAATTAATTTGTTTAGGCGCTGGTAGATAAATTTGCCATAGTGCCTGTTTGGATAACCAATTAGCCGCAGTGGCCTTTTCCACTTTTCAGCGCTAGCGAGTTTATTGATTGCAGCGCTACCCCTCCAGTACGGATTTGTAACAATAAATTTGCATGACCCTCGGAAACGATATCGTATCGGACTCGATCAAATATTCGGTTGAAATCTTAGTGATTTTCATCGTAAAAAAGTTATTAACCCGGAACTGAAAGTTCTAGCAGCAGAGGGGGTGTGGACAGACATGACTGCAAGTAAAGCGGCTTCACGAGGTAGACAATACCCTTCCCACCTAAGCGTAATCAGCCAAGGAAGCCTTATTGTCTGTCCACCCCCTCTGCTGCTATATATATATATATATATATATATATATATATATATATATATATATATATATATAGGTAAATATATATGTATGCAACATATTTACTTTTGATGACAGCGATATATACACTGATTTCTTGTCCCAAATATATTAAAAACCCTGACTAGAAACTCTTTCTGCAAATCACCAATGAATGTGCCTGTGTACCTAATTACCAATGCAAACGTCTTATGTACAAGAATACTGACAATTTTACAAAATATGTAGATCCGCATTATATTCATATAATCTGATTTACTTTGAATACTTCTTAGGTTAACATACTGTTTCACACGTACGTGGTACAGAGGTATACAAAAGTCTTTTCTGAACTGGTGAATATAATTTTCCATGAAAATTCACGTGTATGCATTTAACCTTTAGGATGCTGAACATAAACATAATTAGGCATTACAATTTGCTTAGAAATGGCCTTCGCAATAGAATCCGTATATAGAAAGTATGATCTTTCGAATTTTAAACAATGTCAAAATGGAGTGGTCTCCACAATTAAAGTCTCCACAATTCCATATGGCGCTCACACACCAGGCCCTCGTAATTTGTTTGCATGTCTGTTAATCGTCCTTGGCAGGGCTGCGATACATGCTTTGCATTTAGCATTTGTTTTACCGTTGTGAGTGTGGGTGGCGTGGAGTCGATCCGATCGAAAAGGTACGACATGTCCTACATCCCGAAGGACACAATTATGGTTAGTGGTTTTGTGCGAATAAAGTCATCTTCAGAACATGATAGGAAAGACAGTATTATGTGGAGGCAAGTGCATTAGTTTACTCGCTCTTACCACCAATGGAAGCCTCGCTCAGGACACTAACTTGACACAGGCGCCTTAACAAACATTATTGTTATGGCACCTTACGCACATCAGCCATTGTGAGGAATGTAAGAAATTTTAACTATCGAAATTGAACCTAGAACAAATAGCCCAGCTGAAACAAAAAGTGTACTCCGGTAGCAAGGCAGCGAAAGAATTCAAGTAACAAACTAATTTCATAATAAGGAAAATGCAGTCTCTTCTACTCATATTCTCAACTCCTCTCGCTGCAAAAGCGAACTCAATGATACGCAAAGAACCAGTTAGAAAATTACGTGGAGCTAGACTTGAGCATTTCGTATTACTATTCTTTGCAAGGCCAGAATTATATACTAGAACCAAAGCGCATTACCCAAAAATTTCTCATAAACATGCAAAACACGGATGATAGCTGATTTGATAGGCCCACGAAAGAAACAAGACATCGACCTGGTTCATAATGCTGAGTGGTATAATAGCAAATCTAACTGGACGATCTTGTGCAAGAGTCCTAAATATAACTGACACATGGCCTCCCTCTTGATTCTGTCGACGATCGGCGCCTATTCGGCTTCTTAATAGCTTCTTCACAGCTTCCTGTACCCTCGCCGACTTGAGTATATTACAGGAAGTGAAAACTACATCTTGTTTGTTGTCAGTTAAAATGAGCAATAAAGATTCTAATTGGGCAAAACAATCGTCTTGCCTGATTATAGATGCTTGTTGGCCATGTTGCCGTCGAATATGTTGCCAATAATAAAGATGCGTCCATATATTTTCTCTGGATATGGCATGTACAAATTAAATAACATGGATTAGGCGTCAGCATGCGATCCTTCGCCCACATTTGCCTGGTAATATTCATGCCGTGATTGGCTAACGACCTTGTTAGACTTCGTGCCCCGGTGACGTCATGTTGTCGCTCAATAAGGTAGTTGAGATGTTCGCTTCGTTAAAGTCGGCACTATCTTTGAGCCTTCTGACGAACGTCAACAGCCTTGTTAAAATGGACTCACTTTTTTCTATTTAAGAGAAGATAATAGTTTGAACCAAACAACAGAGATCCTCACGCACCGTCATGACTACATCGGCCATTGCACAGAACTGCTAATATTTACAGTAAGAATATACTAATGTATTGATTTTACATGCATAGAAAGATCTTCAAGATGGGCCGATCGCATTTTAGCCAAGACTTACCCGTTATCGTGTTCGTGATGTTAAGAAAGTAAACCACTGCTCCATGGTGGAAAGTTTTTTCTAGGCTCTTAACGGGTGGCGGGATAGTCATCTGGTCGACAATAGTGGTTTAGTGATGGAGCTAAAATTAGTGCTGTATATTCCTTGTAGAATGGGTCGCATGTAGGTTTAATGGGTCCGAGATATAAGGAGTACGAAAACCCATTGCAAGGATCCATGCATTAGCAGTCGAATTTTTTTTGGTGTCGGCTTCAATATTCTGGTTCTACATCTAGAATATATAAAAACAAAAACATAAGACAGACACACGTGTATGCAAAAATGGTACAAATAAATGTATGTGTAATTGCATATGTATTACGGAAATAAGTTTTATTTTGTTTAAAACATATTTACATATCGGTCCCCATTTGGCATTCAGCTCTCACATGTGGCTCCGACAAGTTGTTGCATCCCGAAACACGGCCTATATTGACCGGCTAAACCAGGCAGAGGATAGCCGACGGGTCTTAAACGCTCGTTGAGTTAGGCTTTGACTACCTAGCATGTGAATACCGGATTCGATAGCCTGCGCGGAGGAACCAACAGCTGGTCAGCGGGCAGACAGGCGATTCCCAGCAAAACGGATTGGTGCGCTAAGAGCACGACAATACAAGTAGGACTTCTTGGTTATCCACTGCACTCAACTTTGTCTCCGGCCGTCTCGATGTTTTTGAACGAGAGAGTGAGGATGACGAACTGCGAATCTCTTCTTCACTTAAAACAAAGTCAATGCGCAAGTCATTATTGTCTTCCGCTCATCCCATTTCATCGCCCACTAAAGTCATGTAGCGACAGGCAAGCGACGAAGCGGCAGGTGATGGTACACTGGCAGCATTAGCTGCAAATCTGCACACAGGCTCCTCAGGCCATTAGGGTCGTTCACCACTGTTATGGATTAGCAGTGGATTTCGGCAGCCCCCTGTTCGACTGAGCAGCCCTCATCAGGAAATCACTGTTCACATCCCTTATATGAGGTAGTTGCTAGGAAAGGTGCCCTAAACATTACCTGCTCTAAACGTCCATAGCCAGCATACCGCGATTTCAGTGGTCAAGATGCAAAAGGAAAATGAGGATGGTTCCTCGCACACTTGGAGCATGGATTGTGCACATCTTACTGGACAGAGACAGTGCAGAAAGACCCTAGAGGAGAACCGCCCTAATATAAAAGGAACTCGCCAGATACAACGAGGACATTGCTGCCTTGAGCGAGACCCGTCATGCAGAAGAAGGGGAACTCTGTAAAATGAGCTCTGGATATACTTTCTTTTGAAGCGACCGAGTGAGTGAAAAGTGCCGTGAGGACGGTGTCACCTTGGCAGTGAAGACAACACTGATTGGCTTGACCTCCCAAGGAAGTAAACGACAGATTCATGACCATGACCCATGTCTTTTCTGGAAGAAAGCACCTTACCATCATCAGTTGTTATGTTCCAACCATGTCCAATCCAGATGAAGTGATGGTCAAGGTCTATGAGCCTGTTGCCTGGAATTGAGTGCTGGGAAAGCACGGAGTGGGTCACTGTAACAGCAAAGATCTCCTTTTGCTCCAGACTTGCGCAGATAATGAACTGCTGATCACCAATATAGTCTTCAGCCTCCATACCCATAACCGAACGTCATGGATGTATCTACGATCTAAATTTTGGCACCTCATCGATTGTGTCATTGTCTAGAAGAGCGACAGGAGGATGTGTGTGTGTGACCAAGTCCATATGCGGCGCTGACCGCTGGACAGATCACCGTCTCATCATCAGCATGTTCAACATCCTCATTCAGCCCAAAATACGCCAACAGGGAGCACACTAATTACTGACAAAGAGAAGATGTTTCAACCAATGGCTGAACACTTTGACAGAGTCCTGAATTGGAATTCATTCACCTATGATGAAGCCATCAGTCGTTTACAACAATTACCCAGCAGCAAGCTCAGGATGACCCTCCAACCTTTATGGAGACACAGGAAACTATACGTCAGCTCTCCAGTGAACAAATGTTTTGCTGATGTGGTAGCAAGAGGAGATCCCCCAGGAATTCAAAGATGTCTCCATAATCCACCTGTATAAGCAAAAATGGATCTGACAGGCCTGCAACAACTACATGAGTATACCATTACAGTCAATTGCAGGAATGATACTTTCCAGAGTCCTACTGAACCGTGTCACTATGCAGGGAAATGAACGTGGGACCATCGACATGTTGTTTGCTGAGCGACAGCTACAAGAGATATGCCAAGAGCAATACACCGACCATTTAACCATCTACGTCTACTCGACAAAAGTCTTTGATACTGTCAGCAGAGAAGGCGTGTGGAGGGTAATGGCCAATCATGGATACCGAAACAAATGTATATCCATGGTGCAGCATTTCCACGATGGCATGCAGGCACGAGTCCAGGACAACGGAGAGCCATCCGAACCATCCATCGTAACCAATGGCGCCATGCAAGGTTGTATTTTGGCACCATCACTGTTCTATATATTGTTTTATGCCATGCTGACTAATGCTTTCAGAGACGGAGAGGTTGGAGTCGGCATCAGGTACCATACAGATAGAAAACTATTCAATCTCAGAAGTCTTCAAGCGAAACACGCCAAAGTCATGGCAGACACCATAGCGGATCTCTTATATGCTGAAAACTGCGCCATCAATGTTGGCTCAGAAGCCGACCTGCAATGCAGCGTTGAGCAGATCTCTAGCTCCTGCACATGCTTAACTCTCAGCATCAGTACCAAGAATACTGAAGTCCTGCATCAGCCGGCCCCTAGCAAGCCCTATGTTGAGCCCAACATCACCGTCAACGGCAAAAAACTCAACGTAGTGAACCGCTTCACCTACCCTGCCAGCACACTTTCACAGAGCATCACTAATGACGAGGAGGTGATCCTCAGTATTGCCAGTGTCAGAACATCTTTCTACATATTGTATTTCAAGGTCTGCAATAGAAGAGGCGTCAGCTCCCAGACAAAACTAAAGGTTTACAGGGCATTTGTGCTCCCCAGTCTACTTTACGCATGCAAAACGTGGACGGTGTACCAACGCCACGCCAGGAAGCTGAACCAATTTCACACCATAGGTCTCAGGAAATCATCAACCTCAAGTGGTAGGACAAGGTTCCAGACAATTAAGTACTTGCCTAAACAGGTCTCACTAGCATCCACACTATCTTGATGCAGTGCCAGGTATGCTGGGCGGGACATGTTGTACGCATGCCAGACCACCGGCTGCCTATGGCGATCCCACGGAGGTGGGAAGAAACGCTTCAAAGACCATCTGAACGCTGCATTGAAAGAATTAAACTTAAATCTTGATGACTGGGAGCAAACAGCAAGCGATCGAGTCACTTTGTCCCCACATGCTCGAAGTTGTTAGAATCTAGAAGAATAGCAGCTGCACAGCTGAAGAGGCAAGTCAGAAAAGCACATGCCATCTGCCGTCCCTGAGAAGTATCACTCATTCCCTGTCCCTCATGCAAACAACATTTTGTGCAAGGGTCGGCCTCATCAGCCACATGCGCACGCACAGAAAAGAAGCAGCCTCGTCGAATCGAAGTACGAGGAACAAAAATTGTCTATATGTAGCAAATTAAATCCTTACAATGTTGTGCTTGATCTAAGGTGTGGACAGACTTGCATACGGACCCGAAAGTTATCGTTGGGTCGAGCTTCCGCCAAGTAGGGCTCTTCTCTCTCTCTCTCTCTCTCTCTCTCTCTCTCTCTCTCTCTCTCTCTCTCTCTCTCTCTCTCTCTCTCTCTCTCTCTCTTCAGTCTCTAGATATCAATCTATGTATCTATCTATCTAATAAATAAAGTGTGATACATCCATTACGTTCCCTTACCATGTCAACCATCCGATTGTAGTCCTTAATCATAGATATTCCTTCAGTGAGGCATCTGATCAACATTTCTGCTACTTATAATTTACATGCTATAAAGTCAATGTTTAATATGTTTTGATATATCCATTCTGACTAACTAACTTGAGGCAGGATACATACATACATACATACATACATACATACATACATACATACATACATACATACATACATACATACATACATACATACATACATACATACATGCATGCATGCATGCATGCATGCATGCATGCATGAATGCGCGCGTGCGTGCGTGCGTGCGTGCGTACGTACCGCACGCACGCACACAAGCACGCACGTATCCATCCGTCCATCCATCCATCCATCCATCCATCCATCCATCCATCCATCCATCCATCTATCTATCTATCTATCTATCTATCTATCTATCTATCTATCTATCTATCTATCTATCTATCTATCTATCTATCTTATGTGCATTATCAGTGTTAGCTGTTGCAAGGTGGCTAATGATAACAACTGATCATTATAATGTAATACTTTCTTTCCTTATTCGCACTGTGACAGCACCTATTCATGTTCATTATTTTTTCACCGTTGTAACCTGATTTGTTTGCGAAATAACAAGGTATGTGTGTGGAACGTATGACTGCAGTACAGTATAGCTGCGTTGCAGTTGAGAGAGAGAGAGAGAGAGAGAGAGAGAGAGAGAGAGAGAGAGAGAGAGAGAGAGAGAGAGAGAGAGAGAGAGAGAGAGAGAGAGAGAGAGAGAGAGAGAGAGAGAGAGAGAGAGAGAGAGAGAGAGAGAGAGAGAGAGAGAGAGAGAGAGAGAGAGAGAGTCGCTATCAGCGTTTCCCACGCTGTTTATTTCAAGAATGATCCTCCCCAGTCCACATGCGTTTTTTTAATGCCTGTTTGGTAACATTTGTACTATGACTGCAGAAGTGTATATCTACATTTATGTATATATGGTTGATAAGCTGTATTATAATCAACTCGCTGCTAGCAGAATAACTGGGCATTATGTTCCTAACATACATCATTTCAGGTAAAGACTCTAAAGTGTGGGACATGCGAAAGGCCTGGGTGGATATGTACAAAAAGCGTTTCTAATTCTGATTTCATCCTCTATGAGCAGAGAGTTGGGCTCAATTGTTACGCTACTCTGTCTACCCATTTTAAAACGAAAACACTAAACTTTTAAATACGATTGTATTTTAAAGGGGCTGTATGTAGTTGTGTATAACCAATTTAGAAGAATGCTAATCCATTCTCTAGGATTTGAGCTGATGGAGTCGTGTATGGGATACTTTTACTTCTGTATAATTTAGCAATAAAGATATGTTTAGTTAATTTCACTCGTTTCGTATTACATCGCGTCAGATTGAGACTTTATACCTCGATATGTAACGGGAGTGGGTGAGTGTATCTGTAGATGCTGTTGTTGTTGTAGTATGGTTTAACGCCATTTTCAGCACAAGATAGGCTATACATGACGGCCAGTATTATTGATGGAGGAAGTACCCGGGAAAATCCAGGAGAAAAACCACCGACCCACGAGAAGCTACTGACAAGGTATGTCACATACCCACATTGGCCGAATCCGAGACTCGAACCCACGCAGACAGTGGTGAGATTGCAGTGATCCGTAACGGAGAGCCTTAGACCACTCAGCCAGTCGGGGCCCCTTTCTTGGTATAGAGAAACAGCCTCTGAGAATTAGGTGAGGAAAGTATATATATATATATATATATATATATATATATATATATATATATATATATATATATATATATATATATATATATATATATATAAAGTAACATCCACATTATGACACAACTGTTTCTGAAAATTGAAAACTGGTGTTCGTGCAAATGTACCTGCTCAAGTGTGCTGTGGATGTATATACTTGTGGTCTACGTGCTACAAGTTAGCTATAGCATAATAAACATTCACAATTTGTAAATTTTGTAGAACTGTATTTACACAGTAAACTGTATAAAACTAACATGAGCGTGTAAAGGCATGTTAATACATGCATTTAACTTGCTTTGGCCTGTAGGTCCTTTCTTGCCACAGGAACAGTTTTCGGGCCATAACTTAGAAAATAGCGGAAGTCTCCCCTAGAAAATATACACTTACCGAACATAAAAATATATATTTATACATGATAATCGCCTTGAACCCAATGTGCATCCCTAATTCCACTTAGCTAAATCATATGTGATAATTAAGAAACTCTCAAGATCCACATTCTATACCAACAAATACATTTGACTATTTCAAATGAGATAATTCAGAGATACAGCTATACTTATTATTATTAATAATATTATTGTTGACTTCATGATCAGACATAGCTATAATTCCTAAATTCAGAGATATATGTGTGTACACCATGGTCAAACTTATATTTCTTTTTTAAATGATTTTTACTTTTCTAATTTTATTATGATGACCTTTATAATTTTAAAATGGCATAATCATTTTCTTTCCCACTTCCATCCCTGAATCATTCAGTTCGATTGAACAGGATATATAATGGAAGAGCAAGTATGATACATGATTCGTGATCATATTTCATGATGTTAAAATGGTTTGCTAAATGAGTGACTAACCTAAAGTAGATACATACCGAATTAGAATACAATAATGTATCGCATACAGCTATAGTATGAACAATTTAAACAGGCTCTAATTGAAAAGAAAGGTTCCGCTGTATATCCGGCTTAAATCACTAGGCTTTCAGTTGTAAACATCGTCTACATTGTGCAAACAAGAGAAAAGATTGCAATCTGTTGGCACACTGCCTAAACATTCTAAACTTCATGTTACTCGATGCAAAATTGCACTAAATTGTTCGTGTTCCATGTGTGAAATTTATTAGGGACTGAACGTCAATAACACACTGGATGAGCACTAAAAGAAGATCAATGAAAAAGTATACAGGTCTTTCTTTAACCAGATAACAGCTGTATTTACAGGTGCGTGCACGGTAAATTTGAATGTTTCAGAACTGCATTGTATGTTCGTCGTTTGTAAATATATCGACTCTGACAAGATCATTATAACTGGACAATGTCAGGATTATCCACAATCACATCATTGATGGTACTATATACAGTGTTGATTAGATCCTTACGGGGTAAGTCTAATTTAATGATTAGTGATATAATTTATATGAGGGATTAGTCAAGGACACCATTATTCGAATAGCTCCTACCGGTTTTTGCACCCTGAAATTAACGTGGCAGCCATGTATTTATGAAATTTAATATCCACTCCTTTCAATGATTCATACCAAGTTGTGACTAAAAAACAACTATTGATAGATCTAGTTATTAAATGTATCGGAAATGGGATCGAATTCCATTCAGTGGTGTGCTTTCAAACTATTTCTAAAACTAATTTTATACATAACGATTACAATCATCGATACATTTTTAAAGAAAACACTTTAGATATACATAACAAGCAGTCTTATGACCTTGAAAATATGTGAGATTGGATTACTGCTTGAGTAGGAAGGTGTAGTTGTATATGATCAAGCCCACTCCCACCAAATAAGTATTGGGGCATGATAACAATGTAATTTGTTGTCGTTAGTATCTTTATTTCCTACTTCGTGCCTACACTGCGCATATTTTGTTCCAACGGTTTGATGTGCCGGCACACAGCAAATCAGTATAGTCTGAAAACGTGGTGTGGGTGACAAATATACTGGATAGACTTTGGGACAATTATTCTGTTCTTTTGTTGGGGGTGGGTGGGTGCATATTCAAGAGACACGCATGCAGAACGCTTTTGGCTTGTGTTATGTGGCTATATAGTGTTTAAATAATCAGTAAGATTGATACACCATGTATTTATTGTCCAATCAAAAATGAATGCATACATTAGTTTCTCACCTTTGAATTATCCTTAGTCATCGAGATTGATTAACTGACATAAAAAAAACGATCTGTAACATCGACATCATGACATTTGAAATTTACTTCATTAAGATGTTTTTCTGACTATTTAGTTTATAAACTTATCAGAAACAGTTTCATGTAATGCTGTATGAGGTTTTATATGGTTGATGCCCCTTGGGTTAGAGTAAGTGTACACACACATACACACACGTAAACACACACACACACACACACACACACACACACACACACATATATATATATATATATATATATATATATATATATATATATATATATATATATATATATATATATATATATATATATATATATATATATATAATTTATTGTTTAGGCCAATAAGGATTAGTTTAACTTTCAATGTATAGTGGCATCGCTTAAAAAGTATGTAGTTGCTCGTGATCAGTAGACTTAAACGTATTGAAATATTGATGTCATATTAACCTTCACACTCGACGCGGAATGGGTGATTCACTGTAAAATTTAATAATTACAACACATTCATTGAAATTTAGAATTGAGTGAACCGTTTGTAGATTTCGCCAATATTAGGAAATTGTTAACCAAGTTTAGTCTCTACAGAAGCAGCAGAGAGGGTGAACCTCACAACTTTCCGAGCGTCGATTCGGAAATCTGAGGCTTCCACCAAATAGTAAAAAAAATGGCGTCTATTCGATAAAATAAGATTTCCTTATATACGCCAACGTCGTTGTCATCCACCCTCTCTGCTGCTAGTGATTTCATCACTGGGTTAACAAAAAATAATAAATGATTTCAACCAAATATTTGATCGAGTCTTTAGGACGAAAATCATTTGAAATTGCAAAGCAATTTAGGACTTTACAAACAGACTAATCGCTAACACCTCTTCTTGTAAATCAATCAGATTATTTGACTGGTCGGTGAGTTTGAAATTAATTCTCGTTAACGAATTATTATGGCATCGCATGTAGACAGGATTAATTGGGTTTTCAATAATTAGGAATCCTGGAGGAGCTGTTGGTGCAAACGAATAAAGAATATATCCCTGCTGAGCTTGATTTGATTGCTCTAGATTAATTTGATAACTTCCTTCAATTGCATCACATACTAAATTGAGCGCAATCACCGTTGAAATATTCACATTATGAGGGGCAATATGCCTACCGCCACCATCTGGATCATTATTATACCTGAAGAGGACAGCTGAATCTGATTTTTGTAGCGCTTTGATATCGGTTTTAACAATTCTTGCTAGTTCATCAGCGTTGTATTTGGGAAACTTGAAATTACGCAGATTGTCCTCTGTGATATTGTAATCGGTTAAGAATCGTTGTTTATTGTCGCTGTTGTCATTAATTATTGTTTGAATAATTAGTTCATAGATATATTTCATGTCCGATATAAGCTGATTTATTATTTCAACGTGTTTTTGCGATTTTGTTTTCCGTAGTTGTTCTAGTTGTGTGTCATATAATTGTTTAATCTCATTAAAATAACCACGGACGTCAGTTAGCGTAAATGAAATAGTAACAGATGAGTCGGTTGTTCTTTTAATGATAAAATCCCATTGCAATGTGTCTTTGTTGGTAAATATAAATCTATCGGCGATTCTTCCTTTTCTTATATCAGATAAATTATCTCGATAACTGGGATTGATTTCATGATATGATTGTATGTCCGTGGTTAAGTCGGTGGCGGATTTTTCCGGTGGTTTTTCAGGCCATCCTAACACTGTTCTTAACGAGCTGTTATATATATCTACAATGTATCCCTCTGTGCTTATTTCGATCGACGACGAGAGCGTCGGTTGATGAAGATTAATAGCTATTTTTGATTCTTTTCCAGTGATTGATTTTATTCTACGCTGAATTTCAGCATTGATTTGCTTAATTTGGTACGACCCAGTTGGTAACGAAACTGTTTCCCACTCTGGAGTACCATCGGGTTTATTCTTATACGAGAACACCAGTGTGTTATTGGGTTGCTGACCACTAAATGCAACCGATCTGATATTAGGCCAACTGTGATACACTCGTAGTTTTGCTAGCGCTATCTCCTTCACTGGGACCGGAGAGGGGAAATTCACACTGAATTCTGGATTCGTTGATGTTATTGATATCATACTCGTTTGTACTGGGTTCGTGTTCTCCACTATTCGTTGAAGTAATTCCATCGGTGTCGTCATCGTTGCTATACTCATGATTTATTTCTAATTTTGGTATCGAGGAATCATAAATACTGACCATCACTGAGAACTCACAATCTGGTAATGTCGATATTATTGAGATCATTTTTTGTTTTTTTGGGTTCGTGTTTTCTGATTCCATCGGTGTTGTCATTGTTATTATATTCATGTTGTCGCTCTAATTTCGATATCGCGGAATCAAAAATACTGACCATCGCTGAGAATTCACTATCTGATATAATCGTATTATCGAGTGACGACGATATCATCAATGATAATTGCGAGTATGCGGTTGATGCAATATGAAATTGAAGTAAGTAATTCTGCAGTTTACTCTGGCTGCATGATGATATCTTTTTTGCTATCCCGGTTAATATACCCCCGATTGTAGCCACCGCAGAAATGCAAATTGGAACTACGACCGGGGCAATCATTGTAACCGATGCAAGTATTATTCCGGCACCAGTGAGAACGCTTGACACCGAGTATATAGTAACATCAATTGCGGTGATTCTTCGTCGGTATTTTTTTATTTTTATTTGATACTCCTCAGTGAGGGTTTTGAGTCTATTCTGAAATTCTCTGACCTGATCATAGCGACATTGCGTCGATGACAAAGTCATTGTTATTTTAAACCCGCTAGTGTTTTCAATTATTTGTCATCGTTAGCGGGAATTGTTAGTACTTCAGTCGGAAAAATGAGCTACGAGTTCTAAACACCAGGCTATTTTTGATCTAATGGTGGAGCTATCAACCGCGACGACATTAAAGCTTTTTTTGCGACCATCCATAATTAACGTCGCGGTGCCACCAGAGTAGGTTTTACCGTCCGCGATCATATTAAATTGATCGATAGAGATCCACGTTAGCCTGTAGATACCATCGGCCCATGTTGGCTTGTAGTCAGGGCCCACTATGCCGGGGAGACCCAAGATACCGATGGATAATGTAGTATAACCGTCTCTTATCCAATCCATGGTTCCATGATTAACCGTATACACGATATTTTTAACGCCCGTGTAGTGATGTGGAATCTTTACCTTTTCAGATATTCTTTTCAGGTTAAAAAGATCGTCGAAAATATCGAGATAATTTACCCTGATTTTGGTAGGATCTATTGTTTTTCCACTCTCCTCCCTGTTAGAGAAGAATAATGAAACCAGAAGGTCTTCAACTTTAAGCTCTGCTTGGGTTTTAATATGGTTGTCGATGTTAGAAAATTTCGTCGTGATATCTTGGAGGCTACTGCCCTCAAAGAACTTATTAACAATATCGCTGGTGTGTTTTCAAAGTTGTACCAGTTTCATCATACTCTTCAATTCCCCTTCTAAATTCTTTATATCCCAATTCTCTTTTATTTAAACGGCCAACACCCTTATTCGTTTTATACAACCAATCAGCCCATTCATCTCGGCTTATTCTACTGTTTTTATACTCGTCTTTTAAAAAGTCTTTTCTGGAATGAAAGCTTTGGGCGGCGAAATCACCAAAAATCTTATAATGTTCGGGTTTTATTAATTGAGGTCGTTTGATTTCTGCTATAGCTCCTTCGGTGAGTTTGTCTATAAAGGAAACACCTCTTGGGGTGACGACATCAACAGGTTGTGGTTCAGGTGTGGAAACTCTTTGAGTTTCATCATCAATATCAGCTAATCGTTCATACTCACGCTGAGTTTTTATATCACTGGATAACTGTTGTATCCCTGCGCGTGTTTGTCCGGTCTCTGCTGCTATCTTTTCAAGCACACCAAGAACAGGCACTTCTCGTCGCTTGCCTTCCTTAGGAATATCTCCGTATATTGCTCGTTCAGTTGCTGTTTTCACATCGCTGGTCGCCTTAGTTACCGGGGCGAACAGTTGTTCACTTGACACAGAAAAGTCAGTCTGCGCTTGTTGTCGTTGTTGAAGTTGATCGCGAACTCTGTCTCGAACCGGTATAAACTTTTTAATTGCTGCTAGCCGCTCTCGGGCTAATCTAGTTGTAAGCGATTCACCAACCATATATTGTTTGTGAACTAAATTTTCAAATGTGAAATCCGGAGGGTTTCCATCATAATTAAAAGCTTAGTTATTAAATAACTTAGTTATTAAATAATGTACCATCAAGCTAACGTATTCATCTTCGACAGGGTTAAACTGTACGACGCTATTCGCGAGTGTTTCAGAAATAACATCGCTGGGGATTTCAGAATTGTAATATCTGAGAATGGCGATGAACGATTTGTGTTAACGACGCGGCAACAAGAACAATTACGTGAAAATGGAGGCGTCGCGGTGATTACTTGCTACTACGACCAGATCATCCATTATGCACATAACTGCATGAGCAAGTCCAAACTGATGAGTATCCTTTCAGGAGAAAATCCTATGTAACAAGTGTTACAAAAAACGCTAAAAAAAAATAAATAAATTATTTAAATTATTTACGAAAGCCTATATTATTTTTTAGTAACACTCACGTGGTTAAGATACGGGTCGCTCCTCGTTTAACATTTTTCTAAGATCACGAACTTTAGAACCAATTTCAGCTCGTTTTTGATATTCTTGGCCAAGCTTTTGACGTATTGCTTCAACGGTGCTAAATAGCGTTATAAATAAATTAATGTCGTTACCGTACAAACAACCATTAATGGATTTTTGAATTCCTTTCACGAGCCTGTACATCCTAGGTAAAACATAACGACCCCTACTAGACAGATATTCAATATCTTCATATTCCGAGGTAATCTTGTCAACGTCGAGACTTTCAGATAATAATACCCCTTTATTATTTAAATTTGAGATTTCAGCAATTATAGCATTTACATCATTGATATCCATTATTTATATTTTTATATAAATAAATTTATTTATAAATATAGTATACTGTATCTCTAATTAATAAAAAAAAACATATATGACAACACATCTTTGGAACTCCTTGGGTGCCTTCGCATCCAAGTAAGCCCAAGGGGGACCCGAAACATACATCTCCGGAAGGGAGGCCTAAGGTGGCAAACGCCATCTTAGACCGCCCAGAAGATATGCTTGGGGGGGACGTCACAACATGGACGGCACAATGCCATATATTTCCGCTCGAGTGTTGCGGCAAATTTTAGGCATAACATATACTTAATTAACTTAATTAAGGATGGATTATAATTCAATGGAACGATGATGGTATGATGTGGGCGTGGTAAACCAAACCAACATGGCAACCCATGAAATCTCATTCATGGTTGCATGAGTTGGAAAAAAACACCAACCCACGCTACCGAGAATGCGATAGCATGGGTTGCCATGTTGGTTTGGCTGAGGGGGACCGCCCCACCCCCCAATTAATAGAAAAAAACATCTTCCGTTTCGCCATCAAATAATGTATCTGCTATGGGGACCGAACACGTAGTAGTTGATAGCTATGTTTACAAGACAAACACGATACCATTACACCACGGACTAGTCATACAGAATAGAGATTTTTTAATATATATATATATATATCTGATATACTTAACAATAAGAGATTTTTAAAATAGACAATTTTACTGTATCCATCGTATTTAGGAATATAAAATACTAAGTACACAAAAAAAAAAATTAATTTAACTGTTTGTAAATATCAATCACGCATGCCTGCGTCAGTGAAATACCGATCATACAGGGTGGGAAACAGAAGTGTGTACTGAAGGTCACATGAATACCGATCAATATAGAGGAGAGGGAAGACATGTATACTTAACAATAAGAGATTTTTAAAATAGACAATTTTATGCTGCAACAATGAGAAATATTTTAAACAAAATAATACAGTTGTTTAATAAAACAGCGTTTTATATACTCTGTTATAATTCTCTAGATAAAATACATTCACATACAAGGAATTTTAACCACGCCCACATACTTCAATGAATAGGAAACACTCGCGTTCCGGCTGAGCGAACATAGGTAATGCGTGGATTATAAAGAACGTCTGTACTGAAAAGAACGAGTTAGCTGTCTGCTTTACTGCTAGTCCACCCACCCCACACATGAGATATGTAGATAAATAAAACTAATAATGCAGTTTTAGCCCACAAGTGACAATAAAAAGTTTTATTCTCTATCGAAAACTCATGCATTATATCTCCATTACAGTCACGTGGGCGCGCCTAGTCAAGTACAGAAAATATAGCAGGCGACAAATTCCTTTGACGTCATAATACAAGGGAACTTAGTAGGTAGGGTGTGAATTGTAGTGCGGATTTATCCATAAAGGATTTATCTCCCTTAAATAGTTTCAGTGTATACGAACTTTATTTTATGACCATTTTTTTTAGACAGAGATGTTTTAATGATTTTTTCAGCAACAAATCGAATTGAAGTACTACAAATATCGAAATATTTTCCAGCCGCATTTATCGACTGAAAGCTTCTCTCTTCATTATTTTCTAAATCAAACGATTTCACACCCTTGGGATGTTTCGCGTGCTTACCAGTGTTGCTTTTTAAAAGGTTATCGCGCTGCGAGACGGCTTGAAGATTCCCAAGACAATTATCAGTCTTCACGCCATTTATGTGATCAATCACAAGACCGTCTTCGATTAATCCGTAAAATGCTTCATAGATGGCTCTGTGACAGAGATACTTCTTCCTCCCAGCTGAAAACATCAAATAGCCCATATTATTCAGATACCCAACAGGTTCTTTGAGTCTGCGGTGCCTGACAACACCATCACTAGAGGCTTCGTAATTAGCAAGCACTGGGTGAGGTCTGAAATCTTGGCTCATTTGTATAATAATACTACTTGTCTAATTTATTATCTGCTTTAATTATAAATCTCTGGATATAATCTTGAGGGGTTTTTATTACTTTGTCCTTGATTTTATCAAGGATGACGGAGTCAATGATTCGTTTGTCATAGTAGCGTTTTAGTTCCCTGTATCGTTTACCCCCACAAGCAAGGCATAATTGCGATTTTCCTCTAACACCCACCCCACATTGGAGGCATGGGAGAGGGCCTTTTGAACCGTTTCTCACGCTTTGCATATGATACCCACAGAATTCGCTTCTGCATGATTTGTTACACGGGGTTGTAGATCCAATCATTAGCCACTTGCAGTGATTCATTATACTATATTTTTCTATTTAAATACTTGTTTTAATTATAACATGGAGGAGTTCAAGAGATTATCGAAAATTAAGCCCTGGAAAAATACTAAATTCAATCTTGATAGGGAGTTCAAGAGATTATCGAAAATTAAGCCCTGGAAAAATACTAAATTCAATCTTGATAGGGAGTTCCAAAGATTATCGAAAATCAAACCTTGGAAAAATACTAAATTCAATCTTGATAGGGAGTTCCAAAGATTATCGAAAATTAAGCCTTGGAGAAATACTAAATTCAATCTCGATAGAGTCTCTGATACACCAAAACGTCTAATCGGTGATAGAACTATACTCGGTAAAATCAGGGAGTGTTTTAATGAATTCTACCGAGACGGTGCAGCATACTGTTGGTCGACATTTCGAATTATTGATGAAGATGTCAATGTACCCATCATCGATGCTACTATGAACGATAAAAGAGCAGCTGAGATAATTTCACACCTTGGCGAGAAATCCAAAGGATTTCAAGCAAAGCAATTTCCATCCAAAGGGGAAATTCAAAGATGGAAATCCAAAGGTGGAAATCCAAAGGATTTCAAGCAAAGCAATTCCCAACAAAGCAATTCCAATCAGAAGTATTTTTTCAGAATAAAATTCATTATCGAAGTCGAAGGCAAATGGATTATTAAGGATAAATTTGAACCAATCCTCAAGGATAAAAAAACTGTCATTGTAAGTAGAGATTCCAAACCAGGAATTCTAACTGGAATTGACAAACCATACTACGAAAGATCTTATCCCGTAACAGCAATCGTTTATGGGATATATCCGTTAAATGATAAACCCGATATTGCAAAACTAGCTCCTATGAAATATTCACCATTGACTTCGTCAAGGCTCAATTGTGTAGCAACACGGGTAATGGAACACTTCACAAATGCATCCCGAGGAAATAAACTAACTGATCTGCGACGTAGGAAAATAACAGAATGGGAAATGACAGTGAAACATCACGGTGCAAAGATTTCTGATATAGCCAAATTAGAAACATCATTAAGATTCCCAATAACCGTTATGACGATAACCGGAGAAGTATTACACGAACCGAAATATAAATTACAAGGAGCGCCAATACAAATTATTGATCATAACGAACACGCGTGGACACCTGCGGTAACAATATTTCCACGAGAACGAATCGTGAGATATATCCCCCCGGAATTTTCCGGGGAATTTTCCGGGGATGTTTTCTATGAAGAGAAATTATTTGATGCTATTCATGCGTTGTGTAAAGATGATCCTGTGTCAGTGTGGTTACTTAGTAGTGCTGGTTCCGAATCAGGATTTGATCAATTTGTAAGACCAAATGGTGAATTATATCGCGTTGAAGAATTAGATAACAGAATGAGAAAAATCGCTAGTGATTTTTCACCGGAGAGTTTCCATGAAAAACTACTCACGGATAGTTTTACTATTCCATCAGTGGTAGCTCACTTCGCAAGAGAAAAAAACTCCTGGCGTCCAACACGAAGTGATTTTCTCGAGGACGTTAAATTGAGTTGCATCGGATTTGGTCATGGAGGACTGTGGAATACAAAATACCATCGTGACGGTATGATTTCAATTGATATATCCGCGTGTTATCCTGGAAGTTTTCTCGGGTATGGAGAATGTAGTAACTATTTTAAACGATTTGGACACCCCACGCATGAAATGACTCGTGTTGCGATTAATGGACCATTACCTGATTTTGATTTAACCGGATTCGCTCGTGTGATATCATTTGAACTCGCTACAGGGTTACATCCGTGTAGTTATGTTTGGCTCGGTAGACACCTATCTGAAAAGGCCTGGATGCCAATAGTGTTACTACGATATATGATTGATTGTGGCATGCTGATATCGTTGATTGTTTCCGAAGCTATTATATGCTATCGAGCTCAGAAAGAAGTTTGGCTACCACAACCCGATCTAGATCGTATAATCAGCGAACTACGAAAACAGTGTCCAGATGGAAATTCTTCGAATTTCAGTGAAGAAGAAATCATAAATTGGTCTAAGAAGTTATTTGAAAGTAAAAAAGAACAAGCAAAGGATTTTGGACGAAAAATAATCGGTAAATTTACCCAGGGTGGAAGATACGACAATGCAAAATTTTCCTCGCGGTTGATCATAGATGTCGCTGAATACGATTTTCTTGTAACGGATTTAACGAAACAGGGAAAACTTGTATCCCGTAAGGATGCTTTTCTATCTAATGGTGAGAAATTGGGTACGGTTGTTACCTACTGTGATGGATATAATTCCCAGTACACACATTTGAGAAGTTCTATGCTAGCTTATGCTTCTATCAATTTATTTTCGATGATAAATAGATTTCCTAATACCGCGGTTAGAGTAGCCACTGATTCGATGTATATACACAATAAGTACAAATCAGCTGTAGCGGCATTCACAGATCCGGAGGAAGCGTGGGGGCGTTGGCGATTTAAAAAGGAGATGCTACATGAGTATTGTGAATCCGCAGACGTTGCCATGGATGAAAAGTACTTAAAATGTGATGAGATTCAATCAGAATTTTCTAATGCACCATCGGTATCTGATCCAATATGTAGATACAAGACAGTTTATTTAAACGGTTGTGGTGGGTCAGGAAAGACAACTCGTGCAATTGAATTATATCGTGGTGGTGGAAATACTTGTATTCCTACTAACATGATTGTGTTAACACCGACTCACAGACTCGCCAGAGAGATGATACAGCGAGGGGTAAATGCTTGCACTTATCATAGTTTTTTTCGATGGAAAGGTGACAAATGGACTCCTGAGCGTATGGGTGATAAATTCATTCCTGAAATCATAATTTGGGATGAAATATGCACAGTGTCATTAGATGTATTAAAAACATTTCTTGAGTGGTTGTTAAACAAAAACACAAAAGTCGTCATGTGCGGTGATCACGGCCAACCACCACCATTTGTCGGTGGATCTCCACATGAATGGCTAAAGGGTTCTGTAGACTATTATGAAGAAATTAATACCGACCATAGATCACTTGATGAACAATTACGCGAGTTCAAAGCACTGCTTAGATTACAACCGGATAAAATCCAATGCGAAATAGCGCGTGAAATAATTTCAGAAACTCCTATGAATGATTTCTGGGAAACGTGGAGACCAAATGATTTGATAGTAGCAAGTAGAAAAATAGTCAGAGACACACTTCAGATGAAGTTATTTGAATTGCATAAAGAAAAATTTGCAACGCTTCCAGTACCGTTGTGTTATAGGCCTTCGGATACACGAAAGCAGAATATAGAAGTTGATATTCCAAGCCTGACAAAGTCAGGAAGTGAAAAGCAGATTCTCGTGTTAAATGATATTGTGCTGGTTGATATCAATGTCGTTGAAGATGCATTGCGTGCTAATAAATCCCCATGGACGCTAGGATACGCAGCAACAATACACTCTTCACAGGGATTGACTATATCGGATACAATTGTTTGGATGGTAGATAATCGCATCGAATGGTCGAATTTAGTCTATCTCGCAGTATCCAGAGTACGAAGAATAAATCAGCTTCGAAGAATTGTCGTCATGACAGAGTCAGGTGGCGATGATGAAATCATTGGTGATGATAATGACACAACAATAAGTGATATTGATGTTAGCATCATTAATAAAAAACTCTCCGGTTACAAACAACAGGACAAAAAAAACCAACGAGAATTTGATATTGATGCTAAATTAATAATCACTTTGAAGAAACAACAGAATAATCACTGCGCGAGTTGCAATTGTATAATGCGTTGGCAGTATTCGGATAAGGATCCTCGCCAATTCACCGTAGACAGAAAAAATAACAATCTCGGTCATGTCAGAAATAATGTGATGTTGACTTGTCTTGAGTGCAATAGACGCCGGGGTGAAAGCACAATGCCTCTGGCATCGGGTGCTAGTTAAGACCATGCGGTGGCAATTGAGTATCCTCGGGAATCACTTGCAGTTGTTGTCGAGTAAATCCTCGCTGAGGAGCAGTTGAATCCAGTTTATAGATTGCTGGTCTACCAGTTGATCGTGTTATACTAGATATCTTATGCGTAGTGACGCTCCAAATAGGATCAGTAGCCCTTTTTCTACCCCCTTCAAGCTCTCCTGGTTCGTATAAGTACCTAACAGTGACATTACTACCAAGAATTGGTTGGGAAACGCTAGCGTTTCTAGGGAAATCTTTTTGTGGTTGTACGGGTATAGACTTCTTTTTAATCGCGTTGATAGGTTTCATGTTGATTGTTCTAGTAATCTCGTTATTCAGTGCAGTAATCACAGCTGGTAACCTTTTGACCCATTCACGGGATCGCTTTTCTTGAATGAATTCTTTTGCGTATTGATATCCAAATAACCGCTCAGCAATCGTCCGATTAAATCGTTCGACAATGGCCTGATCGCGATGTAGCGCAGTATGCCCTCGTCGTATGGTGACATTATGATTTTTCATTGTAGATAGAACCGCACCCTGAAATTCCTTGCCAGGATCAACCTGCAATAGATTCGGCCAGTGCAGAGGACCTCGTCGATAAATCCTTTCAAATGCAGAAGCAACTTCAGTGGCTGATTTTGTTTTTAACGGTTCTGCTTCTTTGTATCGACTTGCAATATCAACTACGGTTAACGCGTATTTGTAACCACGATCATGTGGCAGAAATAATATATCAGCCTGATGAACTTCATTAGGAGCGGTCACATCAAAATGCGAGAATTGAATTTGTTTAGGTGGTGGTAGATAAATTTGCCATAGTGCCTGTTTGTATAACCAATCCGCCGCTGTAGTTTTTTTCACTTTTGCAGCGCTAGCGAGTTTATGGACTGCTGATTTACCCCTCCAGTATCCTCTTGGGGAATAATAAATTGATTCCATATTAAAATGGTAGCATTTTCAATTACCAGCACCCATCATCAATTTGCCTTTCATAGCTGATTTTACCAACCACGAAGCCAACTTTTCTTTAAAAGATTTATCAGGAATAGCATTTAACGCATGAATTAATTTCACATCCGCGAGATGCCTGTTTTGCAGATTGCTGCTTTTATATGCAACATCATGAGCATGACACGCCTTATCAATAGCGTTTATTGGTTCTTCACCGGGTCGGGGTTGATTTTGATCATCAAGTCTGATATCTAATCGTGTTCCGGGACCACAGTAGCTATATCCTGGAAGGTGCTTTTCTCCGGGGTACTTTGCCCATGGGGTTCCAGGGAGCTTTGTCAATTTGGCTGCGATATCACCTCCTCGTTTTTTTTTAAAACATCTCCGGATTGTAAAATCTTTGATTTTGTAGAAATAAATCTAAACTTTTTTATACCACATGTTGCACATCTACCAGTTAGTGCTGATCTGTTATTTTTAGTTGTAACCGTCGTCACATCATTTGTGCTAGTACGCGTTTTACACTTCACACAATATAGATCCATAATTTATGTATAGAGATATGAATATAATTGATTTTTCAGCGACTAAAATAAGAGAACCAGTTAAGCATCATGCAGCGCTACCAAACTCTATCCGTGCAATTATAATCGGGCCATCTGGATCCGGTAAAACGCAATTGCTACTTAATTTAATAATGAGATGGATGAAGTGGGATAAGTTGTATTTAATTGCCCCTAGCGTAGATGATCAACGATGTTATGAAGTGTTAAAGGATTTTAACGAGAATGCATCAGAAATTAAAGGTGAGAATACCATTGATTTTATAACTGATATTGACGAGGCGCCATCCGTGGATGACCTTGATGGGAGCATTAACAATTTAGTCGTATACGACGATGTGATGTTAGACAATCAAAAAAACCCAGCTAGAATATTTTCCCGGGGGCGTCACAAAAACACTGATGTGATATATGTCACTCAACGCTACACTCAGATTCCAAAAGTGATCAGAGATAACTGTAATATTCTTGCTGTGTTTAACGGCGTTGATACACATACGCTACGAAATATTTGGCAGACATGGTGTTCCGATATGGACTTCAATCAATTTAAAAATTTCTTTAGTCATGCTCAGTCAACCCCGCATGGATTCGCAACAATAAATCTACATGATCCTCGGACACGATATCGTATCGGACTGGATCAAATATTTGGTTGAAATCATTTATTATTTTTTGTTAACCCAGTGATGAAATCACTAGCAGCAGAGAGGGTGGATGACAACGACGTTGGCGTATATAAGGAAATCTTATTTTATCGAATAGACGCCATTTTTTTTACTATTTGGTGGAAGCCTCAGATTTCCGAATCGACGCTCGGAAAGTTGTGAGGTTCACCCTCTCTGCTGCTACAGATACGATGATTCAAAGCGATGTGCTGCTCTACACTTATTTCACTTAAACCTATCTTCAATGTATTATTATTCCTTTAAGATTTATTATAAAACATTTGTTGGGTTGGTGTAGAGGTTGGGGTGGATTAAGGCTATTTTCCAGCGCATGATAGGCTACGCATGACCGCTTGTATAATTGGCATAGGAATCACATGTGAAAGCCCCAGAACAAACTAGCGACATATGGGAAGTTACTGGCAAGCTTTCCCACAAAGGCCTAGCCCAGGTCTTGAACCCACACTGACAGATGTGAGATTACAGTGATCGGTAAGGAAAGCGCTTTATACCATCAAGCCACTCAGGACCTGAAATATAATTATAAGGATGCAATACGTGGATTTCGTTAAGGCTTAATTGTACCATGCAATACGTTTAGGATTATATCAAACCTATATGCTCATAAAGAATTGAAAAAGATGCACCCATATCTGTGTACCAGTTATATTTTTTATACTAATGGATGCTAATTAAGAAACATATTTGCCATAAATACACTAAAGATTCTCACAATGCTCTCCTTTTGACTTTAGATATATAAATCCGTAAATCAGCTGACCGTCCTGACCCGTATGTTGTGCCCATATAAAAACAAGAAGTGTGGATTTATTTTACTTCAGATATATTATTTTTTGCAGCATCTAATGTAATCGAAGCTTGCTACGGTAGCCTTCGAAATGATTACCTGCAGCCCGCATGTCCTGCTGGACACGTTATATATGTGTCAGATGTATACACGTATGCAAAGATGAAAGACAGGGGATGTAGGGAGGAGTCTTCCTACAATTTATACAATCAAACATACTGCTGTAGATATGTCAATGACATCGATGATTGCGGATTCAGGTAGGTCAAAGTAGTTAAGATAAAAGTACGACTCGTTTAAAAGTCATATCACTAAATATGCAGGAGGGTTGAAAATGCCGATGCTTTAGAAATAGTTTGATATCAAACTAAATTCATCATTTGTAAACAAATGTAAATGAACAAATGTACAACACTTCCAACTACCGTCTCTCCAGTAGACCTTCCTGACCTGTTTGCAAATATCTTCCTTGACAATGTACAAACCATTAGAGATACGCTTGACAACACAGTTTCAAGGTTACGATACATAATTTCAGCGGCAATCGTTAGCAGCATTTGAATCTGTCTCTATTGATTTAGTACGGACAATCGTGATGAAGAGTGCACCAAAGTCATGTGAACTTGATCCAATTCCAACATCACTGCTGTTTGAGTGCTTACAGCCAATATTGCCATCCAATATTGCAATCACTAACTGATGTTATTAATATTTCCCTCTGATCTGGGGAATTCCCATCTTTTTTCAAAACTGCCATTGTAAGGCCACTGCTAAAGAAACCAAAACTCGACCATACATATTTAAAGACCTACCGCCCAGTTTTTAATATCCTGTTCATATAAAACATCATATAAATCTTGTTCTAACCCAATTTGTATCTCATCTGAATTCAAACAGTCATTTTGCAATGAACAGTCTGCATATCGCCCTTGCCACAGTACTGCAACTACTCTTCTGACAATAGTTAATGACATTCTCTCTGTTTTGGTTAGAGGAAATATTACAGTCCTCACACTCCTTGATTTGTCTGCAGCAATATACACAATAGACCATGATATATTACTTCACAGTCCCCAGCACGTATTTGACATTCAGAAAACAGCCTTTATGTGGTTCAAGTCCGACTTAGTCAACATGACAAAAATTGTTTCTGCAAATGAAATACACACCAGTCTAATTGATATATGCTCTGTTGTTCCACATGAGTCTGTTAACATTATTATTATTATTATTATTATTATTATTATTATTATTATTATTATTATTATTATTTAATTTAAAGGAAAGCTTTTCTCATTCGTTAATAACCTGGACACGACAGTTTCATTTATAGCATAGTCCCATGCCATTTTAGAATGGTAGGTGCCGTGCTTGAATATGTTGCTTTGCTGATAGCTAGTCTCTAGTTTAGAAAATAATTTGAGTCCGCCCATGTGCTAAAGGCTGGACCCGTATAAGTCTTGCGTTCCTGTCTATTAATCAAATGAATATTGTAGCATACAGTAACAATAAGGAGTAATTTCGTTATCAAACTCACTCCGTTGTTTAAGAATTTAAAACAGATTAGGTCTCTTTCCAGGAAAAGTTACAAATAAGACATCTCTGATTCTCCAAAATGAGCAATTGTTACATTCTTTAACTTAATATATCATTAGTACGGACAAGGCACGTGCTTATTACTACATGGCTGATAAAAGTCGTACAATGCAGAAACGAACATTTTTACGTACATGTTGTTACAAACAATTATAGTTTATAGCAAAACCATAAATAGTAGCATATACCGACATCAACCAGTGTTACATAACCGTAGAGTTTGTATATATATATAGGACAAGAGTATAAATGTTAGTATAGCGTTCATTCGGGAGTTATCGCCCACTGCGATAACTTGCGGCAACACATTATATCACTTGCATATCAAGTTTAATCAAGAAATCGAATATCCTCAGTCAGGTTTATGCTTATATGCTTATTGTTTATAACTGCTGTAATCAGTGTTGCATTCTTTCATCTAATTTGTATTTTGCTGTCTTACTCTGTGTTTTTTCCAGAACTCCTATTTTCTAATATTAAATATACTGACACAATTCAAAGTTTGCAGAACTATAGTTTACGGTCTCTGTTAAAAGTATGCCATAGTAGGCATATACGTACGTGGGTGCTGTATACATTAGCCGAATAAGGTGTTACAGGAACTGTATATACTATTAACGCAGTACTTATCATGTAGTGAATCACTATACAAAATGTAACTAGTACATTTTATGAACGATTCACAGTAATCCCCTCTCAGGTAGATCTAGATATACGCATCTGTCAAGACGTAATCGTGTCAGTAAAAAGAGCAAAGAAAATACTAATTTTCTGACACTTCTATTGACTTTTAACTTAATATATAGAGTATCTCAAAATGGTTACTGACGTAATATTGCATTTATCAAACGGTGTTAAATAATGCCCAGTGTGTGCGAGCCTTAATAATTACATTATTCAACAATTTTAATAAATTTAGCATGACATTGTCCATACTAAATCATTACCCATTTGAGAATATGTTTTATCACATAGTTTTCGTTTTAAACCGAAATAAAAAGAAATATGTTCATTAGTTCTGTTTCAAACGATATTCAATTCATTACTTGCAATTAAACGTCTCTGAAAATGTGTTGCGTTGTTTAATAACTAGTAAGAAATATTAGTTTTATTTTCACCTATTCCACGGAATAAATTAAATATTTGACTCATACAAAATAAGTTCTCAACACATGACGTCTTATCATAGTCGGTATGTAGTGACATATACGTAGTTAGGGTTGATAGACAGTTAACATCCAAAGCGCGAGAATGTGTTGCTGTAAGTTTCTATTAATTTACTTGAATTATGTTGAATTTGTCAAAGGATGATTTCTCCACGACCATTATACACACACACACACACACATACACACACACAACCACACACACACACACATATATATATATATATATATATATATATATATATATATATATATATATATATATATATATATATATATATATGTATGTATATATATATACATCTATATATATATATATATATATATATATCTATATATATATATATATATATATATATATATATATATATATATATATATATATTAGGATGACGTGTATACTGACAGGAGTATGCAATCAAACGTGCATGTGTGGAGGTCAGCTTTATTTCCTTTGATAGGCGATAAGTATGTACTCTGAATTACTCGATTACAGTAATCAAACGTGCATTAAAATATGTAATAAGCAATGCCTATTCCATGTTGTCTATAAAGAAAAAACACGAAATTCGATATGGCAGCAGTAGCTACTGTGTTATTGCATGTGCATTTACAGGTTGCAAAATATAGGAATCGATCCGGAAATATTACGTACATATTGCCGAACGGATCCTTCGGCTGAGCATACACGAAGAGCAGCGAGGAGAAAAGGTTAACGCCTAAAATGCGCACCGATGTTTAGAACATTGTCTGCAAGAATTTCACACAATAAAGAATAGTCAAGACCATTCTCTAAACCACCATTCAGTACCAATACAGGGTTGGGATTAACGTATCGGACTAATCAGTACCTAACATATATACTCTAACATCCAATAGAATACTGTAATCTAAATGTTGAATTTGAAGTATAGTATTGAAATCCTGTTTTGGCACATTTGGCTGAGTCCTTGCCATGTCCGCATAATTTTAAGTTTTAAAACAACTTTTACAACAGTTGGAACAAAATGTGAAACAGAAGTTTTATTAAAATTTTGTATTTCGGGAACTGGAATACATATTACATAATCTTATATACTTTGATTTAGTCGAATATTTATTCTCTGTTAATTCGTTGCCATCTTGTACAAAACATAATCCCATCCTATTCGTCATCGCTTCTCGAAATTGTATTTTTTGCTTTAGTATTATACAACAGTGGAGTTTCAGTGAAAGGAATGTGATGGGGGAGCATGGCATCTGTGATACTACAACTTAATAAGACAGATTTTTTTCATACAACAGTGATCACTCAGTCTTAACATCATTTTTATGATACACACCAGGAACTGAATTACATTGAATTTGTTTTTTATGTGCACTGTTTCTCCTTTAATATGTATTATATTAATATTTCATTATAAGTATATTTATATACAATTAATATCATCTGAAGCCATGAATGCATTATTTTGTACTTATCTGAAGACTCTTTTCTGTCATAAAAATATGTAATTTAAAAACTAGAGACTTCAATATAATAAATATGTATTCATTCATAAAGTGAAAATATAACATGTTTTAATGCGGATATTCACCATCCAGTTAGCACGCTAGCGTTCTATAGAGTACAGGGCTTTGCTGACGGTTCAACTTTTGCCGGAACTTGGCCGCAATCGTTGATGCTCATTCAGGCACACTTAACTAAGCATAAATACAGTGTGGCGCGAATACTCGATATCTGTGGTGTAACTATATGGTCCAAGATTACACTCACAGTGAGAAACCTTTTCAAAAGAAATTACTCTAATTTAAATAAAGATTATTCAAACTAAGTGTGAACTCATGTGATAAAATATGCCCGGGATTACGACATTTGATAAGATGTGCGTATTAGAAAAACTTAAACACTCCAAAAGAATTTACTTGAGATGAACAATAATTTACATAGATTAAGTTCTGAGTTAGTGTGATTTGCTCCCACATCTGCATAAATCGAAGCTCTTGATTTCATAAAATGTTTCGAGTAAATTTAGGAAATGTTTCAATGTTCTTAAACAATATATTATATTTTTTGTAATTAAACATTATTGTTAGATTGAGATGTTCCTAATGTAAATTAAACATTACATATAAAAATAATATAATTTAACATATAACTATCTCAAGTCACAATAAATTAATGCAGTCAATTTGGCCGATCTTAACTTTACATTTATTGGGAAACTTCTTTATTCTGTGAAATTAAGGTACAAAGGATACCCGTCTGCACTCAGTCTCTATGTGAACTGTACAGGATACCTGAACTGTACGGTCCCGGTGGTCTGGAATTACACATTGCTTTGCTGCGATCAGGATGAGTACTTGGCTAGGACAATTTACATGCGGATGCATTACCAGTGCATAGCGGGTATGATTGACATATATTATAGTATTATTTGTATACCAATTCCTTCCTAGATGGAAGACGGGAACATGTTCATGCCTTTTATATTTTCTGTCTGGCCTCAATCAGTTTTATATATACTTATTCAACCGCAGGGTTTGTAAAAACTAAGTTCGGTTAACATTTTTTAAATTGGTTTCATTAACATGTTGAAACGTTCTAGGCTATCACTAGAAGCCAGGATAACGAAACAGTTTTCAGCTGTCCCGTACTTAGCTCATCATATATATCTCTTAAAAGAATCTGTTGTTGATAATTAAAGACTGATTTAAGCATTGCTACACTTTTGGCGTGTTCACTATATTTATGTTTCATAGTATTGGCACAGTGTATTTAGACATAAAATTGATTGAATCTAATATTAAATGCTTTTTTCTGTTTGTGAAAGAGTCCAACATCGTCGAACTCCAATCAACGCAAGGTTTAGGCCCCAAGAAAGAGGTTCACATTCGGAATGTAGGCTATCCACGGCAGATTCAGTATTGTAATGTCACCTCAGGGTATCTTGCCATGATAAAAAGTAGTTCCGGAGTCATCGTAATTAGGGCCCTGGATCTTAGGCTGGCTTTCAACAGCACGGGACGCTGTGGGCAAAAACTTCACATTGCGGATGGCAATCGAGAAACAGACATCACGTGTTACGACAATAACAACTTTAAAGAGACGATTTTATACAACAGTACCACAAACAACATAACCATAAGAATTGACAATACATTATCAAATGATTCTGGAAACTTTTGGATCAAAGTAACAGGTAAAGAGCTACATATCATTAACGTGCTAAGTCTTTATTTTCTGCTGTTGAATGTACTTTCATCAATGAAGCAATGATAATATGGATTATTGGTATTATGTATTTATTATACTCATGCTAGCATCAGAATACAGAATCCTGAAATGTAGTGCGACACATTTATTTAAATATTAAAAAAAATAAAAACGTTTCTCAGAGAGTAGAAAAAGATCTTAATATCAGCATTGTTCTTCTTGAGAATTATATTATTTAATGTGACGACAAGTGTCACTGCTTTCTTTGCTAGTCACAATGCTATGTGTTTTTATTATGATTCTTTATATATACTAATGCTTCCAGGTGAATGCATAGATCACAAGATAAGTTGTATGCAGGTGTTTAAATAAAAATTACATGAACATATTATCAACAGTAGAATCCTATCTTAGCATCAATATTATTGTCCAAGAATTTCACTTTTTTTACTGGCTTTAAAGTTCTCCGCTAATCATTTCATTTTAGTTATCAAAGCTTATCGAATAAGAAAATCACAATTTACATAAAGTTATGATATCAGGCGCAATGATTACATTGAAATGGCTAAAGCGTCGTTTTTTCCAAGTGGGTCTGAATAGTTTTAGGTGATTTATCATACGTAGGGAAATATAGGAAATGTAGTTATAGATGTTAATCATATATCTAGAACAACATAAGTTGAATAAATTTTACAACATATTTTTAACGTATTTGGATATCACATAAGATACATGTTGAACATACGATAAGTCACACATATTAAATAAATGTGGCAGCACAAACACCGAAAACGACATATATAAAACAGACGTTTTGAGTAAAATGTGTCAAACATGCGATAATTCTTCAATTGAATACGTAATCGGAGAGGAGTATCTTCAAACAGTGTTTATGTTAAACAGGATGTATTGGTGTTTAAATGCAACTAAAACATTGTTGTGTATGTTTTTTTGTATTGTTTTTTTTACTTGTCTCAATGATGATTTGTTATATATATCTGCATTTTGTAATTAAACTGTGTGAAAAATCAAATTAGTGCTCCTCCTGACCCGCGACATTTTGTACATATCACAATACATTGCAAATATTTCTAACTGACTATAAATTAAATATGTCGGTCATTATTATTGGAGATAAACATGCTTATTTGTATCTTGATGTTAGGCAATATTTTTTCACTTGGAAATTCGTGATCGTTTTGACAATAAAAAATGTTTTGGAAAGAAAATTAACAACAACCAGGCTCCGTTATTGTGTCTTAGATTTCTATACTAATGTTGTTTATTTCAAAATTACTACTTTATTACCTTGAAATCTGAGGTGGGAACATTTTTATGTTTGTACTTAGTTGTGATTTGGGTGGATTTAATTTTTTTAATTATTCCTTGTAATTATAAATTGCTCATTAGTAAATCTTGAATTAAATTCTTTGTTTTGAATTTTAGTGAATTCATTCAAAGTCATTTTGGACTATACTACTTTGATACATCAATACATTGTTGGCTCATCAGCATATTTGATATTGGAAATTAGTTGGAATTCTACTATAATTGATTTAAAATTGATATAGTTGAACTTGTTATAGAGCTTTGAGGACTATTTGGTTGTTTCATTCTAAAGGCATTAAGTTCAATCTAAATGTTTATTTTGCATTATTGGGAAAGAAATTAATTATTTAATTTTTAAAATCCTTTTGGGTTTTCGGTTGTGTATGTCACTTTGTTCAAGACAACATAGTTGTAATAAGAAATATAATATGTATCAGACAGTAAAAACCATTTTCTATCGTTTAAATTTAGTGTTTTTACTTACATCGCAATAAACGTTTCTTTCATTGATGCAATAGTATGTTTGCGCTGACGTTGTTGCAACTATATGGTCTTAAAATATGTAACGGAAAAAGCAAAAGGGACAGTTTTAGTAAACAAATACTTTTTTGCCTAGAATACAATAACAAAATAAAATAATAAAGATTACAGTCTTGTGAATAAAAGTCTTATGACCATATATGTTCAATAACAAGTCCAAACGTACATATTATTCCAATCGATTACAGTGGTGTTCCGAATGAATTACAATCTTTAATGTACTGATTGATCAGTAGTCTTGAATGTGTCGATGCGGTGATTGGATTATACAGCAAACTATAATTGAAATGAACAGTGTACATTACTGCAAATATACAAATATCATTACAACATGCATTTAATGCTATAAAACGTTGCAAACCTAACACAATTGACTACACTCACAAATAAACAGTAAACACACATAACAGACCACACATTGGGCGCATTACAGGACACAATACAAGGTCAGAATATATACATTAAACACACTTACAAAATTATGACAGCTTCTCATAGAAAGGTGATAGGGAATAAATAGTCTGCATGCAAAGGAGTGTATTCTTGTTCATTTCATGACAAATTCAAATCTTTTAATATTAATCGTAAGGAACATTACAGATACATCGAATGTCTGCAAGAAGAAATACTTTAATTCCAGATTGCAGTTAGCTATGAATAAATGTTATATATATATATATATATATATATATATATATATATATATATATATATATATATATATATATATATATATATATATATATATATATATTCACTTTGTGTTGATTTAATTGATCTTGTGTTTAAATTAATTATTAGATATTAGAGGAGTCCTTGAAATTAATCTTTAGAATTACAAAGTGCCAGTAAGCCATTTTTGAACGGGCAATATTTGGGAGTATTGTAATTCATTAAAAAGATATATTCTGGACAATGGCACTGTGATACACCGAGACGTTTGGCAATTCAGTGAAATTCAGAGATACTGGAATTCATTCAGACATTATAGTTGGACATGTGAGAGAACATTTGGGTTTATTTTGTAATAAATTCAGAGTACTGCAGGTTCATCTTAGACTTCGTATGTTGACTTAGAGAATGGAATTATTTGTTAAGTTTTACAAAAGGTTTGCAAAGCTAAATGGATCTGGTTCTCTCCGTTATCTTGATTATTAAGCCATTCGTTATTGATTCATTGGACGCTAATGCTGTAAAGTTTTGAAATATAAAAGTCATCTTCCGACATGTACAAAATTTTTGTATTACAAGATGTGGGCCTGTCACATTTATGTGCCCTTTAGTACTGAATATCCTCTGAAAATCAACTATGTATGTATTATCTTATCTAGACTTGATGGCATCGTGTTCATTAAGCAGTAGGAAGTGGAACTAGAACTTGTCATTCCGAACGTCGACCTTCTGTATTTGTAAAACCCATTTGTACTTGTAAATGTTAAAAAATTCCTTTGCTCTATCCATGAGTGGAATTTACCGAAATACGTTCAATAAGTTAAATATATTTATTTCTAACCTTTACAGTAGAATTATATATTCTTGGCATTGCTAAAGAAACCATGAGTGGAATTTACTGAAATACGTTCAATAAGTTAAATATATTTATTTCTAACCTTTACAGTAGAATTATATATTCTTGGCATTGCTAAAGAAACGGTTTTACTAGCAATGTTCACTTTTATATATAGTGAGTACACATATGGAAAATATAAGCTGGATCCGGCAGAAGAATTCATGGATATATCCAGATACTTGAACATGCTTCCAGGAAATTATTCTGTAGCAAATATTAAATTTCCTATCCGAATCCGTTCTGTTTGAGAAGAATTCACGAATAATTCTAGATACTTGAACTTGCTTCAAATTATTCTGCAGACAATATTGAATTTCCTATCTGAACCCATTCTGTTTGAGAAGAATTCATGGATAATATCAGATTCTTTAACCTGCTTCCAAGATATTATTCTGCAGTAAATAATGCATTTCCTATCTGAACCCATTTTGTTTGGAGATAATTCATCCTGTAAGGTTAAACATATATTTTCAAAGTCATGTTAGACTTTATTTGCTTGTGTTGAAACGTCATTAAATAAGTGCTTATACTCTTGTATATTTAGATGTGAAAGCTTCTGGTGAATATGGTTTAATATTAATGAATTCCGAAGATTGGTTAAACCAAAGTGACTCCAAGCAGAGTGCTTAATCATCACTATTTAAGTGTTTTGTCTGTTTGTCCACTCAGGAGTGTACATGATATAATTCAAAGCACTTACTTTCTCATTTCTCATCATGTGCATACGGACCACAATACGTATGTCAATGAGGATTTTGAGGTATGTTCTATCAGCATACTGGACACTTCTTCTTCTCGTATTTCTGTCACACCTTAATTTCATTTGTAAATTAGTAAAGTGAGGATATTATCCTTGATGCTTTACAAGTCTTTAATAGCTTAAAAGAAATTGGTCTTTCAACGACTTTAATGGTCGCAGATCCTCCAAAATCTAATCACAAGTGACTAAAGACTTGTGATTCATTTATTGATTCGCTAACAACAGACAACCACAAATGAACACCTTCGTTCCAATATTTCTGTATCAAACTAATATAGCCCAATCATATTCTCAAATATTTGATTAAATCAATGTCAAGGACGTTTCCTTTATGAGTGATAAACAGAAGATTTAAACTCATGGATGTCTAATTCATGCATAATCTGTTGGAAAGGTTCATACATACAATTTGAACACTGATCAAGCTAGATAGATTTAGAAAGGCTACAAAATGTTAAAATATCCATATCGATGTTTTTACTATGGATGGCGTTTAAAAGGAAATGCCACTTGCAATGTTGCCTGACTTAGTCTTAGGCACGGAACCAATACAGACTTCTTATTCTGATCAATAGTTCGTCACATGCCAGTATAGTGTGTAAAGGAGGGTTAGGTATCTTTTGAATTGTTTTTTCTATCTGTTGGCATGATATACACAATGTACGTTAGTTTAGCATCATTTCTATCAATGTTCGACTAGGAAAACGTGGTTCGAAATCTTTTGATAAGTCGTCTAAATGACAATCCAATGAGTTTCATGGAGTATACTAAGTATGTTCTACCGATATGACCTAGGAAGAACACTTGTATAGCTGACTGACGATTTGTCACTAACGTGTACTTCGGTTGGTCTCCAGTTTCCCCGAAGGACGCAGTCCTGCACAAAATAATAAACTGTTATGTATAGGCCTTTAGATTCACTAATAGCCCTGTTATACAAACAACAGATCTCATTATCTTGTTCATGTTCAATCAAGAGTGACTGTAATTTCTAGTCCTTATTAGAGAATGAATAGTAACAGAGGATCATGATGATCAATACCCCTTGATTCATAACTATCAGGAACAAACGCGACCTCATCAAAAGTCTTGCAGACAGATATGTCACTTCTAGAATTAATGTTATGATCAGCATCATTCTCACGAACTTGTCTTGCCAATAAATGTTAGGGAATTCATTTTCAGTATGATAAACGTTTTGGTCAAAATAAGGCTTTCCAGTAACACGTGCATTGACCAACATCTCATCCCCTGCTAGGTCAATTAAAAGTGATTTTAATGAATAATATCACTGGATAAAGAATGCATTGTTTTAACAATCAAAGGGCTCGAGAATAAGACATGCAAAATTGATAAAATGAAATGGAACATGAACGAAGCTACTCTCTCATCTATGAATAAGAACATTTTACTAGAAGGAGACTTCTAATTCAAAGATAAACTATCTGGTAATATAACGCTCAAAAATTACAGTGCCATATACTATTGTAATACGGATTTGTTTCACAAATAAGTGATATAGAACATCGTAATGGGTTATTATTATCCACACTAGAATTATCCTGCGGTTCGATTGACCAAAACCAATGTGCTGCTTTCAATAACAAACTGTGACATGAATTTCTAAGGATACAGAACATTTGTAATAGCTCTATATTTATCATATTGCTTATTTGTCAATCGGTAGCAATCATATATAATCGGTGCATGTAGAAAGAAAAAAGTATTTCTGATACGTCTTTAAAGAAGTATGATTCATAACAATGTTTTCGGACTGAAATTGTAAATTACTCAGACAAAGATGAGAGGAAGATGTGTTGACCACCATGATGGCGTGAGTCAAAGCGTATTCATCAGCTATATGAGCCGCATTTTCGAGTTTCCGACATTTACTAATCAAGGTAGCTGTTAACTTCAATATGAACACAATTGCTGAACTCTACAATAACATGCCCTACGATTACTGTAATCTTAATTGGGATTCATGGCTAAGTAACACCTATCACTTAATAATTTTTTCCCGTCCAGTTTTAATATGGGTTTGTTGAGTTTATTTTTTGCAATTCCTAGAACTCTGTTTATATGTCTCATGTACCAACTTATAAACGTTAAAGATACATTTCTTAACTTAATAATAATCAAAACGTTGTTCTCCTGGAGGATACGAGCAGACTTCATGAGGTTTGCTAAATACAAGTTTGTAATATCAAAGTCCAATGCCATCTTGGTCATTTCAGATTATCAGCAATTGTGTCAAAATGAAAGGTATTGATCTACTCCTTGTAAAACACAACATTTACTTAATAAGTCTGGTTGCATCAACAGATGAACTCGTGTATAAAGGATTGGAGTGTGACCCGCCTGTTAGATCGAATTAGGTTGATTTTTTTAATTGCATTTCAGTTTCTTCACTATGAATTTGCATTTATTGCTTCTATGTCTTTGAGAATTAGCTTCTCTTTCTTCTGTTTAAATTTGGACTTCTCTCTAGTCCTTTCTTGGTTGCATTTAGTCTCTTATCTGTCTCCTTCGATTTGCATTTGTATGTGCCTCTTTAATCTTTATTTGTTTCTGTCCTTTTTTCTTCATTTAGAATTTCCTTCATTTCCGTTTGACTTTGAAACTATCTAAACTCTATTTCCGTCTGTTTTTAAACTGCATTTTTTTAAGTACCTAGCAACACCAACATACACATAACAAATTCAAAACATATGTATTACAAACATTTTTATAATAATCCAAGTATTTTCTGTTCTCATGGTATGCTCAAGATGCTTTTATCTTAAAATGGTGATATGGTCTGGCAAGCTCAAGCATCTCGATCTTTTTCATTGACTTTATGTCTTCCTCGGTAAGATTTTAAAGAAAATTTCCCGCTATGGATGACACTGAAACAGTTAGCTAATTCATTAAAGATTTCACAAATATTTGAAATTAAAATACCAAATACCTAGAAAATTCCGAAAAAGCTAACTTTATAAAAATACAATTTTAATTTCTCTGCATTGTTTTTATGGATGAATCCATACTTTGTGTTACTACCTTTAGTTTTAGATTAAATAGCAGACAAACCAAACAAATACATTTTGTACTATTCAAAACTATATTATTTTTTTAATATACAAAAAAAACAACCTTTAAACGTTTTATCACCTATCCAATCATATTGAGCAATCCAAACCATTTCCAGACGTGTCCTGAATGAATTTCAGCAAGAATGTGCTGATGTACAATGACATTTTATGTGTGAACGTGGCAATAATCTCATGTATCACAATTATATATTCTAGAATGTCATGTTTACAAGTGTTTACACAAGTATTATCTTTATGTTAAGCCAACATTCATGGATTAAAACTAGCTACGTAATATGCTGCTATAAAATGACCATTACAGTTTACAATGACGAACAAAAGTTAAACACAGAATATAGATATACATAAATAAATTGTCAGTATTATCCCTTTAGGCCTGACAAATGCATAATATTAAACATTCATTCCCATTATCTTGCCGATACTTAATTTGGTCTCCAAATATCTTACAAATCGTTAGAAGCCATTGATTTTATTTTAAATAAATTTGATCAATTCAATTCTAGGTAACGACACAAATGCTACAGTATCCACAACCTTCAGCAAAGTGTTTGCTATTGATGGCTGTGGAGATGATTTAGGCATTGATGTTCCAAGTTACGCTACAACAATACTGGCCGAATGTTCGTCTGGAAAAATAATTTTCAACAACGTCAGTCACCAAATAACCACAGAAAATGCAATCAGCAACGCCGAGCAAACACCTATTCTTATGTCATCTGGAGTTTCATCCTCTCTTATCACTGGTAAGCGAATGCCATATAGTTTAGAAAACGAACTGGTACAATTGTCTGTCCGATTCTTTGTCTTTGCATTGACAAAAAGACCAGAATATATTAAATAAAAAGTCATTCTCTGTATTTTATCGTGAAGATTGCATTACCAATATAGCATGATGAAGTGTAATCACAAAGTCTCTGATGTACAATCATTCCAAGTTAAAATATCACAATTAGTCTGATCTCAGATTGTACGCTTGGTAAATTTTTCAATCTCTTATGTTTCATATATTTTGTTGCAATTGCATTAAATCGCATCACTTGTGGAATTATTTTGGAAAAAAATAGAAGAGCAAAAATTTTGTTTATGTTTATACACGTATGTTAGCATTTCAGTTCTGCAATAGGTCTTAGTAAAATTAGAGTTTGGTTTGTATCAAAATATTTTAGCCTGTTATCTACATCTTATAATTTGTAATTTGTTTCATCGTTCTTTAAATGACATATTTACTTCCTTACTTTTTTATTTCAAAGGTGATACACCTTTAAATACTTATATGTTAAATTGTGTGCTTGTGTTCTCACATTATGAAATAAATAAGCACATTTATTAATCAATAATACACATAATTAACCACTGTGTTAATTGCAATCATTTTACCGGTTATCGGAGCAAGGTCCATCTCCATTAAACATTTATTTTAGTAATAATTCTGCTTGACAAATATATTTTAGTAGGGAATAGGAAGGGCACGTATGCACAAATTGATGTTGTTCATGTCGTTCATGGACCATACAACAAAACCATCTAGATTTAAAAAATAAATATTGCTAGGATATTTGTGTGCATATGAAGAGTTTCTGATTAGCTTTTCTGATTATTACAATCATTTCGTAAATTATACTTTTCTTATCTTAACGCGTTCTGGAATTAATCTATTTGTACGAAACTTTAGATGTTAAAAAGTGGAAAGTACTTGCCACAATGATGGACTGGTGAAGCGTGACACCCAACTGACCATGTGTAATTATTCATGAGCTAGTGAGTAGGGATAATTAGGATTCTCTTCAATTATAAAGGTTTGATATATCAATAAACCTTGTATGATCATGCTATATCTTAATTTCATCGAATTTCATATGTAACAGATGTACTTATTGTAAACTGAAAGATCAAGTAAATTCGAACTGATACAGGTTGAAATAGTATCAACAGAAGCAAGAACGATCTTATTTTAATGACGTGAAGATTAACGTCCTTCCAGAAAGCGATACATTGGTTGGGTCAACTAAATCTGACATTATTATAGTATAGAGATATGAACCGTTTATAAAAAAGGTGATATTTAAGGATGACTAAGATTTTCCACAAGATCTTGAATACTTTGTAGTGTCAAGAAAGTAATGTGAAGGTTGTCAATAATGCAGATCTTGTCACACTAGTAACATGGTAGCAAACCCAAGTCAAATATTCACTTCTATCATCCGCAAACTATTCTTGCATTTGACGAGCCATTTATCTGACTAATAGTTGGTTGCTTAATTAAACGCACGTCAAGCAAATTGCTGTTTATATTTATGTGTTTGGTGCTGTGAAGTGTCGTTTAGTAGGGGTGGGGTTCTTCCTATAGACTTTAAAGAATTATGAGGAAGTTCCCCTGGTCCGCATTCAGAATGTTTACTTCTGGACAATATATTATATATGGCTACGAGCCCCCAGTCAGCAATGCCGATAGTTAAATTAAAAGAAATACAAAGATGAAATTTAAACAACAATTTAATAAATGAAAATTTTAAAGATATTAAGCAATCAATGTCACTCTTGATCCTATGATCCCTAGATCATCATTTGATTTCAGTGTGAGGAATATTTTCCCTTCTTGAGTGTTACTCATCTAAATAAGTCTCCTTTCGTCTTTCTCTCCTTCCGATTCCTCTACTTCCGTTTCCTCTGCTATCTCTACTTCCGTTTCCTCTTCTATCTCTACTTCCGTTTCCTCTTCTACTGTATCTCTTGAGGTCACCCGAAATTCACTCGGTATCTCTCAAATTCACTCGGAATTCTTTCCACGTCTTCCGAAATTTCCCCGGAATTCTCTCAACGTCACCCGAAATTTCCCCTCGGAATTCTCTCAACGTCACCCGAAATTTCCCCGAAATTCTCTCAACGTCACCCGAAATCTTCCTTTGAAGCTATCTTAGATTTCCATGATTTCCAAAATCTGAGTCTGCCACCAATTTTCGTCTGGCCGTACGGAGTTCTACTTCTCTTCTTAATTATCGTAGCGACTGACTAATTCCTACTAAACATTAGGTATTATCTAAAATTTTAGAATCAAGTCCCACCCACATCGCATTTCGATTGGAGGGCGATCGACTCTGGTCAGTCGTTCGACTGTCAATCATCCGAATGTCTGTCTGTCTATATCAATTGTTACAGTCTTCTTATTTTGGCACTGTCCTGTCCTTTGATGTAGTTACGTCACCCGTCCGCGTTGGACACAGTCTCCTCTCCCCTCGAGAGCTAACAAAGACCATCTTACGTAAGGGGATTAGCTAACTTAGAACAATTTGAAACATCACAGCTGGGTCAGGCAGACATACAATTTATACATGTACAAGGCCAGTCAGAATCACAAGTTATAGTAACTTATACCTACATACAAGGGGTTGGGGTAAAATCGTCACATCCCCCCACGCTTGAGAATAAAATCAGAATTTTATTCCTCAAAATACTACAAATGCAAAAGTGTTACAACAATATAAAGAACAACATCAGCAAAATCAACTAGATGCTAAACTGAGTATGAACATGAAAATTTAACCAGAATGATCAATATCATTTCAGCGCTTCTACTCATGAAATCTGCGCCTACGTTTTCAGATCCTTTCACGTATCTGATCTGCATCTGGTACTGCTGTAAGAACAGCGACCATCGCATCAATCGACCATTGGACAACTTTGTCTGCGCCTAATAAGCGGGTGGTTGGTGGTCGGTCTCCAATATGAACTTGCGTCCATATAGGTATCGCTCGAACCGTATTATGCCGAACACGATTGCGAGACATTCCCTCTCCGATACGGAGTAGTTCTTCTCGTCAGCAGACAACTTCCGACTGCCGTATGCGACAGGGAAAAGCGTTTTGTCATGCTCCTGTAGCAGTACTGCTCCCAGTCCTGTGTCGCATGCATCGGTGCGAAGAACGAATTCCTTATTCAAATCCGGTAGACGAACAACGGCGTCGGATGTAGGTCTAGCCTTCAGTGTTTGGAAAGCGTGCTCACACGCATCTGTCCAAATAATCTTACTCGGGGTCCGTTTCTTGGTTAGGTCGGACAACGGCCCCGCAATCGCGCTGAAATTAGCGACATACCTCCGGTAGTATCTGGCCAGTCCCAAGAATGACCTCACCTCCGTTTTCGTGGTGGGCCGGGCGGCGTTTCTGAGCTGCTCCACTTTTGATTTCTCTGGGGACAGCGTGCCTTGGCTCAGGGTATGTCCTAAATAGTCCAATGTTCTGAACCCAAGGTGACATTTGGAAGGGCGAGCTGTCAAGCCCTCCTGACGTAGCCGCTCCAAAACGTCAGCTAACAGAGTGAGGTGTTCACCCCACGTTTCTGTAGCTAACAAGAGGTCATCGATGAAGTTGTGGACAACCCTATCGCGCAAGGGCTCCAACAACTTTCGCATCATCCTGGTAAAGACGCTGGGCGCGTTTTGTACCCCGAACGGCATAACCAGCCATTGGTATGTCCCGTCGGGAGTAGCAAAAGCAAGCTTCGGTCTGTCTTCTTTCCTTACCGGAATTTGCCAATACCCCTTGGACAAATCGAGCTTGGAAAAATATTTCGCTTTTGAGACCGAAGCGAAGATATGTTCCGGGTCAGGTAACATTTCGACTTGAAACTCTGTCACCTGATTCAGCTTCCGGTAGTCGACGCAGAACCGATGGGTGCCGTCCTTCTTCTGCACTAGGACTACTGGTGAGCTGTACGGAGAGTCGGCAGGTTCGATTACTCCCAGAGCAATCATTTGCTCAATTTCCTCCCTTACAACTTGTCGTTTCGCGTGGGGCAAAGGGTAGGGTTTCCGCTGCACTGGTCGGTCAGCCACCATCTTTAACCCGAACTCGACAAGCGCCGTCCTCCCGGGTTTTTCTGTTAACACGTCGGAAGACGCGGCCAGCAAGGTCTCTATCTCGTCCCGCTGGCCTTCAGTTAACATGGGGTCACACTCCACGTCCGACGGAGTCTCGAACCTCGTTAATGGACAGCTCGGGACAGTGTTGGCACCTTCCGTATCGCCTTCGGCATCCTCGGTGACTATCGTGGCGACAACAAAATCGCTTACGATCTCCCTTTCCCGGTACCTCTTGAGCAAATTGGCATGGTACAATTTCTCTTTCGTCGGTAGCCGTATCCGGTAGTTTTGACCTCCGACCTTCTCGGTGACGACGTATGGACCCCTCCAGGAAACTTGCAACTTGTTGTGTTCCTGGGGCAACAACAACAACACCTTATCCCCTACCTCAAACTGACGTGGTTTTGCGCGCTTATTGTAATTTTTCGCCTGCTGCGCCTTAGCTCGTTTGAGATTATCTTGCGCGAGAATACAAACCTCTTCCAGTTTGTTGCGCAAGTCCGCGACGTACTGGTAGGTAGTGCGTACTTCCTCTACAGCGTAGTCGTTTGTCCACAGCTGTCTCAGTACGGCGATTAGGCCGCGTACGGTCCTCCCGTACAAGAGTTCAAAGGGAGAGAACCCCAAACTCGCTTGTGGTACTTCCCGGTATGCGAAAAGCATGGCTGGAATATACTGGTCCCAATCCTTTGGGCGGCCATCGCACAATTTCTTGAGCGTGTGCTTTAGAGTCCCATTAAACCGTTCAACCAATCCGTTACATTGGGGGTGATACGGTGTGGTCGTGAGGTGCTTAATTGACATGAGACGATTCACCTCTGCCATCACACGACTCATGAATTGTGTCCCTTGATCGGTCAAGATCTCGTCGGGCACTCTGACTCTTGACCAGATCACAAACAGAGCTGCCGCGACGGTTTCCGTTTCAATGTTACGCAATGCTACGGCCTCCGGATAGCGTGTAGCATAATCGACAACCGTTAAAATATACCGATTTCCGTGCGCAGACGCGGGTTTTATCGGTCCGATTAAATCCATGGCGACACGTCTAAATGGTTCATCGATAAGGGGCGTACTCCCCAATGGAATGGGTCGATGATCCGTTTTCGGTGCCATTCTCTGGCATTTGTCACAGGAGAGACAGAACCGTTTTACGTCTCCCTGGACCCCTGGCCAGTAAAACTCTTTTACAAGACGGTCACGTGTCTTAGCAATTCCCATGTGTCCACCTATGAGACTTTCGTGTGCAAGCTTCAGCACTTCACAACGCTTTTCCTTTGGCACGACGACTTGCTTAAAGTGTTCGTTGTGTTTCCTGGCGAGGCGATACAAGATTCCATTCTTGTAGACAAACTTCACCGCGCCGTTCGGAGTTTCCCTTTCCGTTCCTGCTTCGGCGTGTTTATGCAACTGCGCCAGAGTTGCGCCTTCCTGTTGCAACTTCCTCAACTCAGCTGGAAGAATATTACTAACCGGTGTCGATGTAACTTGGATCGGCTTCTGTTTTGGCTGTCGACTCATGGCATAGGTGTACAGGTTTCGGGGTTCGGCTGGGGTAACACATAACGGCATCCCAATATGACGTCATGTGATAGTCCCTCCAAGCAAGCAGCTTCAATTTTCCCCTTCACGTATGGTGAATCGAGGTCAATGACAGCTACTGGTAATGAGTCACGCGCGCAGTTCGCGTACTGAACTTCTATTACCTCCCCTGTATAGTCTTCCGGCTTGACATACTTCTTGTCGACAAGCGCGGGGACGCTGCACCCAGTGTCATACAAGATGGTGGCACCTTCACCATTGACAGTTGCGGCCGCAAGGTTGGCGGGGTTGCGACTCGCTTCCGGCACGCACTCCGTCCTAGCAGCAACATTCACCTGGGTCTGCCTTCCCTTCGGACAGTCCCTGGCAAAATGCCCCAGGCGCTTGCAGTTAAAACACTTCGGCGGCCCTCGCCGACTTGCAAGTCCTGGTTTCGGGGGTGAGGCCTGTCCAGGTCGATAGGTGGCATCCCTACCTGTAGGTGCCCCTCCGACCTTTCCGTCGCCCTGACGGTTGCGGACAGCCGGCTCAACCTCCCCCATACTACGCGACTCAGAGGGTCGGGGTCGACCTGCGCCCCCGGAGCCTCCACTCTTCGAGTGCGCCTGCTCGTATCGCTCCGCCATGTTAGCGATCTCTTCGAGCGTCCGGTGTTCTCTTTCGGCTAAGAAGACCCAGTACCCAGGACATGCTCCTTGAGTATCACCTCGCGTAGTCCGTCGTACGTGCGTTCGACTTCAGCCATTTTCATCCACTTCTCAAATAAACCTCGAACGCGGTTGTGGAATTGAGAGTGGGTCTCGGTTACCTTTTTCTCAGAGTCCCGAAAAAGTTTCCGGTAAGTCTCGGCGGTCAGCCAATAATGGCAGAGAAGGGCCTTCTTGAGGGCATTGTAGTCATCAGCCTCTTTTGCAGCTAAGCCGTGGTAGACTTCTCGAGCTGCACCTTGCAAAAAGGCTGAGACATTAATGGCCCAGTGCTGTTCAGGGACCTGATGAGCGTGTGCGAGTTTCTCGAACTGCAGGAGAAAATCGTCTACAGCCTCCACCCTGTCATTGAAGCGTGGCATGTTGATCTGGACCATCCGGTGGTCGATGAATGGTCGGCCGGTCGTTCCAGAGCTTGTACTGGCGTCGTCCCGTCCGTTGGTCCTAGCTTCAACTCTCACCTTTTCCATCTCCAGAGTGTGGGCGAGTCTGGCTAGCTCTTGGTCCGCAGCTATCTTGGCTAGCTCTTGGTCCGCAGCTATCTTGGCTAGCTCTTGGTCCGCAGCTATCTTGGCTAGCTCCTTCTGTGCTTCTCTCTCCGCTGCTTTTCCGGCCTTCCATTCCTTGATCCGTTCTTCTATAAATGTTGCCAGGCGATCTACCTCATATCCTAGATCTTCAGATTCCATAGCTCGATATTCCTTTATCATTTGCCTTTCGGTGGCCATTATAATTAATGTAAAGTGATACCTTGTCTCAATATTCTAAGAATACACAGATACTTGTAATACAAGTTTAAATACTTACCTGTCGATAGCAACTAATTTCGTTCAGGTAAGATATTCGTTCGATATCTGCTTCACCAGTACCGCTAGTAATGGAAGGTCTACAAAGCATGCACATATGACAATAAAATGCAAGATAAGAAAATCATAAACAAATACAAAGAATAGAAAATATCTCACACTGTTCCCTAATACTCCTACAAATAACTTTAGGTCCTAAAATAATATATGTCTAATTCATATCCCGGACGAAAGCGCCCACTGTGAAGTGTCGTTTAGTAGGGGTGGGGTTCTTCCCATAGACTTTAAAGAATTATGAGGAAGTTCCCCTGGTCCGCATTCAGAATGTTTACTTCTGGACAATATATTATATATGGCTACGAGCCCCCAGTCAGCAATGCCGACAGTTAAATTAAAAGAAATACAAAAATGAAATTTAAACAACAATTTAATAAATGAAAATTTTAAAGATATTAAGCAATCAATGTCACTCTTGACCCAATGATCCCTAGATCATCATTTGATTTCAGTGTGAGGAATATTTTCCCTTCTTGAGTGTTACTCATCTAAATAAGTCTCCTTTCGTCTTTCTCTCCTTCCGATTCCTCTACTTCCGTTTCCTCTGCTATCTCTACTTCCGTTTCCTCTTCTATCTCTACTTCCATTTCCTCTTCTACTGTATCTCTTGAGGTCACCCGAAATTCACTCGGTCTCTCAAATTCACTCGGAATTCTTTCCACGTCTTCCGAAATTTCCCCGGAATTCTCTCAACGTCACCCGAAATTTCCCCTCGGAATTCTCTCAACGTCACCCGAAATTTCCCCGAAATTCTCTCAACGTCACCCGAAATCTTCCTTTGAACCTATCTTAGATTTCCTTGATTTCCAAAATCTGAGTCTGCCACCAATTTTCGTCTGGCCGTACGGAGTTCTGCTTCTCTTCTTAATTATCGTAGCGACTGACTAATTCCTACTAAACATTAGGTATTATCTAAAATTTTAGAATCAAGTCCCACCCACATCGCATTTCGATTGGAGGGCGATCGACTCTGGTCAGTCGTTCGACTGTCAATCATCCGAATGTCTGTCTGTCTATATCAATTGTTACAGTCTTCTTTTTTTGGCACTGTCCTGTCCTTTGATGTGGTTACGTCACCCGTCCGCGTTGGACACAGTCTCCTCTCCCCTCGAGAGCTAACAAAGACCATCTTACGTAAGGGGATTAGCTAACTTAGAACAATTTGAAACATCACAGCTGGGTCAGGCAGACATACAATTTATACATGTACAAGGCCAGTCAGAATCACAAGTTATAGTAACTTATACCTACATACAAGGGGTTGGGGTAAAATCGTCACAGGTGCAAAAGCTTTTAAGTCTGATCAACGGTCAAAACGCACTTCTGGACTGTTCAAGCAATTCTGCATGGCTTAGGCATATAACAGTTTATATATTTTTCCTATTGACTGATAAGTGAAAAAAAGATATCAAACTTTGAACGACACAATTCGTTCATCTTGTTTTAATATTGGAAATAATCTTAGAAGGGTGTTCATTTGCTGTTTTTTGCTGTCACGGAGTCCCTTTAAGAGTTGTTTTGTGCTTTATAACTTGTTGTTAGACATATTGTCCTTCGCCCATGAAATTAGTAAAATATTAACTTTTTTCAAATGACGATTTGAAGATTAAATCTATTGTTTAGGTGTCATATTTCAAACATAAGTTATTAAAGGTTGTGAAATAGCAAGAATTAATCTTCATTACTCAGTCATAAAACTGCATGATTGAGTTCAGGCACATGTGCTCTTACTTCGAATTCCATTTTTTGGTATAATTGTATTGACTCTATAGAAAGTAAAGGAAGGCAATGACCTTAGTTACATCATTAACACTCTCGAGATGCCGAGAAGGAAACAACCGTGTGAGAAAAATATATTAAAGGAATATTTTGGTAGAGATTTCTATGTTAATTATTCAATCAATTGAATTGAAATCAATTCAGACTTGAACTTTAAGGAGTCTTGTAGCAAACAAGTCATTCAGGGGCCCAAATGTCATCAATATCAGTGTCTTGACCTAGTGTGATCGTCGAGGCACTGTGCTGCTGACCAGTTCTCTCCACTTGCCTGAAGAGTACTCAAGTACTAATGTCTATGTCTCCACAAAACATTTCCTGGTCAATTCTATAATGTTGTCAGTCCACATTTTCTTCTACCTACTTCTCCTTTGGCCACCCTGGACACTGCCTTGCAGTACTTGTATTGATAGACGGTTGGCTCTAGTGACATGAACGTACCTTTTGAGCTTTATCGTTTTAACAGTGGCTAGGAGGACTACATATTGCTCTTGCCACAGTATCGCACTACTTTGCGCAAAATGGTTTTGCACACTTCTTCTTTTGTGATGTGGCCCATGTAAGAGATGCCAATGGTGGTTCTGTAGCATCCCATTTCCAGTGCCTTGAATCTACGTTGTATTTCTGCTGTCAGGTTCCATATGTCTATAAATAATGCATCGTTGCTGAGTTTGATTTGATTTATCAAGGTATACTTGATAGATGCAATCAATTACATGACATCTAAGACTGTTATAGATCTTTGATGTTATATTTAATATTCCTGGTGAAATCCAAGCGACCTCCTCCCTATGGATCATTGTTATGTTTAAGAATACCTGCTGGTGAAGCTGTTTGTTTGCATGACTCGAGTATTTTATGAAAATATTCATTAAGATCATTTACTGATTTTATTAGTTAGTCGACATTAATCTATTGGCAGTACCAATTGTAGTATGTCTGCTTCAGTTTTTTTATAATGTTTGTTTAATAATTGTTCTAATATTATTTGTCTAGAAAGTAAAATGCAAAATAACCAGCAAGATTAATATCTTCATCATCACTAGGAAATATCAACGATAACTTTTTTTATAAACTCAATATCTGATCTAACTTTATGTTTAGATGTTTTATTGTGCCAATAATATGTTGTTTCGTATCGATGCCGTAATGTTGAGATATAAGAGAAAACAAATGATTCACATCTATTCGTGATTTAAAGTGTTCCGTCTTAATACTTTAAACCAATATCATCAATATTTCTTTCATCAATGATTGTTTTTTTTCCCCCAGATCATCAACATTGTATTCAGTATTTTTTCGTGTAGGAAGTCTCATTCCATCTGATGCAATAAAATATCTTTCCTTACCACCTCATGTCTAAGTAACTCTTCCCCGATACTCTTTTATAGATACCTTGTATCAGGTGAAAATTCATCTTCCTTTTATTCTGGTGGTCTTTGATATTCTAAAGGGCTTTCAGGCCATCATAGCATTGATCTGATCAATGATTGGTTATATATATATATATATATATATATATATATATATATATATATATATATATATATATATATGCAATATAACCTAGAGAGTTTATTTCAATCACAGCTGATAATGTTGGTTAGTAAACTGTTAAATCTATTTTTTTAATTTTTGTATTGTTATAGATTTTATTTTGCGCTAAATTTGTTATTTATTTGTCTGGTTTGATAACATTCAGTTGGCATATAATCATTTGCCAGTCAGGGGTTCCATCTGATGTGTTGTTCGTTGGAAATGCTAAATTAGTATTGTCCAAGTAATCCACCGAATGATTTTGATCTAATATTTGACCATTTATTATATACTCGTAATTGTACAAGCGCAATTTCTCCGACTGTAATAGCATTTGGAAAGGTGACCCTAAATTCAGGATTGGACCAGCTTGCTGATGTCATTGTAGTCCCTGACGAATTTGTTTTAACGCCGATGTGTTGCACTAATTCTTGAGATGACATTATTATTATTATTATTATTATTATTATTATTATTATTATTATTATTATTATTATTAATTTCTAAATCAGACGTAGTCATTGCCTCATTTCACATCTAAATATTTTCTGTAAACTCGTTATCCGAACTGATTTTGTCAATGAAGATACTTCGTAGCATGATAGAGCCTCTCTATGCAACTTTATTATACTCATGTAATTAATTTTCGCTACATATGGATTTTTGTTTCGCAACAATATTAAGAACACCGGCATTTGTTGTTGCAGCTAAAGCACAAATTGTTACAACCACTTGTGAAATCACTAGCAATGTTATTATTGATAGCAATACACCGGTTTCAGCGTCAACAGACACGTAATATAAACATATGTCAACACAAATACATGTCTGCGATAATTTTTTACTTTTGCTGTGTACTCATCAACAATATCTGTTTGTGTATGTTGCCATTCACGTATCTAATTGTACCTGTACTGTTGGCAGCTCATTACATTTAAGTAGGTGATAGTTTAGCGATTAATTCATTACACCTATGACAAATCAAGCGGAGTCTTTATTCTTCGGGTTCCACTTTTAAATGATACTTCGTCAATTTGATCTAGTACTAACATAGATCCCTAAGATTCGTCTGACTGTTAAAGGGGATAACACCGCGATAGTAGTAGATATTTTAAATAATGTAACACCATGTAATGAAAACCTGTATATACCGGTGACCTCAGCGCGATGCTGAAACACTTTTGTAGGCGGTGACCATAATACATGTCCAGATGCTACCGGTTCTACTACGCGATCGGTAATTTGTTTATGTCAGAGAGCTTACTATAAACGACTGCTGAATGTCCAAAGATTTCTTTAATGTTTATATTAATGTGTCTTTGAAAGTTCATAGGAAATTATACATGATAAGAAATATTAGTGCTAAATAAGGTCATTCAGTATTGATTGTTGTTAACGAGTCCGTCATCATGAGATTTCTATCGTCGACGTATTACCTGGTTTTAGCTTTCCTTGCCTATCTTGAAATAAAACTGCGTTTGTATCTGCATTTGCAAGATTTAATAATTTGGAAATTTCATCACTAATAACTGTATTTAGATTTTCATGTGATATTCCTTCAGGTGTTTGTTTTGTTTAGAGTAAAAACGTCCTTAAATATGTAACATTTTACTTTTAAGATCTCCTCAAAACGATAGCGGTTACTTTTATTATCATGCACGACTTTATTTGTTTCGGTTGATATTGATACAGCGTCAAGATACCGGTTCCAAGATTGTTTTGTTGTTTTGGTAATTAGTAACGCATAAAACCACCTCTACGATTTGAGGCAGCATTAAAAATCAAAATCAGACCTCGCAAGTAACATGAGTGAGGTGCTCAGTGGTAGTCTTCGGCCTGTCCCGCCTTGTTTTAAATTATATTTCAGTTTAGACTGCAGCCAACGCAGCGGCTTTTGCGACAGCGGGTGTACCAGCAGCTATTAACGTTACCAATATTCCCAGGAACATTTTACGAATAAAATTGACAGCTTTCGTTCCTAATTGTTTTAGCAATAAGTAATGCGTTTGGAGGTGTCCTTAAACGAAAACGTAACAAAATCAGTCCATCAATAGAGATCGCTATATAAGTATTAATTGCGAATTTATCACTCTGACTATGATCAGTGTACGTTGCGCATTATGTATATTCATTTTATTTTGTTATTTATTTATTTAATCACTGTGGTAGTCATCAGAGATTTCAATGATGAGAGACCGATAATCATCAATGTTCATGATACAGGCTGTAAATAATCGCCGAAATGTATCGGATACCTCATTATTCTTTTCTGGAAAATTATTTCTAGAACGTTTTCCTCCAACCAGAAATCTAATCGTTCAACGTCTTAACGAATGGTGTAGGGAAAATAAATAAGACCACTTTCTTGAGGTGTAATACCACTTCCATAGGATTTTCCTGGGTCATACGATGTTTCCTCTTCCTTTTCTGTTTCTATTTTATTATTTACTTTGTGATTATATCTCTTAAAATTGTGTCATCATCACTAATATAATCAAGACCCCATTTAACAAGATAAATAAGTTCCGACATTTTTAGAACTTATTATTCATGTTGTGGAAATCCATGTGCAGCGACAATTACATGTTTTACCTAATTCTGTAATTTCTTTAACAGTCTTTGAGGTAAATGTTTTCGAAAAATGCAAAGATTGAGCTTGTTTAGGAGATTAATTTTTGTTGAGATCTTTGCTTAGTAGGTGCTTTGATTCTTGTTGAAGTAAATTAATCAGATATTTTGATTTTCCCACATGATACTATCAAAATTGAATTACTCCTATTAACGTACGCATTAACTGTCATTGACGTTGCAAGCAGATATAAAGAAGCAGAAACATTACCAACTAAATACTGCAAGTTGTATCTAATGTTAAAAAAATTTATTCAACGAGGACCATTACAATGACCATATTTACTACCGGCTGATCTTGGCAATGAATTTATTGATTTAGTATCATCTTTGATAAAGCAACATACTGTAAAAATCAGAATAGCACATACTGCAATTGATCGTGATCAGGCAATTATTTAACGATTTAATCGAAGACTTCCTGAACGGTTTTTTGGATATCAGTATGCGAAGGAAATAATCCAGGATACGAGAATCTCGCGAATGGGTTGCAAGATTACCATGCGTGAAAGCTGCGATGAAGAATGAAATTACTAGAACAAACAAGATGAAACCTTTTAATGCAATTATAAAAAAATATACCAATGCAACGACATGAATTTTCAAAACAACTAGTATTAGGTAATGTTACTGTAAGATATTTATATGAAACTGGTGAACTTGAAGCTCTTGAAAAGTGCGACTGATTGTATTTTTGAGTTTAACTGCAATACAATTTCTAATGTGGCAAGATCCACTTGCAGACCTGCAATGTACAGATTTGATTCAACGGCTCCTCAGAGAGAATTTGTACGTAAACAATTACAAGTAATTCCTGAAGATACACAATTACCACCGCGATCAATTAACTGGCACTTCGATGTTGATTACATTTAAGCTGGGGACCCGATGACCAAGTGGTCTAAAGCGCTCTACGTTTCCGATCACTGCCATCTCGCCTCTGTATAGGTTAGAGTCTCAGATTCGGCTAATGTGGGTATGTGAGAAATCTTGCCAGTAGCTTCTTGTGGGTCGGTGGTTCTTTCCGGGGGTTTCCCGGGGTTATTCCTCCACTATTAATACTGGACGTCATGTATAGTCTATCATGTGCTGAAAAATTACGTTAAACCCTACAACAACAACAACTACATTCAAGAGAAGTCAGCATCAGACTTTTGCGTGAATGTTGAAGGAGAAATGAAAAGACGGAATGATTATTTAGTCTTTCTGAGACATACGATCCAATGTTTGAAACTACCGGAATTACGTTTATTATTTAAGAAACTGGTAGTTTCAAGAGTCACAAAGTATTTAAGTATCTTCACCCGCGGCGAAGTCTCAAGATGGAACGATTACTTAGTCGTTCTGAGGCTTATAACGGTGATGGCGAAAAGTCCTAAATTAGAATATTATATAAGAAACCTGACATTTTGCCAAACAAGCATGGTATGCAAGTATATTCACCCTCTGCGAAATTTGAAGATATAACGGTTATTTAAGCAATCCGGGATTTATAACATCAAAATGATTTTAGTTTTTCTTGTTGGATAAATTGGACAATAAAGTTTCCGAACACCCACTCGATGATGAAATATTTTATGTTGCAACGTTTGATTGGTTTTATTTACACGAGTATTATCCACGATATCTAAATCGCTTTTTAATGCGATCTACTTTGACAGTAATCAAGAAGCAATCGATATCGAAATATGATCATCTGCTGCGGGGGATTATAACACAAACGTTTTGATAGATTTTATGTTTTTACTTCCGATAATAAGTGTAATCTTGTTTCTAATAAATTCCTTGGTAAATCATCTGTCACTGCAATCATTCCGACAAATAGAAAAATATATTTTGTGTTTGGTCTTGATACAAAATACAAATAAGATAAGTTGATTTATTCTTCCTAAGAGAAATACATAAAACCGAGCGATGAGAAATAAATACCAATGAAGTCGTTGACTATTTCTCGCGGTGACTTGATTGTCATGCTGATAAAATATTTATGTTTGAGACGAATAATGGATATTATGTTCTTTGTAAATCAAATTCCGTATCTTTCAAAGTACATAAAGAACTTCTGAATAAATCTGCTGATGGTAAAAATCCTGATTGGCCGGTTGATATTAAGGCTGGACTGCTTAGTATAAATCTGGTAGAAGGTCATATAAATCAAGTCAAACATGTTCCTGTAAGACATTCATACGAAACAACGACACATTTTCCGTATCTGAATTATTATCATGTCCAAGACCAACATCCAACCAGAAAAGGTATTAAAAGCAAGAACGATAAAATAGAAATAATTTAAATTGTTGATTGGGATCAGATTTCGCTTTGTGATATAACTATAATATCATGTTCGTTGACAGGTCAACCTGATGAGTAATATTTCTTAGACGAAATCATCTTGGTTATTTTCCAAAAAGAGCTATTGATCGTGTGTGCACTGCAACACCTGCACATTAATACGGACCATGGTGTTAAATCATTGGTCATAATGGATCAACATGTGGAATTGGAAAATCAGAAGCAGCATTTAATTCTATACCAGAAGATAGATCTATCATCGTTGTTAGCTACAGAAAAGCACTTAATGAGAATAGGAAAGCTGATAACAATATCTAGTCATATTCTAATATCACCGACGAAATAATCTTCAAACCGGGTGATAAAAGAAAGGTCATAATCCAGTGGGAATCACTACACCGTGTAAATTGAATTCCTGACGTGCTGATAGCTGCCTAGTGGCATGGAATTCGTATGCAACAATTATCATCAGTAACATTCAGTCATGAGCGATGGAATAAATTTGCAGGATTAGTTACAACATCAAATATATTAACAGTTCTCTACGCTGATGCTTATAATGATGATCTGAAATTGTTTCGTACTATGGAAAGATCAACATTGAAATTTATCATCAATAACTATAATCCTCTACATAGTAAGAAATTCATCGTTAAAAGCACATACTGATAATCTAGCACATCTGCTATGACAACTAAAATCAAGAAGCTGTGTAAGTGTATTTTCACATAATAAATCCTACACACGGTATTGTGTATTATGTAAAAGGTCTTGCAAATCTGGTAGAGTATGAATGGTGCGACTCAAAATATTATCATGCAGATACCGATACAAAACAAAAGAAGATAGACTTCTCCGACATAAATCGAGAGTATGATTGTACACAAGCCGTTCTATTTTAACACACACTTGAAGCAGGTGTCAATATCACCGATGAAAGATGTAAGATCATTTACGTGTTCCCCGAAGAAATACGATCGGCTGAAACAACAAGTGAAGCATTACATAGATTTTGATGCGTTAATGAAATCCATTATTCAGCAGTATCAAGAAAATATTGCACATTATCAAAGACACTTGAAGAGATAATAAAGACTATAACTCATCGTGAGAAAATACTCAATATAAAAACAAACATTTCAGAGCACCCAATTTATGTGAAATAATGTAACGCGGTTGATAGAGTTACCTGTCCCTGTTGACTCTGTGAAATAGAAAGCATCGGAATAGATTGCACAATCAAATTGACTTGTAAATACATAATTGTTTTGAGCGGTTAATTCTCTCTTGTCCTGTATTCCTAAAGTCACAAAATGTAAGAATTGAAAAGCAAAAACAATCTGTAATACTGTAATGTTAATTCGACAAACTGTTTACTTACTTCCGCGTTCTTTTTCGGTTTGTCAAGAGTGGCTTAAACATTCTGTGTTATGCAACAAAGTATCAGTTATCTCCTTTGTAATATTACTTCACGTTGTTTTTATCAAGGACTGTCGGTTCTGGTAGGTGTAATCGTTTAATAAGGATAAATAACACTTTTGTTTTATAATATCCGTCCGGTTTCCTAAATTATATTTTTTTCTGCGATTATATTTAAGAAAACACAAGAGCGAATCACACTATTTCCTGAATTAAATTCACGGATATATATTATCTAGAAAATAAATAACTTTTCAAATATTACTGGTTAAGTACAAATACGTTCGTATAGCCTATTGTTTTGAGATTATATATATTTATATATATATATATATATATATATATATATATATATATATATATATATATATATATATATATATATATATAGATATATATAATTGGGGGCCCAGCCTCCGCCTCGAAACTCAACAGGAATAAAACACACACCGTCTCATCCTTGTCACTGCTCCTTGGGCATTCTAGCCCTGATTGATTATGGGGAGGGTGTGCGAACATATATTATCTTGTCCTTAATTAAAATTGTATATACTATGACGTCCTTACTATAATTACTATATGTACTGTGCCGTCCTTAGAATTCAGATTTATGTATTGTGTCATCCTTAATAAAGGTACACTGTACCCTTCTCGACTTGCTAGGATGTCGAAATGTACCCTGCCGTCCTTGCTGAAATTATGCCCTATTGAGCCTGCTAGACTGTTGACAGGCTAGAAGTTCATATTGGGGGATGTGTCGTCATTTGAATTAAGATTTGTGTTCTTTTTCGACCTCCACTAAACACTCCCTCTTGAGCCTGCTAGACCGTTGTTTGACAGATCATGGTTTCACATATGGGATGTATTTCGTGTGCCGCTGAAACTGCTAGGATATCACATGGCACTCCTGGGGTTCATATAGAGATGTTTCGTCCTCGGTGTAAAATATTTATTTTAAATATTTTTTAGTATATAATACATTACGAAAATATCATTGATACTATTTCTGGTATTAAAAATAGATGACGTAAATATATCTGATGAACTTCATCCGAAAACAATTATTTCTTACTTTGAAAACATTATAAGAAAGCTAAAATGAAGGTGGATACACGCTACCATCGGAATACGTTTTCATAAATGAATTCAACGGCGATGTTTAAATCGTTAGCTACATTAGAAGAAATTGAAATGAAGTGATTCGTCCCTTCCCCTCAAATTTCGATCAGAAATATCTGAAGAATATGGAGGGAAAAAATATTAATACTAGTATAGGACAACTAAGAAAAATTATGTCAGATCGAGAAGCTATCCAAAGTGGAAACATTGACAAAGTCACTGAAAATGAAAGTTATGGTTATTGGGATCTTTTTCGCTGAACACGCGTAATATTTATTTTAAAAATCTGAAAAGATTTTAAAAAAATTCTGATTATAATATATTTTAGGTTATTTTTTTGGGACAAATCCGAGATTTTTCAGTCAAACATCAACGTGTACTCACTGATTTTAGTCGATTTGTCAAAATAAATCAGTCGATGTACAGATTTTTGTCGGGTGAAACCTCGAGCGATTATACAACAGATGGATCAATACATTGATCAATTCTTGTAAAATGTATGTTTTTCATGTGTTTCTTGTAAGCTGATTCAGTAATTTAGCGCACATGTTTCAGGTTGACTAAATAACAGTTCTATCTATGATATTTTAACATCTCAGAATATTTATCGGTTGTCAAAATATGATTTTCGCCGCCTAATTCATTATAACTAAGTTTTATATTTCGCCATTTCTCATTATCGATAAAGTATGATTTCGACCAGAGTGGATATGTTAGAATCTAATCAGCTCATATAAGATCTATTTATCATCAGATGAATCCTTTGGAAATCGATTTGATTCTCTCTATCACACTCCTGATTATTAGATTCCGATGTTTGAATTATATGGTTATGATAAAATTCTACCTCATCACAGAAGCCTCGGAATGACTAAATAACATTTGTATTTTGATATTTCGCCGCGGGGAAAGATTATGTATATACCTTGTGTGTTTGGCGAAAGTCTCAAATACATATAACAATATAAATTATACTAGTTTCGCCAAACACAATATAAACCTTTGATTTATTAAATAATGTTTGTATCTTCGAATTGTGATGTGGGGGGAGATACTTAGATACCTTTCGATTTGAGGAAACTATCCAAATATTATATTAAATAGTTATTTTGATAGTTTCCTCATTCGCAAAACACATATATGATGACCTATCTGTCCAACAATAATGTATCATAATAACACAATAACGGTTTAGATTTTAATCATTGTGATAATGCAGGACTTAGGTAATATACTTTTTTCGTCACACATACGAAACCATCTTTTGACACTCGAGATATGACATTTTAACAGTTAGGAATGTTTGTTTGTTATCGAAATATCATTCCCTCTGTTATATCATGGGCAGTTTGTATTCATATTCAGCCATTCCTAATCATCAACAGAGTCTGAGTAAGGCTATATGGAATATGTTAGAGTATACTCACTTTTAGAAGTATTTATATTATAGTTTGATGTTAACACTCCGAATTTTCTGTCTGGGTTTACTCCAGTAGCCTTTCCTTCTCCGGAAGATATCCACAAGGCAGTGGAACCATTGGTTTTCAATCAGAGATTTCTTCTCCTAGACAAATTGCCTTGACCAGGCTAATGAGCTTCATCTACCCGGGTTTGGAGTCAGACTTTCCCTTCTCTTAGACTGGCCTGGCTGCCTGCCAAGACTAATGAGCCCAGTCTGACCTCCCAGTTATACAGCCGAGCACTCAAGGCGGCTGGATGTCGACTACGACTTCCTTCCGGCAGCTCCTGCATCCAAACTGGTGCCAGATGTCATGCTCAGCATTCCTTTGGACCCAACCAGCAAGGACGAGAGGGGGATCCTGAAGCCTGGGCAACCCAGGATCTCCATATTCCACGCCCAGGCTTGCGTCCTGGAGAGGTCACTCCAGTCTCGCTACTAAGTGAGGAAACAACACGGAAGCTGACAGTTTACTGCTTATACGTCCCACCCGATTGGCGTAGGGAAGAGGCGCCACGGGTCAGCTTTGACGGTGGGAGAGATCATCGTGTCCCACTGGCCAACTACCTCCCGCCTCAATAAGGCGTTGACCCGCCAGCGTCTGCCTTCTCCAGTGGGTGTCTGGAGCTCAGTGTGTTGCTTAACATGACAAGCAGACGAAAACTCTACACCAGATAAAAATAAAAAGAAACGAATAAAGAAGACTCCAGCTCTTTGATTTGCAAGCTGGAATGTGCACACTATGTGTACAGGCATCTCCGATGACCTAAGAGAAGTCGATGACACCAGGAAAACGGCCATCATCGATAGAGAACTCACCAAGCTAAATATCAGCATAGCTACCCACCAGGAAACTAGACTGGCCTCTAATGGCTCCCTCAGAGAGGAAAACTACACTTTCTTCTGAAAGGGTCGCAATCCCGAGGAGTCCCGTTAGCACGGAGTGGGCTTCGCCATCAAAAACAATCTTCTGGACTTGGTTGAACCTCCCACAGGGGGCACTGAGCGTCTCTTTTCCATCCGCCTCACCACTACTGCAGATCCTGTCAACATCATTAGTGTCTACGCCCCCAGCCTCCCGTCTTCAGAAGACACCAACGATCAGTTCTATGGGCAGCTGGATGAACAGATTAAAAGATGCCCCAAACACAAATCACTTTTTCTCCTCTGCGACTTCAGTGCCAGAGTAGGTGAGGATCACGAATCATGGCCTACCTGCCTAGGATATCATGGTACTGGAAAGACCAACGATAACGGTCAAAGACTGCTGGAGCTGTGAACCTACTATGGCCTGTGCATAACAAACACTTTTTTCAAGGGTAAGCTACAACACAAAGTTTCATGGAAACATCCCAGGTCCCATCACTGGCACCAACTTGACTTGGTCATCGCCAGACGCTCTGCCCTTAACAGCGTCCTCGCCACCAGAACCTACCACAGTGCAGACTGCGACTCCGACCATGCCCTCGTGAGCAGTAGGGTCAGACTACAACCAAAGACACTACACCATTCAAAACCAAAAGGACACCCACGCATAAACACCGCACAGATGTCGGTTCTTTCCAAGGTACAGGAGTATGTGTCCGCCCTGGACAAGGCTCTCCAGTACCTGCCAGAGCACGACGCCACAGCCAAGTGGAACGCCATGAAGGGTACCATCTACAAAACAGCCATGTCCACATTTGGAAAAAAGGAACAACCTAGTCAGGACTGGTTCAACGCACACCTAACAAGGATGAAACCACTAATCGAGGAGAAACGAAAGATTTAATAGCGTACAAAAAAATGCTCCAATGAACGGAAGCGTGCTGCTCTTAAACGTGCTCGAAGCAACACCCAAGGCATCGCTAGACAGTGCGCGAACGAGTACTGGCAGCAACTGTGTGAAGGAATCCAGCGCAGTGCCGAGACCGGAAACATAAAAGGTATGTACAGTGACATCAAGAAGGCTCTAGGCCCTACAGTAAAAGGGGTCGCTCCCCTGAAATCCATGATGGGAGAGAAGATCACAGACCGTGGGCAACAGATGGCCAGATGGGTGGAGCACTACTCAGAGCTATACTCCCGTGAAACGTTAGTCACTGAAGCAGCCCTCAGCAGCATAAAGAATCTTCCCATCATGGAGGAGCTCGACGAAGTGCCAACCTTAGAAGAGCTCAGCAAAGCAATTGACTCCTTCCCAAATGACAAAGCACCAGGTAGTGACAGCATCCCGCCCGAAGCTATCAAATGCGGGAAACCAACACTTCTCCAACCATTGCACAAACTACTTTGCCTCTGCTGGGAGGAAGGAGCAGTCCCCCCAAGACATGCGTGATGCCACGATTGTGACCCTTTATAAAAACAAGGGCGACCGCAGTGACTGAAATAATTACAGAGGGATCTCGCTTCTGAGCATCGTTGGTAAAGTGTATGCCCGCATCATACTAAACAGATTGCAGTTGCTGGCAGACCGTGTGTACCTAGAATCCCAGTGCGGCTTCAGAGCAGGCAGGTCGACAACAGAAATGATCTTCTCTTTGCGACAACTCCAAGAGAAGAGCAGAGAGCAAGGTCAACTACTCTACATGATGTTCATCGACCTCACCAAGGCCTTTGACTTAGTCAGCAGAAAGGGCCTTTTTAAAATTCTCAGTAAAATCGGTTGCCCTTCAAAATTCCGCAGCATGATAATCTATTTCCATGCAGATATGAAGGGAACAGTCCTGTATGATGGATCTTCCTCAACCTCCTTCCCAGTTAACAGCGGTGTGAAGCAGGACTGCGTTCTGGCACCAACCCTACTCGGGATCTTCTTCTCCTTTCTTCTGTCCTACGCCTTTGACTCGTCCACTGATGGCATATATATACACACCAGGTCCGATGAGAGGCTGTTCAACCTGGCACGACTGCGCTCAAAGACAAAAGTGAGGGCTGTGCTCATCAGGAAGATGCTTTTTGCAGATGACGCGGCTCTGGTGGCACACACTGAGGAAGCTCTTCAGAGACTGGGAGACCATTTTGCTGATGCCTGCATGCAGTTTGGACTCACCATCAGCCTGGAAAAAACAAAGGTCAGCGTGCAAGATACCACCATTGCCCCAACAATCAAAATCAACGGTGTCACCTTGGAAGCAGTTAACAACTTTACCTACCTGGGGTCAACCATCAGCAACACTCTCTCGCTCGATAAGGAGCTGGACAGTAGGCTTGGAAAGGCAAATACCATCATGTCACGACTGATCAAGAGGGTGTGGGCAACCAACACGCTGACAGTGCAAACCAAAGTCAAAGTTTACCAAGCCTGCATTCTCAGCACCCTTCTCTATGGAAGTGAGACCTGGAATACCTACATGAGGCAAGAGCGTTGGCTCAACTCCTTCCATATACGGTGCCTTAAACGCATCTTGAAAATCAGCTGGCAAGACCGTGTCCCAAACAACGAAATCCTGCAGCGTGCAAACATCCACAGCATGTTCTCCCTTCTGAGCAAACGTCGCCTTCGATGGCTGGGAAACGTCCGACGCATGGAGGATGAGGCTGCCAAAGGACATCCTATATGGACAGCTGGCCACTGGCACAAGAAGAGTCGGCCGCCCCTCACTCCGTTTTAAGGATGCATGCAAGAGGAACCTGAAGGCATGTGACATCACACCTGATGGCTGGGAAGTGCTGGCCGAGGACCGAGGCAGCTGGAGACTGACAGTAAATAAAGGTATCTTAGTTGCTGATACGAGGAGAGGTCAGTTGGCAGCAGAGAAACGTGTCAGAAAGGGCCACGTGACAGCAACCACAGCAACTCGGGCTTCCCAGCATGTCTGCACAAACTGCAAGAGAGACTGTCACTCACGAATAGGTCTCCACAGCCTCAACAGACGATGCCAAGAACCCAGAGACAGACGACACCCCAAGGGCACTATCCGCATGGTCTCCCGAGACTAAGGCGCCAATGAATGATGTTAACAATGCGCTGAATCCCGTGTAAATCGATTTGATTCTCCCTATTACACTCTTAATTGTTAATTGTGTTGATTGGATTGTTGTTTCAGGAAATATATTCAGCCAATTTTTCATCAGATCATTATATTTAGCCAGTTGATCTTAATCATTTATCATAAACTCTGTACGCATCTTAAGATCATCTCTGGAAATGTTGACCATTTTTCACTAAGATCATTATAATGAATTATATCTGGTAAATTCAACATCGTCATACAATTATTTCTTATCATATTAATCTTTTCTTTAGGACTCATTTTACCATAGCTAAATAGTTTGTTATCTATCAAACAGCCATTATGCATCATTATGCATCAACAATCAGTTATTATGAGGTTGTTAGTTATGTTGTATAATCTTTCAATCTGATCAGCAGGTAACCTTTCAACATTACACTGAAATAGATTGTTCAGATATGTCTTCTTAGCTACGTATGGTTTCAATAAATCGTCAGGATTATATTTGTAATATTTTGTTGTTGTTTTATTTATTTCTTTGATTATTTCAATACCGATTTCATCGTTTTCTTTTTCATTGATATCAGTATCAAACGAATTATTTGCGTCTTTGATAATATCAAGTGGTTCAGTATTTTTCTTCATCAGCTACATTAGTACTGAGTCGAATGTTTTTTCCTTCTTCAATTTCATCATTACCCAGTTTATTGTTTTTGATTCGAACACCAAAAGTGGTCTTTTAAACCTCACCAATACCTCAATTCTCATGACTAATATTTATATTGTCTTTCGATAACCAAGTATAGTAATCACCTGGTGGAGGTTGTATTATTTCGTATCCTTTATCCTTCATCATTGTTGTTAATCGTAAAGTGAAGACCTCGTTTCTTCAGCAATATCTGTAATGTATGCTAGTCCACATGGAGTTGATAAATCCTCTTAAACTGATGCTCCGCGTAAATGTATCTCATCAGTAAGTGATTACTCACGATCTAATATCAGAAACATTCAGCAGATTTGATTTTGATACATTTGAATAGTGGATATCATTAACACATCGAAATCTTCGTAATGCTTGTTTTGTTGCTTCTAAAGACACTCACTCTCATGAAACACAAACATCGCAGTAAATCATGATCGCGTATGCAAACTCCAGCTTCGAGTGTACGATAAAGAAAACAACACACATATCATCATGTGAATGATGAACATCTGCGTTGTATATTTTCTGTTGTTTTGTGTTTTTCTGCATTATTCTTGATCTTATACAGAATAATCGGTAACGGCTTTGTAATACGTAAATACTGTAATTTTCAAGAAACTTTCTGATAAATGTTATATTTTATGGAGTAATAGTGATAAATTATATTAATGAGAACATTCAATGATGAATTTTTTATCAAGCTCCGCTTAATACTTATTAAGACAAATATTTAGTTAGGACTGTATATTCGGAATAAATTGAGATCATAACTATTCGCATCGAAAATAATAACAATAGCACAGCCGGATAAAACTAACAATGATGAGAAGTTATCCCAGTATTTGCTGTATGATCAAACATTTATGTGTCTCCGTATTCCGTGCAATTCATCAACGTTTAACACATCAGGAGTTCCATTTACTTTGTATGAAACTGGTTGGAAACAAGCCTCAATTAATATATGCTACCAAACCGTATTATGATCCGAACGCTTCAAAACCTGATTCCTTAAGGAATCCATGATGAAATTAGCCATTCAGCGGTGAGACCTTCTATCAATCATAAGGAAACATAGCACGATCAAAGCATAATCTGTGATATATTAGCTTGAAATAAGTTGGTATTGTATTAATAGGGTTTTCACAACATTGTATTTTGCACGCCCAATGAACTTGATCGGTTGTATAGGGCTGTAATTGTCGAACATTTTCTTGGCACATGTCGAATATGAAATTTTATGTACATATGAGATATATTCTACAAAATTTAACATATGTATGTAGAAAATTCTCATTGCTTTGATGTTTATTCTATAACATTTCACGTTCTCTATAACAGTGAAATCCTTTCAGTGCTACAGTAATTGGATTAAGCAGAGAGTTAATTCTTCAATTGCAGGTCTATAATGATGAAGAATATGAAAAGAAAGGCATACGACCTTAGTATAGAATGCACTGGAAGTATAGAAAGTTTGGTATGATATTTATGAGATCATAGAGATTAGATATGGTTAACATTCTGAGTTGTTAATTCATTCTTTTTAGAGCTTTGTTATGGCTAACATGATCACGGGATCAATGGGCAACATAACCTGTTAAGAGCGTTCGCTCTCTTAAACTGATTGACATTATAGTTTTCTATTATAATACTGCAGCGTAATTTTTTATGATCCTCTATACATGGATATGACTGATTCCACTGGGATAATCTCGCTAAACATGTTCCCGCACATGACTGATCTGAAAACGTATTCACAAATGAAGTATCTCTCTTATTTTTTTAACATAAATGGTATCAAATATCATTGGCATTACCTTTCCCTATACAACCTTTTCTAGAATCATCAATATAATGCATGTGCTAGGATAAGCAGGTGAAACTGGGAGCTGGTTATTTACTGGTATCGCAATAATGTTACATAATGTGGGTCAACGTTGCAAACATTAATTTCACTAACTAGTTCATAAAATAAGTAATGTATAGTAATGTGGGAATGAGCTAAATAAGATAATAATGTTAATTTGTGACTAATATACTTATCTGTGTTCTGTTTTCATTAAAAAAGGTGACGAATGTAAGCTTTCACGTTTCTAAAATCCAAAATAAATGTCAAAATATCACCATATTTCCACAGGATATCCAACCAGCATCGTGAACCAAACCGCACGGACAAGTAGCCAATCGACAACGAGCACTCTGAGGACTTCAATAGTCACAACATCATCTTCTTCTATCTTTCCATTCCTGACTTCATCGTACATTACCACAGGTAATATGACACAAAATAATTGTTTAGACAAAATTGAATAACGGTCTGTGCATTTAATGACAAACTCTGTAATGCATTACGGAAGTCACTGCGAAATACAATGTTTGATCTCCCAAACGGTTGATTAGATAATGGATATCTTCTTGGATTAAATAACGTCTCAACGATGCGTTTATTGAATCGCTTGTTAACAAGAATTGCAGATGGATTTGTGACTGATAGCTAGTGCATTCAAAACGGATTGATTAATGGAAAAGCCCGTTAAAGTGTGATGCGATATAAGATAAACTCTGTCTATTAATTAACTTGGCTTGGCCACATGTGATGCTTTTTCATTACCCGACTGGATGTAAAGCATACCGTTGTATTAAGAAAATGGTTGACATGTAAAGTCTTACACGAAACGGACCAACCATCAATGTTTTCTTTAGCTAGATAATATAGCCCAAATTCACAATGTCAATTCCGAGAGAGACTAACAGGTGTACGCGTATTGCACACTGTAAATCTTTGCTAGATAACTATGTTCCACTCACAATGAAAATTATAATCGACTTGTAGCATATGATGGCAGATCCGTACTCTTTACTGGTCGGGATCTAAGCTGTGTCTTTAATTAATACTTGAGTTAATGAGCAATAGTGTTTCAGTTGCACTGACGTATGAAGAACCAAGATATGTACACAACGTTCAACTTCTTGAACGATATATTACCTTGAAAGTATTTCTTTCAGGAATGCATCCGATTTCTGTCGTTGAAATATTTCACTTTTCAAACAATTTCATGTATTTCGTAGTGAGATTCTTGCAATACATTCTCTTGGCAGATAATTCAAGTGACTTTGATAGCTATATCTATAGATATACATATATATAAACTATCTTCCGCAATACTTTACGTAATACATCGGGATGATGCTTCTGACATGATCCGTTTTCAAAATCAATCCACCCTCGCTTGAACTGCTTGATGTTAAAATTGTTAGAGCAATCGCCCAAACGAAATCAGTGTGTGGTATCGTTTCCTTCATTTCTATATTGTTACATAATGTTGTTCATTGTGCTGGGGTACAACACTAAGGAAGCTACAGAGAACGGATGGTATAGTAAAATGGGGATGAGCCAAAAAATAGTATTGATTTCATCTGAGTAAAATGCATATTTCCTTTATTTGAAATTGTCTGCAGTTGATTGTAAGCTTTTGCACCTTTCAAATATCAGACATAGTAAATTAACTAAATCATTTTTGCGTCTATGACAATTCTGTATGACATTACTTTGTTAGATCAATTGTCACTCTGTCAATAATATTCAGCAGGATATCCAACCGGGATCGCCAGCCAAAAACAACTATCAAGTAGCCAAGTGACCCTGACCAGTCCGAGCATTAGAAGCGTCGTTATTATATCTACAGGTACGGTACCAGCTGTCAGTTCGTCATTCGCTACGACAGGTATAATGAAGTCAAATAATTATTAAGGCAAACTGTTATACTCATCGATCTTTTTAAGAAGCAGAACGTTATAGAACGTTAAGTCATTGGTAAACAAAGCATTATCACAGCATAATCTGTCACTCAAATGATATATCTGCTTGAAATAAGTCTGTATTGCATTAATAGGGTTTTCGTCCAATTGTATTTTGCACGCCCAATGAACTTGATCGGTTCTATGGGGCTGTACTTGTCGAACATTTTCTTGGCACATGACGGATCTGAAATGTTATGTACATGTGAGTTATATTCTACACTATTTAACATATGTATATGGAAATTTCTCTTTGTGTTGACGTTTATTCTATAACATTTCACTTTCTCTATAACTGTGATATCTTTTCAGTGCTAGAGTAGTTGGATTAAGCAGAGTGTTAATTCTTCACTTGCATGTCTATAATGCTATAGAATATGGAATGAAAGTTTACGTCCTTAGACTGAAATGCATTGGAAGTATAGTAAGTTTAGTATGATATTTATGAGATAATAGAGATTGTAAATTGGATTCTGAGTTGTATATTCATTCTTTTTAGAGCTTTTTTATGGCTAACAATGTCATTTGTGCAGTCCTTTATTTTAATAAGCTGATGATGAATATAAGCTTTCGCATATTGTGAGATATCTGAAATAATATCTTTTTGAACATGAATGTTGAGTCATGAGCATGTTACCTGAATGTTCCTTAGACGAAATAATTGTGACACTCTCTGTTATCAAATCGCCACAGGATATCCAACTAGCATCACCAGCCAAATCCAATTAACAAGTAGACAAGGGACGGCAACCACTCTTAGCACTTCAAGCTTTACAAGGGTATCGTCTACTGCTTTTCCACCACTGACGTCGTCATTCGCATCATCAAGTAAGATGTTGCTAACAAATTATGAATACAAAGTGTTGTAATCGTGGACATATTTATTCACCAGCACTTTAAAGATTTAATGAAGTAGTTATGAGTTTGCATTTGTCATCGTCTCAATGGTAGAACACAGTTTTTTCTAGTTGATTAGATGAAATACTGCTCAAATGTCGTGCTTAAATATGAGTAGACAGTAAACTCTAATTGAAACTGGTTTTTGTGAATGACCCCTAACGAATTTGAAAAGGAATGGATAAGGGGAGAGACATCGCACAAGAGTAAAGTGTTTTGAAGTTAACTCCCTCCTTAATATTCAGCTTGGGTTAGGGACATTTGCAATGTTATTGTTACCGAACTGGGAGGAGAGCATTCTACAGTAGGAACAATTCGTTATGATTGCCTCGTGAAGTCTTACACTCAAGTGACTATAGTCTTCTTATAATGGAAGTCTGATAAGTGTTATATAATGTTTTTTTTTTATGAAACTGGAATCTAAAAAAATTCGATTGACTCACCATATGCTTCCGATGCAGCTGTATCGACCGAACGGTTGAAATTTGTAGTCTGTAAGGAAATTCATATTAAATTATTCATTGATCGATGCCATTTTTACGGGATCAATGGGCAACATAACCTGTTAAGAGCGTTCGCTCTCTAAAACTGATTGACATTATAGTTTTCTATTATAATACTGCAGCGTAATTTTTTATGATCCTCTTTACATGGATATGACTGATTCCACTGGGAGAATCTCGCCAAACATGTTCCAGCACATGACTGATCTGAAAACGTATTCACAGATGAAGTATCTCTCTTATTTTTTAACATAAATGGTATCAAATATCATTGGCATTACCTTTCCATAAACAATTTAACCTTTTCTAGAATCATCAATATATTGCATGTGCTAGGATAAGCAGGTGAAACTGGAAGCTGGTTATTTACTGGTATCGCAATAATGTTACATAATGTGGGTCAAAGCTGCAAACATTAATTTCACTGACTAGGTAATAATATAAGTAATGTATAGTAATGTGGGAATGAGCTAAATAAGATAATACTGTTAATTTGTGACTAATATTCTTATCTGTGTTCTGTTTTCATTAAATAAAGTGACGAATGTAAGCTTTCACGTTTCTAAAATCCAAAATAATTGTCAAAATGTCACCATATTGCCACAGGATATCCAACCAGCATCGTGGACCAAACCGCACGGACAAGTAGCCAATCGACAACTAGCACTTTGAGGACTTAAATAGTCACAACATCATCTTCTTCTATATTTCCATTCCTGACTTCATCATACATTACCACACGTAATATGAAACAAAAAAATTATTTAGACAAAATTGTATGATGGTCTGTGCATTAAATGACAAACTCTGTAATGCATTACGGAAGTCACTGCGAAATACAATGTTTAATCTCCCAAACGGTTGAACAGATAATAGATATCTTCTTGGATTAAATAACGTCTCGACGATGCGTTTATTGAACCGCTTGTGTTAACAAGATTTGCAAATGGATTTGTGACTGATAGCTAGTGCATTTTAAACGGATTGATTAAGGGAAGAGACCGTTAAAGTGTGATACGATATAAAATAAACTCTGTCCATTAATTAACTTGGCTTGGCCACATATGCTGCTTTATCATTACCCGACTGGATGTAAAGCATTCCGTTGTATTAGGAAAATGGTTGATATGTAAAGTCATACACGAAACGGACCATCCATCAATGTTTTCTTTAGCTAGATAATATAGCCCAAATTCACAATGTCAATTCCGAGAGAGACTAACAGGTATGCGCGAATTGCACACTGTAAATCTTTGCTAGATAACTATGTTCCACTCACAATGAAAATTATAATCGACTTGTAGCATATGATGGCAGATCCGTACTCTTTACTGGTCGGGATCTAAGCTGTGTCTTTAATTAATACTTGAGTTAATGAGCGATAGTGTTTCAGTTGCACTGACGTATGAAGCACCCAGATATGTACACAACGTTCAACTTCTTGAACGATATATTACCTTGAAAGTATTTCTTTCAGGAATACATCCGATTTCTGTCGATGAAATATTTCACTTTTCAAACAATTTCATGTATTTCTTAGCGAGATTCTTGCAATACATTCTCTTGGCAGATTATTCAAGTGACTTGGATAGCTATATCTATAGATATACATATATATAAACTATCTTCCGCAATACTTTACGTAATACATCGGGATGATGCTTCTGACATGATCCGTTTTCAAAATCAATCCACCCTCGCTTGAACTGCTAGATAATACAATTGTTAGAGCAATCGCCGAATTGAAATCAGTGTGTGGTATCGCTTCCTTAATTTCCATATTGTTACATAATGTTGGTCATTGTGCTGGGGTACAACACTAAGGAAGCTACAGAGAACGGATGGTATAGTAAAATGGGGATGAGCCGAAAAATAGTATTGATTTCATCTGAGTAAAATGCATATTTCCTTTATTTGAAATTGTCTGCAGTTGATTGTAAGCTTTTGCACCTTTCAAATATCAGACATAGTAAATTATCTAAATCATTTTTGCGTCTATGACAATTCTGTATGACAATACTTTGTTAGATCAATTGTCACTCTGTCAATAATTTGCAGCAGGATATCCAACCGGGATCGCCAGCCAAAAACAACTATCAAGTAGCCAAGTGACCCTGACCAGTCCGAGCATTAGAAGCGTCGTTATAATATCTACTGCTACGGTACCAGCTGTCAGTTCGTCATTCGCTACGACAGGTATAATGAAGTCAAATAATTATGAAGGCAAACTGTTATACTCATCGATCTTTTTAAGAAGCAGAACGTTATAGAACGTTAAGTCATTGGTAAACAAAGCATTATCACAGCATAATCTGTCACTCAAATGATATATCTGCTTGAAATAAGTCTGTATTGCATTAATAGGGTTTTCGTCCCATTGTATTTTGCACGCCCAATGAACTTCATCGGTTCTATGGGGCTGTACTTGTCGTACATTTTCTTGGCACATGACGGATCTGAAATGTTATGTACATGTGAGTTATATTCTACACTATTTAACATATGTATGTAGAAATTTCTCTTTGTGTTGACGTTTATTCTATAACATTTCACTTTCTCTATAACTGTGATATCTTTTCAGTGCTAGAGTAGTTGGATTAAGCAGGGTGTTAATTCTTCACTTGCATGTCTATAATGCTATAGAATATGGAATGAAAGTTTACGTCCTTAGACTGAAATGCATTGGAAGTATAGTAAGTTTAGTATGATATTTATGAGATAATAGAGATTGTAAATTGGATTCTGAGTTGTATATTCATTCTTGATAGAGCTTTTTTATGGCTAACAATGTCATTTGTGCAGTCCTTTATTTTAATAAGCTGATGATGAATATAAGCTTTCGCCTATTGTGAGATATCTGAAATAATATCTTTTTGAACATGAATGTTGAGTCATGAGCATGTTACATGAATGTTCCTTAGACGAAATAATTGTGACACTCTCTGTTATCAAATCGCCACAGGATCTCCAACTCTCATCACCAGACAAATCGAATTAACAAGTAGACAAGGGACGGCAACCACTGTTAGCACTTCAAGCTTTACAAGGGTATCGTCTACTGCTTTTCCACCACTGACGTCGTCATTCGCATCAACAGGTAAGATGTTGCTAACAAATTATGAATACAAAGTGTTGTAATCGTGGACATATTTATTCACCAGCACTTTAAAGATTTAATGAAGTAGTTATGAGTTTGCATTTGTCATCGTCTCAATGGTAGAACACAGTTTTTTCTAGTTGATTAGATGAAATACTGCTCAAATGTCGTGCTTAAATATGAGTAGACATTAAACTCTAATTGAAACTGGTTTTTGTGAATGACCCCTGACGAATTTGAAATGGAATGGATAAGGGGAGAGACATCGCACAAGAGTAAAGTGTTTTGAAGTTAACTCCCTCCTTAATATTTAGCTTGGGTTAGGGACATTTGCAATGTTATTGTTACCGAACTGGGAGTAGAGCATTCTACAGTAGAAACAATTCGTTATGATTGCCACGTGAAGTCTTACACTCAAGTGACTATAGTCTTCTTATAATGGAAGTCTGATAATTGTTATATAATGTTATTTTTTATGAAACTGGAATATAACAAAATTCGATTGACTCACCATATGCTTCCGATGCAGCTGTATCGACCGAACGGTTGAAATCTGTAGTCTGTAAGGAAATTCATATTAAATTATTCATTGATCGATGCCATCTTTACGGGATCAATGGGCAACATAACCTGTTAAGAGCGTTCGCTCTCTTAAACTGATTGACATTATAGTTTTCTATTATAATACTGCAGCGTAATTTTTTATGATCCTCTATACATGGATATGACTGATTCCACTGGGAGAATCTCGCCAAACATGTTCCAGCACATGACTGATCTGAAAACGTATTCACAGATGAAGTATCTCTCTTATTTTTTAACATAAATGGTATCAAATATCATTGGCATTACCTTTCCATAAACAATTTAACCTTTTCTAGAATCATCAATATATTGCATGTGCTAGGATAAGCAGGTGAAACTGGAAGCTGGTTATTTACTGGTATCGCAATAATGTTACATAATGTGGGTCAACGCTGCAAACATTAATTTCACTGACTAGTTAATAATATAAGTAATGTATAGTAATGTGGGAATGAGCTAAATAAGATAATAATGTTAATTTGTGACTAATATTCTTATCTGTGTTCTGTTTTCATTAAATAAAGTGACGAATGTAAGCTTTCACGTTTCTAAAATCCAAAATAATTGTCAAAATGTCACCATATCGCCACAGGATATCCAACCTGCATCGTGGACCAAACCGCACGGACAAGTAGCCAATCGACAACTAGCACTTTGAGGACTTAAATAGTCACAACATCATCTTCTTCTATATTTCCATTCCTGACTTCATCATACATTACCACACGTAATATGAAACAAAAAAATTATTTAGGCAAAATTGTATGATGGTCTGTGCATTTAATGACAAACTCTGTAATGCATTACGGAAGTCACTGCGAAATACAATGTTTAATGTCCCAAACGGTTGAACAGATAATGGATATCTTCTTGGATTAAATAACGTCTCAACGATGCGTTTATTGAACCTCTTGTGTTAACAAGATTTGCAAATGGATTTGTAACTGATAGCTAGTGCATTTTAAACGGATTGAATAAGGGAAGAGACCGCTAAAGTGTGATACGATATAAAATAAACTCTGTCCATTAATTAACTTGGCTTGGCCACATATGCTGCTTTATCATTACCCGACTGGATGTAAAGCATTCCGTTGTATTAGGAAAATGGTTGACATGTAAAGTCATACACGAAACGGACCATCCATCAATGTTTTCTTTACCTAGATAATATAGCCCAAATTCACAATGTCAATTCCGAGAGAGACTAACAGGTATGCGCGAATTGCACACTGTAAATCTTTGCTAGATAACTATGTTCCACTCACAATGAAAATTATAATCGACTTGTATCATATGATGGCAGATCCGTACTCTTTACTGGTCGGGATCTAAGCTGTGTCTTTAATTAATACTTGAGTTAATGAGCGATAGTGTTTCAGTTGCACTGACGTATGAAGCACCCATATATGTACACAACGTTCAACTTCTTGAACGATATATTACCTTGAAAGTATTTCATTTAGGAATGCATCCGATTTCTGTCGATGAAATATTTCACTTTTCAAACAATTTCATGTATTTCTTAGCGAGATTCTTGCAATACATTCTCTTGGCAGATTATTCAAGTGACTTGGATAGCTATATCTATAGATATACATATATATAAACTATCTTCCGCAATACTTTACGTAATACATCGGGATGATGCTTCTGACATGATCCGTTTTCAAAATCAATCCACCCTCGCTTGAACTGCTAGATGTTACAATTGTTAGAGCAATCGCCGAAACGAAATCAGTGTGTGGTATCGCTTCCTTCATTTCCATATTGTTACATAATGTTGGTCATTGTGCTGGGGTACAACACTAAGGAAGCTACAGAGAACGGATGGTATAGTAAAATGGGGAAGAGCCAAAAAATAGTATTGATTTCATCTGAGTAAAATGCATATTTCCTTTATTTGAAATTGTCTGCAGTTGATTGTAAGCTTTTGCACCTTTCAAATATCAGACATAGTAAATTATCTAAATCATTTTTGCGTCTATGACAATTCTGTATGACAATACTTTGTTAGATCAATTGTCACTCTGTCAATAATTTGCAGCAGGATATCCAACCGGGATCGCCAGCCAAAAACAACTATCAAGTAGCCAAGTGACGCTGACCAGTCCGAGCATTAGAAGCGTCGTTATAGTATCTACTGCTTCGGTACCAGCTTTCAGTTGGTCATTCGCTACGACAGGTATAATGAGTTCAAATAATTATGAAGGCAAACTGTTATACTCATCGATCTTTTTTAAGAAGCAGAACATTATAGAACGTTACGAAACTGGTAAACAAAGCATTATCACAGCATAATCTGTCACTCAAATGATATATCTGCTTGAAATAAGTCTGTATTGCATTAATAGGGTTTTCGTCCCATTGTATTTTGCACGCCCAATGAACTTGATCGGTTTTATGGGGCTGTACTTGTCGAACATTTTCTTGGCACATGACGGATCTGATATTTTATGTACATGTGAGTTATATTCTACACTATTTAACATATGTATGTAGAAATTTCTCTTTGTGTTGACGTTTATTCTATAACATTTAACTTTCTCTATAACAGTGATATATTTTCAGTGCTAGAGTAGTTGGACTAAGCAGGGTGTTAATTCTTCACTTGCATGTCTATAATGCTATAGAATATGGAATGAAAGTTTACGTCCTGAGACTAAAATGCATTGGAAGTATATTAAGTTTAGTATGATATTTATGAGATAATAGAGAATGGAAATTGAATTCTGAGTTGTATATTCATTCTTTTTAGAGCTTTGTTATGGCTAACATTGTCATTTGTGCAGTTCTTTATTTTAATAAGCTGATGCTGCATATAAGCTTTCGCCTATTGTGAGATATCTGAAATAATATCTTTTTGAACATGAATGTTGAGTCATGAGCATGTTACCTGAATGTTCCTTAGACGAAATAATTGTGACACTCTCTGTTATCAAATCGCCACAGGATCTCCAACTAGCATCACCAGCCAAATCCAATTAACAAGTAGACAAGGGACGCCAACCACTCTTAGCACTTCAAGCTTTACAAGGGTATCGTTTACTGCTTTTCCACCACTGACGTCGTCATTCGCATCAACAGGTAAGATGTTGTTAACAAATTATGAATACAAAGTGTTGTAATCGTGGACATATTTATTCACCAGCACTTTAAGATTTAATGAAGTACTTCTGAGATTGCATTTGTCATCGTCTCAATTGTAGAACACAGTTTTTTCTAGTTGATTAGATGACATACTGCTCAAATGTCGTGCTTAAATATGAGTAGACATTAAACTCTAATTGAAACTGGTGTTTGTGAATGACCTCTAACGAATTTGAAATGGAATGGATAAGGGGAGAAACATCGCACAACAGTAAAGTGCTTTGACGTTAACTCCCTCCTTAATATTCAGCTTGGGTTAGGGACATTTGCAACGTTATTGTTACCGAACTGGGAGTAGAGCATTCTACAGTAGGATCAATTCGTTATTCTTACCACGTGAAGTCTTACACTCAAGTGACTATAGTCTTCTTATAATGGAAGTCTGATAATTGTTATATAATGTTATTTTTTATGAAACTGGAATCTAACAAAATTCGATTGACTCACCATATGCTTCCGATGCAGCTGTATCGACCGAACGGTTGAAATCTGTAGTCTGTAAGGAAATTCATATTAAATTATTCATTGATCGATGCCTCTTTCACGGGATCAATGGGCAACATAACCTGTTAAGAGCGTTCGCTCTCTAAAACTGATTGACATTATTGTTTTCTATTATAATACTGCAGCGTAATTTTTTATGATCCTCTATACATGGATATGACTGATTCCACTGGGATAATCTCGCTAAACATGTTCCCGCACATGACTGATCTGAAAACGTATTCACAGCTGAAGTATCTCTCTTATTTTTTAACATAAATGGTATCAAATATCATTGGCATTACCTTTCCCTATACAATTTAACCTTTTCTAGAATCATCAATATAATGCATGTGCTAGGATAAGCAGGTGAAACTGGGAGCTGGTTATTTACTGGTATCGCAATAATTTTACATAATGTGGGTCAACGCTGCGAACATTAATTTCACTGACTAGTTCATAATATAAGTAATGTATAGTAATGTGGGAATGAGCTAAATAAGATAATACTGTTAATTTGTGACTAATATTCTTATCAGTGTTCTGTTTTCATTAAATAAAGTGACGAATGTAAGCTTTCAAGTTTCTAAAATCCAAAATAAATTTCAAACTATCACCATATTTCCACAGGATATCCAACCAGCATCGTGAACCAAACCGCACGGACAAGTAGCCAATCGACAACGAGCACTCTGAGGACTTCAATAGTCACAACATCATCTTCTTCTATCTTTCCATTCCTGACTTCATCGTACATTACCACAGGTAATATGACACAAAATAATTATTTAGACAAAATTGAATAACGGTCTGTGCATTTAATGACAAACTCTGTAATGCATTACGGAAGTCACTGCGAAATACAATGTTTGATCTCCCAAACGGTTGATTAGATAATGGATATCTTCTTGGATTAAATAACGTCTCAACGATGCGTTTATTGAACCGCTTGTTAACAAGAATTGCAGATGGATTTGTGACTGATAGCTAGTGCATTCTAAACGGATTGATTAATGGAAGAGCCCGTTAAAGTGTGATGCGATATAAAATAAACTCTGTCCATTAATTAACTTGGCTTGGCCACATGTGATGCTTTTTCATTACCCGACTGGATGTAAAGCATACCGTTGTATTAAGAAAATGGTTAGTAGTAATAGGGGGCACTATAGCGTCAAGGGAAAATCCAGTCAAAAAGTGCTTGGGGCACTATGGCGTCAAGGGAAAATCCAGTCAAAAACAGCTTGGGGCACTATAGCGTCAAAACAGCTTGGGGTACTATAGCGTCAAGGGAAATTGAACAGGGTGGGTCTGTATAGCGTCAAGGGAAATGGAACATAGTGGGTCTATATAGCGTCAAGGGAAAGATAACAAGGGAAATATAACATGGGAAATAAAACAAGGGAAAAAAAGGGCGGCAATGAAAGCTACTATCTTTTCGAGACCTATGAGTGGCCCTGAAAAGGGCCGTTATGTGTAATGTTAACGTTGTCTTGTTAACACAGAGGACATCTCACAGATCTTCTTCTCTTCCTTAAACTTCTCCTTACTGTGGGTCCATAGAAGAGAACTAAGCAACCTTGTCTTTCCACATAGACTCTTCTCTTCCAATAGGCTGTCTCCGTCATATGAATGACACTCCATGATGATCTGACATACATGGGTATGTCAGTCCTAAACAGCATACTTGACACAAGGGTTGACGATTCAACATTAGTCCACAGTTTCTGATGAGAACAGGTGAAGCGAATGCCGTGTACTGCGGTTATTTATAGGGGAAGAGCGGATTGAAACGGATTGAGTGTATCCACCAATCCAAACGTGCGTTACAAAAGTCAGGTACAGCCATCCAATCGGAAGAGAGCAGTCTGTGACGTCACCTTTTCTATATAGAGGTACTAGCGCCTGTAGGCAGTCAATCGATTCAAGAGAGTTGTCAATCATGGCGGACATTAAGAAGACAATGAATTGGAGTGAGACAGGAGTAGAGACAGCAAGTCATGGACCAACAGTGACTACTAAAGTCATGACAAATCTACATCCAGAAGAAGTTGATTTTAACTGGGATATTGTGGATTTTTTAACATCGCAAGAATTTATTCCTGAACCTTCGTTGCCTTCTGTATCTTCTTATGGACACGTCGATGATTTTAAGCAGAGACAAAAAGAAGAATTGGAGCGATTTTTACAACAACAGAAAGTAGAAGAACAAGCTTTTCTTATGCAACAGCAGGAAGAAGAAGAAGAAAGAAGAAAACACCAGGAAGAAACAGTAGCAGCAGCAGCAGCAACGGAGAAGAATGAAGACCAAGGACAGAAAGAAAATAGTGAAAATCAAACGGTCACGACGGTACTTTTAGATATTTTAGCTGAGTTAAGGAGTCTGAAACAAATGTATCAGACTTCTTTATCACGACCGAAGAGAAAAAGACCTTCTCGAGCGAAACAACCCGATCTCTCTGTGACTACGTCTACCTTACCACCGTTAGTGATTTCTACCAAATCATTGACAGGAACCACCAGTCCCGAAGTAGGCCTTGGCCGTGGCAAAGGCTTAAGACAGCTCAAGAGGATTTCGTCCCGTTTCTGAGTTTGTTTTGTTTTAAACACACAAAACACCAATGGTCCTTTTCAAGACCACTCCAATTATTTCGAAAAGAAATACTATGTCAATTGCCTATTTCAATGAAAACTCAAAAGTCCTTTATTTTTTTAAAAACCCATGATGTACGTGTGAGTGAAGGAATGTGTGAGTGTAGGTAATTATTCTATCAAATCAAAACTAAGAGACACTTACGTTTTTTCTCTCTGGTGTATTCTAGTACAAACGTCACAATTCAATATCACAACATAACATAACACAAGACCACTTTAAAAAAGTTCATAGGTTTTCTTCTGTTTCACTCTTTCTGTTTTTTTATTTTCTTTACTGTCACAGCTTTTTCTTTTTCTTCCTCTTCACTTTCGTTTCGTCTTCTTTTCTTGTCTTTGTGAACGTGTCGGGGTTCTTCCTTGGGGGAGGGTACCTCTTCCTCCTCCTGTTCAGAATTTCTTTCCTCCTCCTCCTCCTTCTCCTCCTCCTCCTGCTCCTGTTGTTTCTTAGGGCAGTTTGGAGACCAATGTCCTTTCTCTTTACAATAATAACAGGTATCTTGACTTTTGTCTCTATTGGTACCTTTTTTATTTTTGTCACGATCTGAACATTCTGTAGCCCAATGTCCTTTCTTCTTACAGATATAGCAAGTATCTTGACTTTTATCTCGATAGGAGGGAGAGTAGGCTGTCGGCTGGTCTGACGAAAACTTTCGTATGACCCCACGTAAAGCTCTAATGAGAAGTTCCACTTCTGTAGGTTCTTTCATCGTTCTGGTCAATGTGAGAGTGAAATGAATACTGAAAGGTTAGACACTAACCCTTTATATATGCACGGATCGAACATGAATATATAGGGGTTATGGTCTTTAAAAGGTAGTCATTTGACTTTTTGCAGACAAGATGAAAAGACCACATCATGTTGTGGAGAAAGGAAAAGACAGTAAGAGACAGAAACGTAATGTATCGCCTAGCACAGTAGCTGAAGTCTTGTCTCAAATTCATGCCAGTGATTTTGAAGATGACATGAGTGAGCCCGAATCTACACCCAGCCAATCGACGTCTAGGCAAAGTACACCACCCTTAGTAAACCCTGAAAATTACTATCACATTCGAGAGACAGAAAAGCGTTCCTCTCGAAAATTTAAAACATCGGCTTACACGTATGCCGTAAAGTTTAAAGATTTCAAGGCCAATGTACCTTTGGAGAATACAGAAGGGTTCATTACCGAGGTGTGGGATTCTGTGTTAACTGCATTGAAACAGCAATGTCAAGCTAAAGATGACGATCGCTTGAGACTTTCTATTCATCACGATAATTTAAAGTCTCCCGTTTGGATCGAGTTTACTAACCCATCACAACTAACACCTTCCAAAGTCATTGACAAAATTCAACATGTGCAACAATCGAACGACAAGTTTCACATCGCCGACGGAAAATCCACACTGTTCATGACCCATTTGTCTCTTCCCCAGGGGACAGGACGCAAAAAAGTATTATTGGTCGACAACCTTCGCAACATGAAGCGAAGCCTCGTCCAAATTAACAATCCTCAAGACCAGATGTGTTTAGCCCGTGACATCGTCGTGGGACGAACGTATACCAACAAGAACGATACGGCAGAATGGAAAAGAGCCTGGAAAACTATTCAACAATCGGACCGAGCCAAACAAAGAAGTGAAGCAGAACTCCTGTTACAGCAAGCGGGGATATCCAAAGACACCCATTGTGGCATTCCAGAAATGCAAAAATTGCAAGACGTCTTGGCTCCACGTTACACCTTGAAAGTACACCCTCAAGAAGTGCGTGGTCCACTTTTGTTTCGAGGCCGCGATTTCAAAGACGGAAAATACATTCACGTCTATCATCACGATGGTCATTTTGATACCATTACCAGTATCACTGGATTTCTGAAATACAGTTACTACTGTGAAAAATGTGACTATGGTTATAACAATCGAGAACAACACAAGCATTGTGGATCAAAATGTGAGGGATGTTTGGCCTCACAACCTTGTCTGGACCAAGGACAAGAAAGAGTGCATTGCCCTGTGTGTCAGCGCACTTTTGTCAGTCCTACCTGTTACCAACAACATTTGAAGATGCAAGGTTCACAGCAGAAAAGTGCTTGTCAACTCCTGAGATTGTGCCCTACTTGTGGACAAGGCATACGTACCAATAGTGCCAAGTTACACGTTTGTCGAGGGAAGAAACGATGTCACATTTGTCACCAAATCGTGGATTTGGAACACGAATGCTTCATTCAAAAATACCAACCCCAACCAAAAGATACCCAGAAAAAAGGGAATTTTATCTTTTTTGATTTCGAATGCATGCAAGAAACTGGTATTCACATTCCTAATTTCTGCGTGGCTCACCGTGCGTGCGAGCATTGTATCCAAGAACCTATCTTTAGTCATTGCCCTCACTGCAGCAAGATTCCTGGAGGACGTGAAAAAATCTTTCGAGGGTCAAACACGCTAGCCGATTTTGCCCAATGGATCCTAAACCCCATCGACGAAACGTGGAGTCCAGAAGACATCGAACGTTACGGAGAGTGTCATTGCCATGCCACGGTCATGGCTCACAATTTCTCGGGATACGATGGGCAATTTCTGCTTAGATACTATGCGGAACAAAGTACCGAACGGCCTCAAGTGACTTTGAACGGAGCCAAAATCATTTCTATGCAAGTAGGACAAGTACAGTTTAAAGATTCGATGTGTTACTTGGCCATGCCTTTGAGTCGCATGCCTAAAACGTTTGGAATGACAGAAATGGCCAAAGGTTATTTTCCACACTTTTTTAATACCGAAGCCAATCAACATGCCATTCTACCCCATTTTCCTGAGGTTGACGACTACGACCCCGACAACATGCGCACCGAACAACGAGAAGCTTTCCATGCTTGGTACCAGACTCACGCCTCGGACCCCTTTGACTTTCAAGAAGAATTGTTAAAGTATTGTCGATCTGACGTGGACATTTTACGACGCTGTTGTGGAAAATTTCGAGAACTGTTCATGGAATACGGAGGGATCGATCCTTTGAAAGAAGCTTGTACCATTGCCAAAGCATGTTCCTTAGTGTACCGAAAACGCTTTATGCCCGAAAATACTCTAGCGGTCATCTGTCCTCAAACGACAAATTTTGTCAAACGTCAATACTCGGTTAAAGCCCTACGCTGGCTCCATTACTTGTGCGACAAGGAAGACAAATGGATCCAACACGCTCGCAACGGAGGAGGCGAAAAGACCATCGGAACGTATTCGGTAGATGGTTGGGACTTAGAAAACCCTCAGATCGTGTACGAGTTTAACGGATGTTTATTTCACGGATGTCCCCTATGCTACCCTCAGCGTAACACCAAAAATCAGTTTTTACAACGAACCATGGAAGATTTGTACCAGACCACTTGTCAACGACGTTTGAAGTTAGAACAACAAGGATACCAGGTAGTGGAAATGTGGGAACACGAGTACGATCTGCGTTTGAAAACCGATCCCGAGTTTAAACGCATCGTAGAAAGTTACAAGTGGGTGGACCCATTGAACCCACGGGATAGTTTGTACGGAGGACGAACGAATGCTACTTGTTTGCTGTACCAAGCGGACGAAGAGAAGGGAGAAGAAATCAAATACTTGGACGTGTGTTCGCTGTATCCTTACGTGTGCAAATATTGTCACTTTCCCGTAGGGCATCCAGAATTGATGACAGAACACATTGACTTGGACCACATTCGTCAGTACAAAGGATTGATCAAGTGCAAAGTCTTACCTCCCATAGACTTGTACCATCCCGTTTTACCTCACCATTGCCAAGGAAAACTGATGTTTCCTTTGTGTCGCACATGTGCCGAAATGTGCAACCAAGACCAACCTTGTCAGCACACTCAGGAAGAACGTGCCTTGACAGGAACGTGGGTGAGCGTGGAATTGTTTAAAGCTCTGGACCTGGGTTACCAACTGTTAGAAGTGTACGAAATTTATCACTTTCCCAAGACACAACAATACCGCAAGGGCGACGAGACACAGAAAGGTATTTTTGCAGACTACGTGGATGCCTTTTTAAAACTAAAACAAGAAGCTAGCGGCTATCCGTCCTGGTGCCACACTCCCGAAGACCAAAATATATTCAAAGAAAAATATCGGGAGCAGGAAGGCATCACTTTAGACCACATCGAGAAAAACGAAGGAAGGCGATCGTTTGCCAAAGTGATGCTCAATTGTTTGTGGGGTAAAATGGCACAACGACCGTCTTTACCCAAGACGGAGTATTTGTCCGAACCTTCCCGCTACTTCCAGATGATTCACGACCCAACCAAAGTCATGAAACACGTGGACGTCATTCGTGAGGTCTTGATCTTAGTCAATTACGAAGAAGAACTAGACTTTGTAGAAGCCGACAAATTTGGAAATGTCATCATTGCGGCTTACGTGACAGCCCACGCTCGTTTAAAATTGTACGAAGTGTTAGAACTGTTAGGAGATCGTGTGTTGTACTTTGACACGGACAGTTGCATCTACATTCACCGACCGAACCAGTGTAACCCTGTCATCGAAGGAGACCGTTTAGGAGCCTGGACCGATGAACATCCCGATGACAAGATTCTATGTATTGCAAGTGGCGGTCCTAAAAATTACGGCTACGAATACCGAGACCCACAAGGAGAAATGCACACCGAATGTAAAGTGAAAGGATTGACTCTCAATTATCGCACCAGTCGAGTGGTGAACTTTAACGTGCTACAAGAAGCCTTACAGTCGGGACAGGATGAAAAGTTTCAAGTGACTACCCACGAACCGCACAAGATTGTCCGTTTACCCACACACCAAATCGTTAGCCGACCTTTGGAAAAAGTATATCAAATCGTGTACCAAAAAAGAGTACGACTTCCCAATCACTTCACTCTCCCGTACGGTCACGTCGAAATTGGGCAGCATATAAAAAGAGACATCGTCCAAGATCAATAGTTCATTTATCACTACAACGACCAAGCGAAAAGAAGATGAATCCATTTAAACAGACATCATTCAAATTTGGGAATTCTCAAGTGGAGTGCGATGCTAAACCTTGCGATTGTAGTGATGCCAGGCTCTGTGACGTTAGCGATTCAGCAGGATATCGTGGGAACTTTGCTATGACTACTACCCCTATATCTACCCTGGAAAGTGATGCTGTGCGTGTCAAACCTGAGGGATGCGAAAGCGGTGCGACACGTTATCGTGGACTCCTAGGAATTTCACCGTACCTGCATCGAACAGAAGTGAGGAGAGTCGAATATTCGTTCCCGACGAGTTTGCCTGAATACTGCCACTTTAAAAGTCGATTTCAAACCTTCAAAGATAAATGGCCAAAATATCTGCCTGGACCAACTCCTGAAGAATTAGCCAGAGCCGGATTTTTCTACTTGGGCGAAGGGGATAAAGTCAAGTGTTTCAGTTGTGGTGTATCCATTTACGAGTGGGAACATAAAGATTCCGCTTACCTGGAACATGCTCGATGGTCTCCGAATTGTCAATACCTACCTTTAGTGGGACCTAGTGATTGGAAGTGACACTACTACTCCATGTCGTGTAACACACCTAGACCAGTATATAAACCCTCTCTAAAACATTATATTCAAGGATTACCACACGAATTGCAAGAGAAAATCTACAAGGACGTTTGGCACGGTCTTGCTAAAGAAAAATCGCAATGGGTGACTGTAGAACTTTGGTGTCGTGAAATTCACAAGAGGCAATTGACAAAAATTAACCAGCGTGTTAGATTTCTCTGGATTAAGGGTATTTTTTTGCTCTGTTACCAATTTACTACGTTTACCTCTGAAGATGCTGTGATCCTTCTTAACCGTTACCCTGAATGGCAGTGGGACGAAATTACACGTTATATTAATCACTTTCGCTTTTGGAGGAGATTTAATTCTGGGTTGAATCTACACTGATAGTCTTCGACCTAAAGAAGTATAAAAGAGAACGACCATGCCACAACCTTTATCATTGGTGATCCAACAGATTCCGTGGAAGGATATCAATGAGAAGATTCACACGGTGAAAGATTACGAACACTTATTACAAGAACTATACCCTATGAATTGGAGTCGACGTGTCGTGTGTGTTTTAGTGACTTGCTTTCTGGGATTTCGTTTACCTGCCGATTCCTTGTGGACACTTTACGAGCACTACCTATCAAAAAAATAAGACAGTATGGTGGTTCCTTTAAATGTCCACGAGAGACTTATTCTGTTCAAAGCCTTACGCTTTCATCTGGATACGTCTCGACCTTTCCAAGAAAAAAAGATTCGTCAACTTTTACGTACGGAAGCAGTGTACGAAGATGTGTGTGTAGCTTGTGATTTACACCCTCATTGGACAGATGTACGTGACTGGAAAAGTTGGGATTTTGAGGCTTGGACAAACGAAGTATCCCATTATGCCCAAGCGTTGTGTTCCTAAAATTCATTGTCGTGTGAAAAAAGTCACTTTTAATCCTGTGTTAGTAACAGTACCAGAAGAAGAAAAAGAAAAAGAATCTATCACCCAAGACAATCCTTCTGTTCAAGACAGAACTGTCATGGACATTCCCCCACAAAGACTCTTTCGAGAAGACACCTATGTGACTGTACCCCCTGTAGAGGAGACTATAAGAACATTACATACTACCTCTAGGACACCTTCGTTACCCAAACCACGTTGTACAGTGACTTGTTTATATTCCACTTTGATCGTTTGCCTAGGTATTTTATTCCTGTATTTATCCATTTGGCTTTTATGTTTTCGTGTTGTTCAAATTTAAACATGCATTCAAATAAACGAGTCTTGAAAAAAGTATAAAAACCTCTTGTCTTGTCTGTTTTTGTGTCAATACTGACATACCACTACACGACTATGGCTCACTCTACTCTTTCTACTACTCCTTCCTCCTCCACATTCAAAGTCATTGACGAACACTTAGATCAGGCTAGATGGAAAGCCTTGTATCTTCGTCATCCTTTTAACTTGTTAATTGCTGGACCGAGCGGTTCAGGCAAAACCGAATTTGTCAAACGTTTGATCAAACATAAACATCATTTGATCGATCGTCCACCTCAACGCATCGTGTGGTGTTACAAAGAGTGGCAATCGGCATACAGCCTCTTGCAAGAAAGTCAAGGTGATTCCATTGTGTTTGTAGCAGGCATTCCTAAAGAAGACGAGGGAATCGTGTCTGACCCTAGTCAAACTCATTGGGTTATTTTTGACGACATGTTAGGAGAAGACGAAGAAGAAATTAAACTGTGGTTTACACGTAAAGGGCATCATCGTAATGCCAGTGTCATTTACATTACACAAAATTTATTTCAACAAAGTAAAGCCCATCGTACCATTAGTCTCAATGCTCATTACGTGGTCTTGTTTAAAAGTCCTCGAGATAAATCACAAGTGCAAGTTTTAGCCAAACAGTTAGGAACACCTTGGCTAACTCATGCGTACGATGATGCCACTCAAACGCCACACGCCTATTTACTCGTGGATTTAAAACCCACTACCCCTGATTATTTGCGATTTCGTACCGATTTATTTCACGACTGGTGTCAAGACGGAGGACCTGTCGTATACACGTCCTCCTCGTCGACATAACACTATGAAGCACTAAAAAATCTATAAAAACCTTGGGTTACTTAGACCTGGTCTCATACATCGTCAACATGACGTCCCTTCAGTCTCATCTTCCGATCAAATTGATTCGTGCCTTGTACGGCATCAGTCGCGAAAAAAATCCACAAAGACGTGCTCACGTCTTAGAAGCCAGTCTAAAAGAAGTCTTACGATGGTTTACGGTGACAGCACGTCAAATACTGCAAGGCATCATTCACATTCCACATCAAACCAAACGCTTTTTTGACAGAAACAAAGTAGCCTTGACGCAACTGGCCAATCCTCGCATTGACACTCACACCAAAAAGCAAATCATATTGAAACCTGGAGGTAGTGGTTCTCTAGGAGGTGTCATCATTCGTTCCCTTTTAAAATGGGATCCCAATACTCCCAAAGTTCACCCCAAGAAGAAAACAAAAAAAGCCAAACAAACCCCTAAGAAAAAGAACAAGGGTACCAAGACCAAAACACAGAAAAAGAAAAGTCCACAGAAAAAAGCGGTCACCCGCAAAAGAGGCACTTCGGCCAGGACACAACCTTACCTTCGTCAACCACGACCTGTAAGAAAAGATCTACAAGTACGTTTGGCAGGGACTACGTTGCCAGTAGCCTCAGGGGCTGCCACTTCTCCGTTGCGGGTGATGCCAGCCAAACCCAATTTGACACCCGTTTTTCCTAATTTGATGAAACATTGGAAATCTGCGTCTCCCAAAACGTCTCCTCAACCGGAGACACCCTCGTCCACATTAGCGTCAGTAGCAGCTGCTCATAAAGTACCTGCCCCAAAAGTCAAAGTCCAAGAAAGATCTGGCATGTTAAAGAGTTTACTAGATTTGTCCAAACAAGAACTGTCCCGATTGAGTCCATTGCGAACTCCTTCACGACGTGTGTTACCTGCCATGAAGTTGATACGACGCAAAGATAATCAGTGGCGACGCATTCCAGTATAAAAATATGACTTGAAAACCACGACGTCAATCAGTATTTTTTCTGTACCACTGATGAACACTCAAGGATGCCTCCTCAAAAACGTGCACACCATCACCCTCGACGTTCTACCGTCCAAAAAGGAAAAGGAAAAAGACAATCTCGTCATCCTACCAAACGCTCAAAAACCAAACAACGACGTCCTCCCGTAAAAAGACACAGTCATCCAAAGAAAAAGAGAAGTCATCAAAGGGGAGGCATATTTATTGGTCTTATTAAAGGTATGCAGAAACTAGACAAAGCAGCTAATAACCGAACTGGTATCTTTAGCCCTGCTTTTGAGGATTTAGCGAAGCATGCCGTTACCTTTTGGAGAAGCCAATAGAAAAAAGAAGATAAAAGAGGGTGTGTACCAAGTCTTTGACATCAGTGTATTTCTGGAACGAACAAGCAAAGATGTCACCTCGCAAAAAACATTCTTATTCACCCCACAAAGGAAAGAAAAGGAAAGGACTACCTCCTCGTTTAGCCAAACACGGAGACGTGTTGTCCGTCCTGTCCAAAGCCTCTCCGCCCATGCGAAAACAAATCATTAAAACAGCCTCCAAAGATTTCATCGATACCGTGTGTGAATGTTGTTTGAATGTTTTGAAAGGCACGATACCTTTGTCTCCACACCAGAAAAAATGCTTCGCCAAACATCGACACGTTCTTCGTCAAATGGTTCAAAAGAAAATATCCGTCCGTCAAAAGAAAAAGACGTTGGTGCAACGCGGAGGATTTTTACCCATTCTTGCTCCTATGTTGACAAGCTTAATACCAGGTTTGATACAAGGGATGACCCAAGGGTTAACTCAAGGAATGGGTAGAAGATAAAAGGACCCTATGGAGCACCACAATCTCAGACATAACCTTTGAAAGCCCATGGAAGGACGAAAGCTAACTTTGGTTCCTTACAAACGATGGATGGAATACCATCATTGGCAAGAACAACGATCCCCCCATTTACCACCCAATCCCAATTTGGCTGAGATGTCGCAATTACAACACGAATTGCAATCCTTGATCCATCGCCACGATTTATCCGAAACCGAAAAATCACAAAAGTACGGTCAACTCTTGAAACGGCTACAACTCTTTCATCAGAAAGCTGTGGAACAAACAGCTCAACCCACTTTGTCCGATTTTAAGGCTCTAATGAATAACCCGGCACCCTCACCCTCACCCTCTACAGCAGTTAAAACAGACGTTACCCCACCATTACCCAAGGAAGAAGAACCCCATGATCTCTTTCAAACACCTACTGCTACTCCCATTCCGAGTAAGATTGCCACTTCCTTGTTAACCCCTTCCCCGACTCCCCCACGAGAAGAACTCAAAACTTGGGTTAAAAAGATGATGGCTACTCCTTCTTCGACAGATGTGAAAAAGAAAGAAAGGAAACCAGAAGTGAGAAAAGAAAAGAAGGCCAAAGAAGCTATCCCATTACCTCCGCCACCACCATTACCCTCGACGTCAACTCCTGTGGCACATCGGACACGTAAAACCGTTTCCAAACTACCCGCATTTCGTCCCACCCAAAGCAATATCCTCGAAGAGTGGGTCCCTTATTAACAAAAACCATGGAGAAGGTATTAGCCAGCATTTACTACGATCCAGCTCACCCTGCAGGTTACGGAGGCATTCAGAAATTGTATCGTGCTGCCAAAACTCGCCTGAAAAAGCTCCGTTTACCAGCAGTACAACGATGGTTACAAGAACAAGCGACGTACACTTTACACAAACCCATCCGATGAAAATTGCACAGAAGTCGCACTCAAGTGGAAGGCATCGATCATCAATGGCAAGCCGATTTAGCTGATGTCTCTCATTTAGCCACCTACAATCGTGGCTACAAATATTTGTTTTGTGTCATCGACGTCTTTTCTAAATTTGCCTGGGTCGTACCATTGACATCCAAATCGAGCGGAGAGTTAGTACGAGCTTTGCAACTGGTGTTGAAACAAAGTGGTCGTCACCCTCTTCGATGGCAAACCGACAAAGGCACCGAATTTCTGAACCAAGCTTTCCAACGAGAATTAAAAAAACGTGACATTTATTTTTTCACCACCGAAAATCCTGAAACCAAAGCCAGTATCGTGGAACGTTTTCAACGTACCTTGAAAGAACGCATGTGGAAATATTTTACGCATCAACACACTCTCAAGTACATCGACGTCTTACCACACTTAGTCCAAGCCTACAATCAATCTTACCATAGAAGCATTGGACGTGCCCCACAAGAGGTGACACCTGACAACGAAGTGACTGTTTTTGAGCGTCTGTTTGGTACGTCCCAGACGAGGGCTGTCCCCAAAAAAGGTAGAGAAGTGTTAACCCCGGGAGATTGGGTACGCATTGGCAAAACCAAACGCACTTTCGACAAAGGTTACTTACCCAACTGGACCACCGAATTGTTTCGTGTTACTGGACGAGTGCGCGATCGTCATCCTACCGTCTATAAATTGGAAGACATGAACGGAGAAGTATTAAAATGAACGTTTTACTTGCCTGAGTTACAACGTGTTACCAAAAAAGAAGACGACGTGTACGACATTGAAAGCATTCTCGAACGAAGAACCCGTAAAGTAGGAAAACGTCGTGTCAAAGAAGTCAAAGTACGTTGGAAAGGATATCCTCCTAGTTTTGATTTTTGGATTGACGCTTCGCAAGTCATCGACTATAAAAAGAAGTGACCATCATGCCCTTCAATACAGCTTCAGCAACCACAGTGACTACTCCTTCACCCACATCATCTCTGCAAGATTTACAAAAGCAACCCTTGTGGGTGTGGTGTGGAGAACGTGTCCCTAAAACGCAAATCGTTTTCTTCTGTCAAATCTTTGTGGTATATTGTGTCATTGGTGCAGCCATTGCTAATCTGAGTTTGCAACAAGGAGACAAACAATTGTGGACCATTTTACTCAGCAGTTGCATCGGGTATCTTCTTCCCAATCCTTCCCTGAAATACTCTTACAACGGGAACAACAGTAACAATATTGGGAGTCTTGCGGCCAACGTTAGTCCTTCTCCTGACAGTCACCCTTCCAATCACAATCCTCTTTTAGACACTCCTTTAACCTCGAGTGACTCCTCGGACAGAAGAACATTGGAAATATGAACAACACTATTAACCAATTTTACTTAACGTTACCCAGTGACAGTTCCATGGAGGTGTTTCCTAACAACACATTGTGTTGTTACACGTCTAAATTACCTCAAGCCATGCATTTGGATCAAGATGATCACTGGGAAGCAGCTTTAGTGGAAATAATACACCCGACACAAATCAAAAACATCGTCGAAAATCAAAACTTTTTCACAGTTGAAGTGTACGACAAGCAATTGCAACAAGCCTTAGATGAACGAGGTATCACTGGCATTGACAACAAGAAATCAGATGGACCCACAACTAAACAACTGTCCACTCATGTGTTGACCATTCCTGCAGGCTACTATTTTAGCGGTCAACATTTAGTGACTACGATTGCAAGCAAGTTCAATGTTGTGTTTGGTAAACCCCTGGACAAAATCAGAGAAAGTGTTACCTTTGAGTACATTAAAGTGGCTCGCCGCTTCATGATCAAATTTTCAGAGAAGAAAATAATAGCCATTACCTTTTGTCCTGAATTGTTCGATATATTAGGTGGAGACCTCAAGATGCTCCCGAACAAAAAAGAAATACCAGGCATATCCAGTAACTTGGATTTTACCAAATATTTTCGATCCCCTGTAGAAATGAACCAAGGACTCAATTTGATGTTTGTGTACTCCGATGTGGTGGAGTACAACGTGGTAGGACACACCTCTGTACCGTTACTACGTGTCATTCCTTTCAAAGTAGATACTACTACCGCTGACGAGGAAGGTGGAAATACCTATCACGTTCACCGCGAATTTGTGCATCCTCATTATTTACCCGTCAGTAAGTCGTATTTCGACAGTGTCAACATTACTATAAAAGGAGAACTAGGTCAAAATATTCCATTTACCAAAGGGAAAGTCACAGTGAAACTCCATTTTCAAAAACGATTCTCCAACAACTGAAAAAGTGATGTATCCTGTGTACCAAGGAGTCACTCGACAACGAGGACATGGTTTAGGAGATATGTTTAAATCAGCCTTTCGTTCCGTGGTCCCTGTTTTAAAACCAATGGTGACACGAGGATTGCACACCTTAAAAGATGCCGCATTGACTCACGGCAAAGATTTTCTTTACAATGTTCTCATTGACAAACAAAACCCTAAAGAAGCTTTTTTGAGAGCAGGCAAAAATGCCTTGCTTCAAACGGGTAAAGAAATTTTGGGTCGACGAGAAAGTCCTATAAATGCTCTGAACGGTACCGAGTCTAACATTCGTGCTTCCCTGACGACACAGCAAGGACAAGGTAGAAAGCGTCGACGAAGGCACCCTTTCAAAAGTCTCCGTACCTCTAAAGTTCGAAAGACAAAGAAAAAAAGAACCGCTCGAGACTTAGACATTTTTGATTATTAAAAGTGAAGAAAAAAACTAAAGAAAAAATGATGCACCAAGAATCTTGTGCCTGTTCCAAGTCGGAACTGGATCTCTTTGCCATGCCACCCACGATGATGACCATGCAAGAAGCTCAATGGGTCGAATTTCATCCCGTCTCCTCTTTGACGGATTCAGCTTCCATCGAGTTTGAAATCAAAGGACAACCCGAAGATTACATCGATCTCAACAACAGTTACTTGTATTTGAAAGTGAAAGTAACCAAAACAGACAACACCAATCCAGGAGCCAATGATAGAGTAGCTCCTGTCAACAATTTCATGCATTCCTTGTTCAGCGATGTGGATTTGTACATGAATAACAAACTGATCAGCAGTAGCATGGATACTTACCCTTACCGAGCGTACCTCGAAAATCTCTTGACGTACGGAAAAGAAGCCAAGAACACTCATCTAGATGCTTGCGTGCTATGGAAACCTGACACCGCAGATAAGTTTAACGACACAGCCTTGCCCGTAGCAGCAGTTGCTGATGGCAGCGCTCCTGCCGATCCTCACAATGAAGGTTTTAACGAGCGTCGAAAGAAAATTTTGCAAGGACGTAGTTTACAACTGTTCGATCGTTTGCATTTGGACATGTGGTTTCAAGAGAAGTATTTGCTGAACGGAGTAGATATTCGCTTGAGACTGAATCGAAGTAGTACTGCTTTCCATTTGATGGCTCATGCCAACGAATACAAAACCATTATCCAAGAAGCCAGGTTATACGTACGTCGCGTGGAAGTGTTACCTAAAGTGGGAAATGATATCAGTCACACTTTAAGCAGAACGACAGCCAAGTATCCGATACGGCGCGTGGAAGTCAAAACTTTCACCATTGCCGCTGGACTCCGATCTAAGATCGAAGATCATCTGTTCCAAGGACAGTTACCCAAACGTTTATTCATTGGTATCGGCAGCAATGCAGCCCTCAATGGTGCCCACGATGAAAATCCTTTCCAGTTTAAGCACTGCAGAGTATCCAAAATTGAAGTCAGTCGCGATGGCAAAACTTTGTGTACCAGGCCCTTCGAACCCGACTTTGGCGAACATAAAAATTACTTGAGGTCGTACTTGTCGCTGTACGAAGCCACAGGACAGTTAGGAACCAACACCAGTCACGGTATTTCCTACGACGACTATGCAAGAGGTTACACGTTGTGGGCTTTTGATTTCACTCCAGACCAAGGCAGCGACGAGGTACATTTCCACCCTATAAAATCTGGGCAACTGCGTGTGGAACTTCAGTTTGCAGCGCCTCTTCCCGAAACGGTGAATATCATTCTGTATGCTGAATTCGATAATACCATAGAAATCAACAGTTTGAGAGAAGTCATTCTAGACTATTAGACATTATGGAAGACCCTTGTCCTTCTTTGAATAGTGGAGAATCCATGGAATGGGAGGTTACAGAAAAAGCAGAACCCCAAGACCAAAAAGAAGAGGTAGTGATCATGCAATCCAGATGGCCAGAACAGGAACAACAGTTAGTGGCTTGTTTTGCACAACACTTGGAAGATACAATGAGGGACATGATTAAAAAAGATTGTTATGGATGTCAAATCGATCATCCCAGTCAAATTCAACACGATAAATGTATGATGATGAGTCAAGAAGAAAAATTGGACAATTATCTGAACGAAGCTTGGAGTCTCATCTCCGAAGAAGCCGTGTTACTTCAGTGGTATAAAGGCTTACGTGATCATTCCTCTCCTCCATTGTTTGCTCGAGAAATCGATCGCATCGAAGCTCTCTTGGCCAAAAGTAAAGAGACGAAGCAAACCATCAGTTACTTGTCAGACCGTTTCAAACAAAAAGTCTGGATTGAATTGATGACTTATCATCACCTGTGAAGAAAGGAGAGAAAAACACAAGGCTACACAACAAAAAATGGATACTTGGGAACTTTATTATCTTTTGAACCGTAGTTCGTACACTGCTTCTTGGAATCTTGTCGTGTGTGCTAAAGATGAACTACCTCATCGCAAACCTCAAGAGAATCAAGCTTATGTCATCAACACAGATGACAGTCATCTTCCAGGAACTCACTGGGTAGCAGTCTACTTTCCTCAAGAGGGATGTGCGGAGTATTTTGATTCGTATGGATTGCCTCCTTTCGAAGATGATATCATTGACTTTATGAGAAGAAATGCTCAGACGACACGATTCAATAATGTGAAATTACAAAGCACAGATTCTATGGTGTGTGGACAATATTGTATCTATTATCTGCATCATCGCAGTCTTGGATATTCTTTAGAACATTTAGTGACTTATTTTGATCGTCATTCGTCTCGAAACGATGACAAAGTAGATCGATGGTTTTGTGACCATTATGGCTATCTGTTGTCTTTAGCTAGGAAACGTAGTGTACATCAATCGCCCAATGACTTTCAACAGTGGAAATCTCAATTTAATTCACAACGTTGTCAACCATGTCAAAGATAATGTATTAGTGTTATGGAAGAAAGACATGTTTGTTCTTTGAAATAATGTTTGTTCTTTGAAATAATGTTTGTTATTTGAATAAAAATGTTGTGTTTTGAAAACCAATGCGTCTGTCGTTTATTTTACATTTGTATTCATATAAATGCTCATTGACTTTTCTTTCTATCCCTCACATCAAACTATCTAAACGTTTCAAAACCCTAAACCGTCGAGGGGTGTTTTCCATCACGTCCGCGCTTGAACCATATAAAGCAGGGGTAGTCTCCAGTCTGGCCATCCATTGTTTGACTCATCCTCCTACGAAGATGTGCTCAAGACTAGCTAAGCTGAACGAAGCTTATGTCACTCTGCATCGTATCAGACACAATCTGATGCCAAAGCCTGAAGAGATTGAGAATGTAAGAATGCTACAAGTAACGGAAGACCTCATAGAAGAACTCTTCAGGGAGGAAATTCAAAAAGAGAAAGATGAATGGACTGAGAAGTATCGACTTCAAAAGCAGCAGAGAGAGCAGAGAGAACAGCATCAGCATCAGCAGCAACAGCAACAACAGCAGCAGGACCCAGACAGAAGTTTTGTCGACTGTCGTGTGGATACAAAAGAGTTCTCTTTCTCATTCCGAAGAAGCAGACCCTATCGTGTAGCCAAACGAGGACGCAATCTTAGACGATAAAAGATTGTCATCCTTCCTCGTACACACAAACACAAAAAACAGCCCTTTTCAGGGCTACCCAATATTCTCGAAAAGAATTAATCATTCAATTTGCTTATGGTATGTGAGGAAGTTAGAAAAAAATTAGAAGTGAGTCTATAATCACTGTCTCTTTTTACTTTTGTTTTGAAGTGCGTCTATAAGCACAACGTATTTTTTCAAAATAACTTGTTCAATGTATAATTAATATGAGTCAAGTATAAAAGTGAGTGAGTGTTTTATTTTAAAAGTCAGCTTGTTTTGATGATGATAGGAATAATGTAAGTTTTTTGGATCTAGGGTGTTTTCCATCACGTCCGTGTGTTTTGGTAATGATAGTGATACTGTAAGATTTTTGGATCTAGGGGGTGTTTTCCATCACGTCCGCGCTTGAATTATATATAAAGAAGCACTCGTCAGTCTGGCTACCCATCTTTGGCGCATCAAAGAAGATGAGCAGAGTACAGAAATTAAGAGAACTTCAAATGCATTTGGAGAATGCTAGGCGTCTCCTGGACGAACTGGCAATGGAGGCAGAAGAAGAACAGACTAGGATTGAAAAAGAAGAGGAGGAAAGAAAAAAGAAAGAAGAAGAGTAGAAGAAAAGCCCCATCTTGTCTCATCGCATGATGAGACAGACTAGTAAAGTCAAACCCGTGGTGAGGACACCTTCACCACCAGAACCAGTTCGTCCACTACAGGCGCAGCCCCCACCGCAACAACCACAGCCTCGACCGCAACAACCACAGCCTCATCCACGGTTGCGGAATAGAGGCAGAAATGAAGAGACTTTCACTATCCCTCAAACAGAAGATTGGGATAGTGAAGCCACTCATTCTCCCTCTGCACTCCCAATCACAAGAGTGAATTGGGAGAATGATTGGAGTAGGAGATGTGTGTGTGGGGCTAGACCTGGGAGATGCCAGCATTAACCAGGTGCAATTTGAAGTTTTAAAAACAGCCCTTCTCAGGGCTACCCAAATAACAAGAAAAGAAATACTATGTCAATTGCCAATGGGTGTGAGAGAGGAGTAGTGTGATTATAAACACTGACTCTATTTAGATGGTATATGGTGTGATTTTGGATAGCATATAGTATGGTGTGTTTTGGCTGCTTCCCCGTGTGTGTGGTTAGTATAGGGTGTGATTTTGGATAGTATATAGTATGGTTTGTTTTGGCTGCTACCCCGTGTGTGTGGTTAGTATAGGGTGTGATTTTGGATAGTATATAGTATGGTTTGTTTTGGCTGCTACCCCGTGTGTGTGGTTAGTATAGGGTGTGATTTTGGATAGTATATAGTATGGTTTGTTTTGGCTGCTACCCCGTGTGTGTGGTTAGTATAGGGTGTGATTTTGGATAGTATATAGTATGGTTTGTTTTGGCTGCTACCCCGTGTGTGTGGTTAGTATAGGGTGTGATTTTGGATAGTATATAATAGGATTTGTATCTAATATGACAAGTGAATGTAGGGGGTGTTTACTTTCACGTCCGTGCTTAAGATATATATACGCAATCGTCGGTCCTTGGAGCCATTCAATTTTGAACACATCAAGATGAATTTTGAATTGCTTATCCAACTCCGAGACAGCTGGTTTGGGATCCTTGATGCAGAATATCAAGTGGAAAGACTTGAGGAAGAATAACCATGACTTTGTAAGCCAACTGAAATTAGCAAGAGATTTATTAGAAGGTATGATAGAGGAGGAAGACCAGAAATTAAGAAGACGTATTAAAAGAAAATATATAAGAATAGGGGACTTGAAGCAAGCACTTGATCATGTCATCAAAGTCAGGTGTTTTCTAGAAGAAACATTACATCTGATAGAGTGGGAATATGTGAAGTGGGGTCTAGACAGGCTAAAGAAAGCAGAAGCAATGATGAGAATGGTGATGGAAGAACAGGTGATCCAGATTAAAGAAAACTGGTCTAAGGAGAGAAAGGAAAAAAAGAACAAAAAGACGAAAGAGGACTTTGATCTACTCAATCTAAGATGGATGAGAGTTCAGGAAAAGTTTAGAGCTATGGGACATCCTGACTGGATTCCCGAGGAAGAAAAGAAGAAGAAGGGAATTATTGGTAAAATCAAAAGGTGGTGGAACAAAGGCAGAAAATAAAAGAAGAAGTATCCAAAGGCCCTTTTCAGGGCCACTCATAGGTCTCGAAAAGATAGTAGCTTTCATTGCCGCCCTTTTTTTCCCTTGTTTTATTTCCCATGTTATATTTCCCTTGTTATCTTTCCCTTGACGCTATATAGACCCACTATGTTCCATTTCCCTTGACACTATACAGAACCACCCTGTTCAATTTCCCTTGACGCTATAGTGCCCCAAGCTGTTTTGACGCTATAGTGCCCCAAGCTGTTTTTGACTGGATTTTCCCTTGACGCTATAAATCTTGACGCCATAGTGCCCCAAGCACTTTTTGACTGGATTTTCCCTTGACGCTATAGTGCCACCTATTACTACTATGGTTGACATGTAAAGTCTTACACGAAACGGACCACCCATCAATGTTTTCTTTAGCTAGATAATATAGCCCAAATTCACAATGTCAATTCCGAGAGAGACTAACAGGTGTACGCGTATTGCACACTGTAAATCTTTGCTAGATAACTATGTTCCACTCACAATGAAAATTATAATCGACTTGTAGCATATGATGGCAGATCCGTACTCTTTACTGGTCGGGATCTAAGCTGTGTCTTTAAGTAATACTTTAGTTAATGAGCAATAGTGTTTCAGTTGCACTGACGTATGAAGAACCAAGATATGTACACAATATATGTACACAACCTTCAACTTCTTGAACGATATATTACCTTGAAAGTATTTCTTTCAGGAATGCATCCGATTTCTGTCGTTGAAATATTTCACTTTTCAAACAATTTCATGTATTTCGTAGTGAGATTCTTGCAATACATTCTCTTGGCAAATAATTCAAGTGACTTTGATAGCTATATCTATAGATATACATATATATAAACTATCTTCCGCAATACTTTACGTAATACATCGGGATGATGCTTCTGACATGATCCGTTTTCAAAATCAATCCACCCTCGCTTGAACTGCTTGATGTTAAAATTGTTAGAGCAATCGCCGAAACGAAATCAGTGTGTGGTATCGTTTCCTTCAATCCATATTGTTACATAATGTTGGTCATTGTGCTGGGGTACAACACTAAGGAAGCTACAGAGAACGGATGGTATAGTAAAATGGGGATGAGCCGAAAAATAGTATTGATTTCATCTGAGTAAAATGCATATTTCCTTTATTTGAAATTGTCTGCAGGTGATTGTAAGCTTTTGCACCTTTCAAATATCAGACATAGTAAATTATCTAAATCATTTTTGCGTCTATGACAATTCTGTATGACAATACTTTGTTAGATCAATTGTCACTTTGTCAATAATTTGCAGCAGGATATCCAACCGGGATCGCCAGCCAAAAACAACTATCAAGTAGCCAAGTGACCCTGACCAGTCCGAGCATTAGAAGCGTCGTTATTATATCTACTGGTACGGTACCAGCTGTCAGTTCGTCATTCGCTACGACAGGTATAATGAAGTCAAATAATTATGAAGGCAAACTGTTATACTCATCGATCTTTTTAAGAAGCAGAACGTTATAGAACGTTAAGTCACTGGTAAACAAAGCATTTTCACAGCATAATCTGTCACTCTAATGATATATCTGCTTGAAATAAGTCTGTATTGTATTAATAGGGTTTTCGTCCCATTGTATTTTGCACGCCCAATGAACTTGATCGGTTCTATGGGGCTGTACTTGTCGAACATTTTCTTGGCACATGACGGATCTGAAATGTTATGTACATGTGAGTTATATTCTACACTATTTAACATATGTATGTGGAAATTTCTCTTTGTGTTGACGTTTATTCTATAACATTTCACTTTCTCTATAACTGTGATATCTTTTCAGTGCTAGAGTAGTTGGATTAAGCAGGGTGTTAATTCTTCACTTGCATGTCAATAATGCTATAGAATATGGAATGAAAGTTTACGTCCTGAGACTAAAATGCATTGGAAGTATAGTAAGTTTAGTATGATATTTATGAGATAATAGAGATTGGAAATTGAATTCTGAGTTGTATATTCATTCTTTTTAGAGCTTTGTTATGGCTAACATTGTCATTTGTGCAGTTCTTTATTTTAATAAGCTGATGCTGCATATAAGCTTTCGCCTATTGTGAGATATCTGAAATAATATCTTTTTGAACATGAATGTTGAGTCATGAGCATGTTACCTGAATGTTCCTTAGACGAAATAATTGTGACACTCTCTGTTATCAAATCGCCACAGGATCTCCAACTAGCATCACCAGCCAAATCCAATTAACAAGTAGACAAGGGACGGCAACCACTCTTAGCACTTCAACCTTTACAAGGGTATCGTCTACTGCTTTTCCACCACTGACGTCGTCATTTGCATCAACAGGTAAGATGTTGCTAACAAATTATGAATACAAAGTGTTGAAATCGTGGACATATTTATTCACCAGCACTTTAAAGTTTAATGAAGTAGTTCTGAGTTTGCATTTGTCATCGTCTCAATTGTAGAACACAGTTTTTTCTAGTTGATTAGATGAAATACTGCTCAAATGTCGAGCTTAAATATGAGTAGACATTAAAGTCTAATTGAAACTGGTGTTTGTGAATGACCTCTAACGAATTTGAAATGGAATGGATAAGGGGAGAGACATCGCACAAGAGTAAAGCTTTTTAAAGTTAACTCCCTCCTTAATATTCAGCTTGGGTTCGGGACATTTGCAACGTTATTGTTACCGAACTGGGAGTTGAGCATTCTACAGTAGGAACAATTCGTTATTCTTACCACGTGAAGTCTTACACTCAAGTGACTATAGTCTTCTTATAATGGAAGTCTGATAATTGTTATATAATGTTATTTTTTATGAAACTGGAATCTAACAAAATTCGATTGACTCACCATATGCTTCCGATGCAGCTGTATCGACCGAACGGTTGAAATCTGTAGTCTGTAAGGAAATTCATATTAAATTATTCATTGATCGATGCCTCTTTCACGGGATCAATGGGCAACATAACCTGTTAAGAGCGTTCGCTCTCTAAAACTGATTGACATTATAGTTTTCTATTATAATACTGCAGCGTAATTTTTTATGATCCTCTATACATGGATATGACTGATTCCACTGGGATAATCTCGCTAAACATGTTCCCGCACATGACTGATCTGAAAACGTATTCACAGATGAAGTATCTCTCTTATTTTTTAACATAAATGGTATCAAATATCATTGGCATTACCTTTCCCTATACAATTTAACCTTTTCTAGAATCATCAATATGATGCATGTGCTAGGATAAGCAGGTGAAACTGGGAGCTGGTTATTTACTGGTATCGCAATAATTTTAAATAATGTGGGTCAACGCTGCAAACATTAATTTCACTGACTAGTTCATAATATAAGTAATGTATAGTAATGTGGGAATGAGCTAAATAAGATAATACTGTTAATTTGTGACTAATATTCTTATCTGTGTTCTGTTTTCATTAAATAAAGTGACGAATGTAAGCTTTCACGTTTCTAAAATCCAAACTAAATGTTAAAATGTCACCATATTGCCACAGGATATCCAACCAGCATCGTGAACCAAACCGCACGGACAAGTAGCCAATCGACAACGAGCACTTTGAGGACTTCAATATTGACAACATCATCGTCTTCTATATTTCCATTCCTGACTTCATCATACATTACCACAGGTAATATGAAACAAAAAAATTATTTAGACAAAATTGTATGATGGTCTGTGCATTTAATGACAAACTCTGTAATGCGTTACGGAAGTCACTGCGAAATACAATGTTTGATCTCCCAAACGGTTGAACAGATAATGGATATCTTCTTGGATTAAATAACGTCTCAACGATGCGTTTTTTGAACCGCTTGTGTTAACAAGAATTGCAAATGGATTTGTGACTGATAGCTAGTGCATTTTAAACGGATTGATTAAGGGAAGAGACCGTTTAAGTGTGATATGATATAAAATAAACTCTGTCCATTAATTAACTTGGCTTGGCCACATATGCTGCTTTATCATTACCCGACCGGATGTAAAGCATTCCATTGTATTAGGAAAATGGTTGATATGTAAAGTCATACACGAAACTGACCATCCATCAATGTTTTCTTTAGCTAGATAATATAGCCCAAATTCACAATGTCAATTCCGAGAGAGACTAACAGGTATGCGCGAGTTGCACACTGTAAATCTTTGCTAGATAACTATGTTCCACTCACAATGAAAATTATAATCGACTTGTATCATATGATGACAGATCCGTACTCTTTACTGGTCGGGATCTAAGCTGTGTCTTTAATTAATACTTGAGTTAATGAGCGATAGTGTTTCAGTTGCACTGACGTATGATGAACCCAGATATGTACACAACGTTCAACTTCTTGAACGATATATTACCTTGAAAGTATTTCTTTTAGGAATACATCCGATTTCTGTCGATGAAATATTTCACTTTTCAAACAATTTCATGTATTTCTTAGCGAGATTCTTGCAATACATTCTCTTGGCAGATTATTCAAGTGACTTGGATAGCTATATCTATAGATATACATATATATAAACTATCTTCCGCAATACTTTACGTAATACATCGGGATGATGCTTCTGACATGATCCGTTTTCAAAATCAATCCACCCTCGCTTGAACTGCTTGATGTTACAATTGTTAGAGCAATCGCCGACACGAAATCAGTGTGTGGTATCGCTTCCTTCATTTCCATATTGTTACATAATGTTGGTCATTGTGCTGGGGTACAACACTAAGGAAGCTACAGAGAACGGATGGTATAGTAAAATGGGGATGAGCCAAAAAATAGTATTGATTTCATCTGAGTAAAATGCATATTTCCTTTATTTGAAATTGTGTGCAGTTGATTGTAAGCTTTTGCACCTTTCAAATATCAGACATAGTAAATTATCTAAATCATTTTTGCGTCTATGACAATTCTGTATGACAATACTTTGTTAGATCAATTGTCACTCTGTCAATAATTTGCAGCAGGATATCCAACCGGGATCGCCAGCCAAAAACAACTAACAAGTAGCCAAGTGACGATGACCAGTCCGAGCATTAGAAGCGTCGTTATAGTATCTACTGCTACGGTACCAGCTTTCAGTTCGTCATTCGCTACGACAGGTATAATGAGTTCAAATAATTATGAAGGCAAACTGTTATACTCATCGATCTTTTTAAGAAGCAGAACGTTATAGAACGTTACGAAACTGGTAAACAAAGCATTATCACAGCATAATCTGTCACTCAAATGATATATCTGCTTGAAATAAGTCTGTATTGCATTAATAGGGTTTTCGTCCTATTGTATTTTGCACGCCCAATGAACTTGATCGGTTCTATGGGGCTGTACTTGTCGAACATTTTCTTGGCACATGACGGATCTGAAATGTTATGTACATGTGAGTTATATTCTACACTATTTAACATATGTATGTGGAAATTTCTCTTTGTGTTGACGTTTTTTCTATAACATTTCACTTTCTCTATAACTGTGATATCTTTTCAGTGCTAGAGTAGTTGGATTAAGCAGGGTGTTAATTCTTCACTTGCATGTCTATAATGCTATAGAATATGGAATGAAAGTTTACGTCCTTAGACTAAAATGCATTGGAAGCATAGTAAGTTTAGTATGATATTTATGAGATATAAGAGAATGGAAATTGAATTCTGAGTTGTATATTCATTCTTTTTAGAGCTTTGTTATGGCTAACATTGTCATTTGTGCAGTTCTTTATTTTAATAAGCTGATGCTGCATATAAGCTTTCGCCTATTGTGAGATATCTGAAATAATATAGTTTTGAACATGAATGTTGAGTCATGAGCATGTTACCTGAATGTTCCTTAGACGAAATAATTGTGACACTCTCTGTTATCAAATCGCCACAGGATCTCCAACTAGCATCACCAGCCAAATCCAATTAACAAGTAGACATGGGACGGCAATCACTCTTAGCACTTCAAGCTTTACAAGGGTATCGTCTACTGCTTTTCTACCAATGACGTCGTCATTCGCATCAACAGGTAAGATGTTGCCAACAAATATATGAATACAAAGTGTTGTAATCGTGGACATATTTACTCACCAGCACTTTAAAGATTGGATGAAGTAGTTCTGAGTTTGCATTTGTCATCGTCTCAATTGTAGAACACAGTTTTTTCTAGTTGATTAGATGAAATACTGCTCAAATGTCGAGCTTAAACATGAGTAGACATTCAACTCTAATTGAAACTGGTTTTTGTGAATGACCCCTAACGAATTTGAAATGGAATGGATAAGGGGAGAGACATCGCACAAGAATAAAGTGTTTTGAAGTTAACTCCCTCCTTAATATTCAGCTTGGGTTAGGGACATTTGCAATGTTATTGTTACCGAACTGGGAGTAGAGCATTCTACAGTAGGAACAATTCGTTATGATTGCCACGTGAAGTCTTACACTCAAGTGACTATAGTCTTCTTATAATGGAAGTCTGATAAGTGTTATATAATGCTTTTTTTTATGAAACTGGAATCTAAAAAAATTCGATTGACTCACCATATGCTTCCGATTCAGCTGTATCGACCGAACGGTTGAAATCTGTTGTCTGTAAGGAAATTCATATTAAATTATTCATTGATCGATGCCTCTTTCACGGGATCAATGGGCAACATAACCTTTTAAGAGCATTCTCTCTCTTAAACTGATTGACATTATAATTTTCTATTATAATACTGCAGCGTAATTTTTTATGATCATCCATACATGAATATGACTGATTCCACTGGGTGAATCTCGCCAAACATGTTCCAGCACATGACTGATCTGAAAACGTATTCACAGATGAAGTATCTCTCTTATTTTTTAACATAAATGGTATCAAATATCATTGGCATTACCTTTCCCTATACAATTTAACCTTTTCTAGAATCATCAATATAATGCATGTGCTAGGATAAGCAGGTGAAACTGGGAGCTGGTTATTTACTGGTATCGCAATAATGTTACATAATGTGGGTCAACGTTGCAAACATTAATTTCACTGACTAGTTCATAATATAAGTAATGTATAGTAATGTGGGAATGAGCTAAATAAGATAATAATGTTAATTTGTGACTAATATACTTATCTGTGTTCTGTTTTCATTAAATAAGGTGACGAATGTAAGCTTTCACGTTTCTAAAATCCAAAATAAATGTCAAAATATCACCATATTTCCACAGGATATCCAACCAGCATCGTGAACCAAACCGCACGGACAAGTAGCCAATCGACAACGAGCACTCTGAGGACTTCAATAGTCACAACATCAGCTTCTTCTATCTTTCCATTCCTGACTTCATCGTACATTACCACAGGTAATATGACACAAAATAATTATTTAGACAAAATTGAATAACGGTCTGTGCATTTAATGACAAACTCTGTAATGCATTACGGAAGTCACTGCGAAATACAATGTTTGATCTCCCAAACGGTTGATTAGATAATGGATATCTTCTTGGATTAAATAACGTCTCAACGATGCGTTTATTGAACCGCTTGTTAACAAGAATTGCAGATGGATTTGTGACTGATAACTAGTGCATTCTAAACGGATTGATTAATGGAAGAGCCCGTTAAAGTGTGATGCGATATAAAATAAACTCTGTCCATTAATTAACTTGGCTTGGCCACATGGGATGCTTTTCATTACCCGACTGGATGTAAAGCATACCGTTGTATTAAGAAAATGGTTGACATGTAAAGTCTTACACGAAACGGACCACCCATCAATGTTTTCTTTAGCTAGATAATATAGCCCAAATTCACAATGTCAATTCCGAGAGAGACTAACAGGTGTACACGTATTTCACACTGTAAATCTTTGCTAGATAACTATGTTCCACTCACAATGAAAATTATAATCGACTTGTAGCATATGATGGCAGATCCGTACTCTTTACTGGTCGGGATCTAAGCTGTGTCTTTAAGTAATACTTGAGTTAATGAGCAATAGTGTTTCAGTTGTACTGACGTATGAAGAACCAAGATATGTACACAACCTTCAACTTCTTGAACGATATATTACCTTGAAAGTATTTCTTTCAGGAATGCATCCGATTTCTGTCGTTGAAATATTTCACTTTTCAAACAATTTCATGTATTTCGTAGTGAGATTCCTGCAATACATTCTCTTGGCAGATAATTCAAGTGACTTTGATAGCTATATCTATAGATATACATATATATAAACTATCTTCCGCAATACTTTAAGTAATACATCGGGATGATGCTTCTGACATGATCCGTTTTCAAAATCAATCCACCCTCGCTTGAACTGCTTGATGTTACAATTGTTAGAGCAATCGCCGAAACGAAATCAGTGTGTGGTATCGTTTCCTTCATTTCCATATTGTTACATAATGTTGGTCATTGTGCTGGGGTACAACACTAAGGAAGCTACAGAGAACGGATGGTATAGTAAAATGGGGATGAGCCAAAAAATAGTATTGATTTCATCTGAGTAAAATGCATATTTCCTTTATTTGAAATTGTGTGCAGTTGATTGTAAGCTTTTGCACCTTTCAAATATCAGACATAGTAAATTATCTAAATCATTTTTGCGTTTATGACAATTATGTATGACAATACTTTGTTAGATCAATTGTCACTCTGTCAATAATTTGCAGCAGGATATCCAACCGGGATCGCCAGCCAAAAACAACTATCAAGTAGCCAAGTGACCCTGACCAGTCCGAGCATTAGAAGCGTCGTTATAATATCTACTGCTACGGTACCAGCTGTCAGTTCGTCATTCGCTACGACAGGTATAATGAAGTCGAATAATTATGAAGGCAAACTGTTATATTCATCGATCTTTTTAAGAAGCAGAACGTTATAGAACGTTAAGTCATTGGTAAACAAAGCATTATCACAGCATAATCTGTCACTCAAATGATATATCTGCTTGAAATAAGTCTGTATTGCATTAATAGGGTTTTCGTCCCATTGTATTTTGCACGCCCAATGAACTTGATCGGTTCTATGGGGCTGTACTTGTCGTACATTTTCTTGGCACATGACGGATCTGAAATGTTATGTACATGTGAGTTATATTCTACACTATTTAACATATGTATGTAGAAATTTCTCTTTGTGTTGACGTTTATTCTATAACATTTCACTTTCTCTATAACTGTGATATCTTTTCAGTGCTAGAGTAGTTGGATTAAGCAGGGTGTTAATTCTTCACTTGCATGTCTATAATGCTATAGAATATGGAATGAACGTTTACGTCCTTAGACTGAAATGCATTGGAAGTATAGTAAGTTTAGTATGATATTTATGAGATAATAGAGATTGTAAATTGGATTCTGAGTTGTATATTCATTCTTGATAGAGCTTTGTTATGGCTAACATTATCATTTGTGCAGTCCTTTATTTTAATAAGCTTATGATGAATATAAGCTTTCGCCTATTGTGAGATATCTGAAATAATATCTTTTTGAATATGAATGTTGAGTCATGAGCATGTTACCTGAATGTTCCTTAGACGAAATAATTGTGACACTCTCTGTTATCAAATCGCCACAGGATCTCCAACTAGCATCACCAGCCAAATCCAATTAACAAGTAGACAAGGGACGGCAACCACTCTTAGCACTTCAACCTTTACAAGGGTATCGTCTACTGCTTTTCCACCACTGACGTCGTCATTCGCATCAACAGGTAAGATGTTGCCAACAAATTATTAATACAAACTGTTGTAATCGTGGACATATCTAATCACCAGCACTTTAAAGATTGTATGAAGTAATTCTGAGTTTGCATTTGTCATCGTCTCAATGGTAGAAAACAGTTTTTTTCTAGTTGATTAGATGAAATATTGCTCAAATGTCGTGCTTAAACATGAGTAGACATTAAACACTAATTGAAACTGGTGTTTGTGAATGATCTCTAACGAATTTAAAATGGAATGGATAAGGGGAGAGACATCGCACAAGAGTAAAGTGTTTTAAAGTTACCTCCCTCCTTAATATTCAGCTTGGGTTCGGGACATTTGCAACATTATTGTTACCGAACTGGGAGTAGAGCATTCTACAGTAGGAACAATTCGTTATGATTGCCACGTGAATTCTTACACTCAAGTGACTATAGTCTTCTTATAATGGAAGTCTGATAATTGTTATATAATGTTATTTTTTATGAAACTGGAATCTAACAAAATTCGATTGACTCACCATATGCTTGCGATGCAGCTGTATCGACCGAACGGTTGAAATCTGTAGTCTGTAAGGAAATTCATATTAAATTATTCATTGATCGATGCCTTTTTCACGGGATCAATGGGCAACATAACCTGTTAAGAGCGTTCGCTCTCTAAAACTGATTGACATTATAGTTTTCTATTATAATACTGCAGCGTAATTTTTTATGATCCTCTATACATGGATATGACTGATTCCACTGGGATAATCTCGCCAAACATGTTCCCGCACATGACAAATCTGAAAACGTATTCACAGATGAAGTATCTCTCTTATTATTTAACATAAATGGTATCAAATATCATTGGCATTACCTTTCCCTATACAATTTAACCTTTTCTAGAATTATCAATATATTGCATGTGCTAGGATAAGCAGGTGAAACTGGGAGCTGGTTATTTACTGGTATCGCAATAATGTTACATAATGTGGGTCAACGTTGCAAACATTAATTTCACTAACTAGTTCATAATATAAGTAATGTATAGTAATGTGGGAATGAGCTAAATAAGATGATACTGTTAATTTGTGGCTAATATACTTATCTGTGCTCTGTTTTCATTAAATAAGGTGACGAATGTAAGCTTTCACGTTTCTAAAATCCAAAATAAATGTCAAAATGTCACCATATTTCCACAGGATATCCAACCAGCATCGTGAACCAAACCGCACGGACAAGTAGCCAATCGACAACGAGCACTCTGAGGACTTCAATAGTCACAACATCATCTTCTTCTATATTTCCATTCCTGACTTCATCATACATTACCACAGGTAATATGACACAAAATAATTATTTAGACAAAATTGTATAATGGTCTGTGCATTTAATGACAAACTCTGTAATGCATTATGGAAGTCATTGCCAAATACAATGTTTGATCTCCCAAACGGTTAAAAAGATAATGGATATCTTCTTGGATTAAATAACGTCTCAACGATGCGTTTATTGAATTGAACCGCTTGTGTTAACAAGAATTGCAAATGGATTTGTGACTGATAGCTAGTGCATTTCAAACGGATTGATTGATTTGAAGAGACCGTTAAAGTGTGATGCGATATAAAATAAACTCTGTCCATTAATAACTTGGCTTGGCCACATATGCTGATTTATCTTTACGCGACTGGATGTAAAGCATACCGTTGTATTAAGAAAATGGTTGACATGTAAAGTCTTACACGAAACGGACCACGCATCAATGTTTTCTTTAGCTAGATAATATAGCCCAAATTCACAATATCAGTTCCGAGAGAGACTAACAGGTGTACGCGTATTGCACACTGTAAATCTTTGCTAGATAACTATGTTCCACTCACAATGAAAATTATAATCGACTTGTAGCATATGATGGCAGATCCGTACTCTTTACTGGTCGGGATCTAAGCTGTGTCTTTAAGTAATACTTGAGTTAATGAGCGATAGTGTTTCAGTTGCACTGACGTATGAACAACCAAGATATGTACACAACGTTCAACTTCTTGAACGATATATTACCTTGAAAGTATTTCTTTTAGGAATACATCCGATTTCTGTCGATGAAATATTTCACTTTTCAAACAATTTCATGTATTTCTTAGCGAGATTCTTGCAATACATTCTCTTGGCAGATTATTCAAGTGACTTGGATAGCTATATCTATAGATATACATATCTATAAACTATCTTCCGCAATACTTTACGTAATACATCGGGATGATGCTTCTGACATGATCCGTTTTCAAAATCAATCCACCCTCGCTTGAACTGCTAGATGTTACAATTGTTAGAGCAATCGCCGACACGAAATCAGTGTGTGGTATCGCTTCCTTCATTTCCATATTGTTACATAATGTTGGTCATTGTGCTGGGGTACAACACTAAGGAAGCTACAGAGAAGGGATGGTATAGTAAAATGGGGATGAGCCAAAAAATAGTATTGATTTCATCTGAGTAAAATGCATATTTCCTTTATTTGAAATTGTCTGCAGTTGATTGTAAGCTTTTGCACCTTTCAAATATCAGACATAGTAAATTATCTAAATCATTTTTGCGTCTATGACAATTCTGTATGACAATACTTTGTTAGATCAATTGTCACTCTGTCAATAATTTGCAGCAGGATATCCAACCGGGATCGCCAGCCAAAAACAACTATCAAGTAGCCAAGTGACCCTGACCAGTCCGAGCATTAGAAGCGTCGTTATAATATCTACTGCTACGGTACCAGCTTTCAGTTCGTCATTCGCTACGACAGGTATAATGAAGTCAAATAATTATGAATGCAAACTGTTATACTCATCGATCTTTTTAAGAAGCAGAACGTTATAGAACGTTAAGTCATTGGTAAACAAAGCATTATCACAGCATAATCTGTCACTCAAATGAAATATCTGCTTGAAATAAGTCTGTATTGCATTAATAGGGTTTTCGTCCCATTGTATTTTGCACGCCCAATGAACTTGATCGGTTCTATGGGGCTGTACTTGTCGAACATTTTCTTGGCACATGACGGATCTGAAATGTTATGTACATGTGAGTTATATTCTACACTATTTAACATATGTATGTAGAAATTTCTCTTTGTGTTGACGTTTATTCTATAACATTTCACTTTCTCTATAACTATGATATCTTTTCAGTGCTAGAGTAGTTGGATTAAGGAGGGTGTTAATTCTTCACTTGCATGTCTATAATGCTATAGAATATGGAATGAAAGTTTACGTCCTTAGACTAAAATGCATTGGAAGTATAGTAAGTTTAGTATAATATTTATGAGATAATAGAGATTGTAAATTGGATTCTGAGTTGTATATTCATTCTTGATAGAGCTTTTTTATGGCTAACATTGTCATTTGTGCAGTCCTTTATTTTAATAAGCTGATGATGAATATAAGCTTTCGCCTATTGTGAGATATCTGAAATAATATCTTTTTGAACATGAATGTTGAGTCATGAGCATGTTACCTGAATGTTCCTTAGACGAAATAATTGTGACACTCTCTGTTATCAAATCGCCACAGGATCTCCAACTAGTATCACCAGCCAAATCGAATTAACAAGTAGACAAGGGACGGCAACCATTCTTAGCACTTCAAGCTTTACAAGGGTATCGTCTACTGCTTTTCCACCACTGACGTCGTCATTTGCATCAACAGGTAAGATGTTGCCAACAAATTATGAATACAAAGTGTTGTAATCGTGGACATATTTATTCACCAGCACTTTAAAGATTTAATGAAGTAGTTCTGAGTTTGCATTTGTCATCGTCTCAATGGTAGAACACAGTTTTTTCTAGTTGATTAGATGAAATACTGCTGAAATGTCGTGCTTAAATATGAGTAGACATTAAACTCTAATTGAAACTGGTGTTTGTGAATGACCTCTAACGAATTTGAAATGGAATGGATAAGGGGAGAGACATCGCACAAGAGTAAAGTGCTTTGAAGTTAACTCCCTCCTTAATATTCAGCTTGGGTTAGGGACATTTGCAACGTTATTGTTACCGAACTGGGAGTAGAGCATTCTACACTAGGAACAATTCGTTATTCTTACCACGTGAAGTCTTACACTCAAGTGACTATAGTCTTCTTATAATGGAAGTCTGATAATTGTTATATAATGTTATTTTTTATGAAACTGGAATCTAACAAAATTCGATTGACTCACCATATGCTTCCGATGCAGCTGTATCGACCGAACGGTTGAAATCTGTAGTCTGTAAGGAAATTCATATTAAATTATTCATTGATCGATGCCTTTTTCACGGGATCAATGGGCAACATAACCTGTTAAGAGCGTTCGCTCTCTTAAACTGATTGACATTATAGTTTTCTATTATAATACTGCAGCGTAATTTTTTATGATCCTCTATACATGGATATGACTGATTCCACTGGGATAATCTCGCTAAACATGTTCCCGCACATGACTGATCTGAAAACGTATTCACAAATGAAGTTATCTCTCTTATTTTTTAACATAAATGGTATCAAATATCATTGGCATTACCTTTCCCTATACAATTTAACCTTTTCTAGAATCATCAATATATTGCATGTGCTAGGATAAGCAGGTGAAACTGGGAGCTGGTTATTTACTGGTATCGCAATAATGTTACATAATGTGGGTCAACGTTGCAAACATTAATTTCACTGACTAGTTCATAATATAAGTAATGTATAGTAATGTGGGAATGAGCTAAAGAAGATAATACTGTTAATTTGTGACTAATATACTTATCTGTGTTCTGTTTTCTTTAAAAAAGGTGACGAATGTAAGCTTCCACGTTTCTAAAATCCAAAATAAATGTCAAAATATCACCATATTTCCACAGGATATCCAACCAGCATCGTGAACCAAACCGCACGGACAAGTAGCCAATCGACAACGACCACTCTGAGGACTTCAATAGTCACAACATCATCTTCTTCTATCTTTCCATTCCTGACTTCATCGTACATTACCACAGGTAATATGAAACAAAATAATTATTTAGACAAAATTGAATAACGGTCTGTGCATTTAATGACAAACTCTGTAATGCATTACGGAAGTCACTGCGAAATACAATGTTAAATCTCCCAAACGGTTGAACAGATAATGGATATCTTCTTGGATTAAATAACGTCTCAACGATGCGTTTATTGAACCGCTTGTGTTAACAAGAATTGCAAATGGATTTGTGACTGATAGCTAGTGCATTCTAAACGGATTGATTAATGGAAGAGCCCGTGAAAGTGTGATGCGATATTAAATAAACTTTGTCCATTAATTAACTTGGCTTGGCCACATGGGATGCTTTTTCATTACCCGACTAGATGTAAAGCATACCGTTGTATTAATAAAATGGTTGACATGTAAAGTCTTACACGAAACGGACCACCCATCAATGTTTTCTTTAGCTAGATAATATAGCCCAAATTCACAATGTCAATTCCGAGAGAGACTAACAGGTGTACGCGTATCGCACACTGTAAATCTTTGCTAGATAACTATGTTCCACTCACAATGAAAATTATAATCGACTTGTAGCATATGATGGCAGATCCATACTCTTTAATGGTTGGGATCTAAGCTGTGTCTTTAATTAATACTTTAGTTAATGAGCAATAGTGTTTCAGTTGCACTGACGTATGAAGAACCAAGATATGTACACAACGTTCAACTTCTTGAACGATATATTACCTTGAAAGTATTTCTTTCAGGAATGCATCCGATTTCTGTCGTTGAAATCTTTCACTTTTCAAACAATTTTATGTATTTCGTAGTGAGATTCTTGCAATACATTCTCTGGGCAGATAATTCAAGTGACTTTGATAGCTATATCTATAGATATACATATATATAAACTATCTTCCGCAATACTTTACGTAATACATCGGGATGATGCTTCTGACGTGATCCGTTTTCTAAATCAATCCACCCTCGCTTGAACTGCTTGATGTTAAAATTGTTAGAGCAATCGCCGAGACGAAATCAGGGTGTGGTGTCGTTTCCTTCATTACTATATTGTTACATAATGTTGGTCATTGTGCACTAAGGTAGCTACAGAGAACGGATGGTATAGTAAAATGGGGATGAGCCAAAAAATAGTATTGATTTCATCTGAGTAAAATGCATATGTCCTTTATTAGAAATTGTCTGCAGTTGATTGTAAGCTTTTGCACCTTTCAAATATCAGACATAGTAAATTATCTAAATCATTTTTGCGTCTATGACAATTCTGTATGACAATACTTTATTAGATCAATTGTCACTCTGTCAATAATTTGCAGCAGGATATCCAACCGGGATCGCCAGCCAAAAACAACTATCAAGTAGCCAAGTGACCTTGACCAGTCCGAGCATTAGAAGCGTCGTTATAATATCTACTGCTACGGTACCAGCTGTCAGTTCGTCATTCGCTACGACAGGTAAAATGAAGTCAAATAATTATGAAAGCAAACTGTTATACTCATCGATCTTTTAAAGAAGCAGAACGTTATAGAACGTTAAGTCATTGGTAAACAAAGCATTATCACAGCATAATCTGTCACTCAAATGATATATCTGCTTGAAATAAGTCTGTATTGTATTAATAGGGTTTTCGTCCCATTGTATTTTGCACGCCCAATGAACTTGATCGGTTCTATGGGGCTGTACTTTTCGAACATTTTCTTGGCACATGACGGATCTGAAATGTTATGTACATGTGAGTTATATTCTACACTATTTAACATATGTATGTAGAAATTTCTCTTTGTGTTGACGTTTATTCTATAACATTTCACTTTCTCTATAACTATGATATCTTTTCAGTGCTAGAGTAGTTGGATTAAGCAGGGTGTTAATTCTTCACTTGCATGTCTATAATGCTATAGAATATGGAATGAAAGTTTACGTCCTTAGACTAAAATGCATTGGAAGTATAGTAAGTTTAGTATGATATTTATGAGATAATAGAGATTGTAAATTGGATTCTGAGTTGTATATTCATTCTTGATAGAGCTTTGTTATGGCTATCATTGTCATTTGTGCAGTCCTTTATTTTAATAAGCTGATGATGAATATAAGCTTTCGCCTATTGTGAGATATCTGAAATAATATCTTTTTGAACATGAATTTTGAGTCATGAGCATGTTACCTGAATGTTCCTAAGACGAAATAATTGTGACACTCTCTGTTATCAAATCGCCACAGGATCTCCAACTAGTATCACCAGCCAAATCGAATTAACAAGTAGACAAGGGACAGCAACCACTCTTAGCACTTCAAGCTTTACAAGGGTATCGTCTACTGCTTTTCTACCACTGACGTCGTCATTCGCATCAACAGGTAAGATGTTGCTAACAAATTATGAATACAAAGTGTTGTAATCGTGGACATATTTATTCACCAGCACTTTAAAGATTGAATGAAGTAGTTCTGAGTTTGCATTTGTCATCGTCTCAATGGCAGAACACAGTTTTTTCTAGTTGATTAGATGAAATACTGCTCAAATGTCGTTCTTAAATATGAGTAGACATTAAACTCTAATTGAAACTGGTGTTTGTGAATGACCTCTAACGAATTTGAAATGGAATGGATAAGGGGAGATACATCGCACAAGAGTAAAGTGCTTTGAAGTTAACTCCCTCCTTAATATTCAGCTTGGGTTCGGGACATTTGCAACGTTATTGTTACCGAACTGGGAGTAGAGCATTCTACAGTAGGAACATTTCGTTATTCTTACCACGTGAAGTCTTACACTCAAGTGACTATAGTCTTCTTATAATGGAAGTCTGATAATTGTTATATAATGTTATTTTTTATGAAACTGGAATCTAACAAAATTCGATTGACTCACCATATGCTTCCGATGCAGCTGTATCGACCGAACGGTTGAAATCTGTAGTCTGTAAGTAAATTCATATTAAATTATTCATTCATAGATGCCTTTTTCACGGGATCAATGGGCAACATAACCTGTTAAGAGCGTTCGCTCTCTTAAACTGATTGACATTATAGTTTTCTATTATAATACTGCAGCGTAATTTTTTATGATCCTCTATACATGGATATGACTGATTCCACTGGGATAATCTCGCTAAACATGTTCCCGCACATGACTGATCTGAAAACGTATTCACAGATGAAGTATCTCTCTTATTTTTTAACATAAATGGTATCAAATATCATTGGCATTACCTTTCCCTATACAATTTAACCTTTTCTAGAATCATCAATATAATGCATGTACTAGGATAAGCAGGTGAAACTGGGAGCTGGTTATTTACTGGTATCGCAATAATGTTACATAATGTGGGTCAACGTTGCAAACATTAATTTCACTAACTAGTTCATAATATAAGTAATGTATAGTAATGTGGGAATGAGCTAAATAAGATAATACTGTTAATTTGTGACTAATATACTTATCTGTGTTCTGTTTTCATTAAAAATGGTGACGAATGTAAGCTTTCACGTTTCAAAAATCCAAAATAAATGTCAAAATATCACCATATTTACACAGGATATCCAACCAGCATCGTGAACCAAACCGCACGGACAAGAAGCCAAGCGACAACGAGCACTCTGAGGACTTCAATAGTCACAACATCATCTTCTTCTATCTTTCCATTCCTGACTTCATCGTACATTACCACAGGTAATATGACACAAAATAATTATTTAGACAAAATTAAATAACGGTCTGTGCATTTAATGACAAACTCTGTAATGCATTACGGAAGTCACTGCAAAATACAATGTTAAATCTCCCAAACGGTTGATTAGATAATGGATATCTTCTTGGATTAAATAACGTCTCAACGATGCGTTTATTGAACCGCTTGTGTTAACAAGAATTGCAAATGGATTTGTGACTGATAGCTAGTGCATTTTAAACGGATTGATTAATGGAAGAGCCCGTTAAAGTGTGATGCGATATAAAATAAACTCTGTCCATTAATTAACTTGGCTTGGCCACATATGCTGCTTTATCATTACCCGACTGGATGTAAAGCATACCGTTGTATTAGGAAAATGGTTGACATGTAAAGTCTTACACGAAACGGACCACCCATCAATGTTTTCTTTAGCTAGATAATATAGCCCAAATTCACAATCTCAATTCCGAGAGAGACTAACAGGTGTACGCGTATTGCACACTGTAAATCTTTGCTAGATAACTATGTTCCACTCACAATGAAAATTATAATCGACTTGTAGCATATGATGGCAGATCCGTACTCTTTACTGGTCGGGATCTAAGCTGTGTCTTTAATTAATACTTTAGTTAATGAGCAATAGTGTTTCAGTTGCACTGACGTATGAACAACCAAGATATGTACACAACGTTCAACTTCTTGAACGATATATTACCTTGAAAGTATTTCTTTCAGGAATGCATCCGATTTGTCGTTGAAATATTTCACTTTTCAAACAATTTCATGTATTTCGTAGTGAGATTCTTGCAATGCATTCTCTGGGCAGATAATTCAAGTGACTTTGATAGCTATATCTATAGATATACATATATATAAACTATCTTCCGCAATACTTTACGTAATACATCGGGATGATGCTTTTGACATGATCCGTTTTCAAAATCAATCCACTCTCGCTTGAACTGCTTGATGTTACAATTGTTAGAGCAATCACCGAGACGAAATCAGTGCGTGGTATCGTTTCCTTCATTTCCATATTGTTACATAATGTTGGTCATTGTGCTGGTGTACAACACTAAGGAAGCTACAGAGAACGGATGGTATAGTAAAATGGGGATGAGCCAAAAAATAGTATTGATTTCATCTGAGTAAAATGGATATTTCCTTTATTTGAAATTGTCTGTAGTTGATTGTAAGCTTTTGCACCTTTCAAATATCAGACATAGTAAATTATCTAAATCGTTTTTGCGTCTTTGACAATTCTGTATGACAATACTTTGTTAGATCAATTGTCACTCTGTCAATAATTTGCAGAAGGATATCCAACCGGGATCGCCAGCCAAAAACAACTATCAAGTAGCCAAGTGACCCTGACCAGTCCGAGCATTAGAAGCGTCGTTATAGTATCTACTGCTATGGTTCCAGCTGTCAGTTCGTCATTCGCTACGACAGGTATAATGAAGTCAAAAAATTATGAAGGCAAACTGTTATACTCATCGATATTTGTAAGAAGCAGAACGTTATAGAACGTTACGTAATAGGTAAACAAAGCATTATCACAGCATACTCTGTCACTCAAATGATATATCTGCTTGAAATAAGTCTGTATTGCATTAATAGGGTGTTCGTCCCATTGTATTTTGCACGCCCAATGAACTTGATCGGTTCTATGGGGCTGTACTTGTCGAACATTTTCTTGGAACATGACGGATCTGAAAAGTTATGTACATGTGAGTTATATTCTACACTATTTAACATATGTATGTGGAAATTTCTTTGTGTTGACGTTTATTCTATAACATTTCACTTTCTCTATAACTGTGATATCTTTTCAGTGCTAGAGTAGTTGGATTAAGCAGGGTGTTAATTCTTCACTTGCATGTCTATAATGCTATAGAATATGGAATGAAAGTTTACGTCCTTAGACTAAAATGCATTGGAAGTATAGTAAGTTTAGTATGATATTTATGAGATAATAGAGATTGGAAATTGAATTCTGAGTTGTATATTCATTCTTTTTAGAGCTTTGTTATGGCTTACATTGTCATTTGTGCAGTTCTTTTTTTTAATAAGCTGATGCTGAATATAAGCTTTCGCCTATTGTGGGATATCTGAAATAATATCTTTTTGAACATGAATGTTGAGTCATGAGCATGTTACCTGAATGTTCCTTAGACGAAATAATTGTGACACTCTCTGTTATCAAATCGCCAAAGGATCTCCAACTAGTATCACCAGCCAAATCGAATTAACAAGTAGACAAGGGACGGCAACCACTCTTAGCACTTCAAGCTTTACAAGGGTATCGTCTACTTCTTTTCTACCACTGACGTCGTCATTCGCATCAACAGGTAAGATGTTGCTAACAAATTATGAATACAAAGTGTTGTAATCGTGTACATATTTATTCACCAGCACTTTAAAGATTGGATGAAGTAGTTCTGAGTTTGCATTTGTCATCGTCTCAATGGTAGAACACAGTTTTTTCTAGTTGATTAGATGAAATACTGCTCAAATGTCGTGCTTGAACATGAGTAGACATTAAACTCTAATTGAAACTGGTGTTTGTGAATGATCTCTAACGAATTTGAAATGGAATGGATAAGGGGAGAGACATCGCACAAGAGTAAGGTGTTTTAAAGTTACCTCCCTCCTTAATATTCAGCTTGGGTTAGAGCATTCTACAGTAGGAACAATTTGTTATGATTGCCACGTGAAGTCTTACACTCAAGTGACTAAAGTTTTGTTATAATGGAAGTCTGATAATTGTTTTATAATGTTATTTTTTATGAAACAGGAATCTAGGAAAATTCGGTTGACTCACCATATGCTTCCGATACAGCTGTATCGACCGAACGGTTGAAATCTGTTGTCTGTAAGGAATTTCATATTAAATTATTTATTGATCGATGCCTCTTTCACGGGATCAATGGGCAACATAAACTGTTAAGAGCGTTCTCTCTCTTAAACTGATTGACATTATAATTTTCTATTATAATACTGCAGTGTAATTTTTTTATGATTCTCTATACATGAATATGACTGATTCCACTGGGAGAATCTCGCCAAACATGTTCCAGCACATAACTGATCTGAAAACGTATTCACAGATGAAGTATCTCTCTTATTTTTTAACATAAATGGTATCAAATATCATTGGCATTACCTTTCCCTATACAATTTAACCTTTTCTAGAATCATCAATATATTGCATGTGCTAGGATAAGCAGGTGAAACTGGGAGCTTATTATTTACTGGTATCGCAATAATGTTACATAATGTGGGTCAACGCTGCAAACATTAATTTCACTAACTAGTTCATAATATAAGTAATGTATAGTAATGTGGGAATGAGCTAAATAAGATAATACTGTTAATTTGTGACTAATATTCTTATCTGTGTTCTGTTTTCATTAAATAAGGAGACGAATGTAAGCTTTCACGTTTCTAAAATCCAAAATAATTGTCAAAATGTCACCATATTGCCACAGGATATCCAACCAGCATCGTGGACCAAACCGCACGGACAAGTAGCCAATCGACAACTATCACTTTGAGGACTTCAATAGTCACAACATCATCTTCTTCTATCTTTCCATTCCTGACTTCATCATACATTACCACAGGTAATATGAAACAAAAAAATTATTTAGACAAAATTGTATGATGGTCTGTGCATTTAATGACAAACTCTGTAATGCATTACGGAAGTCACTGCGAAATAAAATGTTTGATCTCCCAAACGGTTGAACAGATAATGGATATCTTCTTGGATTAAATAACGTCTCAACGATGCGTTTATTGAACCTCTTGTGTTAACTAGAATTGCAAATGGATTTGTGACTGATAGCTAGTGCATTTTAAACGGATTGATTAAGGGAAGAGACCGTTAAAGTGTGATACGATATAAAATAAACTCTGTCCATTAATTAACTTGGCTTGGCCACATATGCTGCTTTATCATTACCCGACTGGATGTAAAGCATTCCGTTGTATTAGGAAAATGGTTGATATCTAAAGTCATACACGAAACGGACCATCCATCAATGTTTTCTTTACCTAGATAATATAGCCCAAATCCACAATGTCAATTCCGAGAGTGACTAACAGGTATGCGCGAACTGCACACTGTAAATCTTTGGTAAATAACTATGTTCCACTCACAATGAAAATTATAATCGACTTGTATCATATGATGGCAGATCCGTACTCTTTTCTGGTCGGGATCTAAGTTGTGTCTTTAAGTAATACTTTAGTTAATGAGCGAAAGTGTTTCAGTTGCACTGACGTATGAAGAACCCAGATATGTACACAGCGTTCAACTTCTTGAACGATATATTACCTTGATAGTATTTTTTTTAGGAATAGATCCGATTTCTGTCGTTGAAATATTTCACTTTTCAAACAATTTCATGTATTTCTTAGCGAAATTCTTGCAATACATTCTTTTGGCAGATTATTCAAGTGACTTTGATAGCTATATCTATAGATATACATATATATAAACTATCTTCCGCAATACTTTACGTAATACATCGGGATGATGCTTCTGACATGATCCGTTTTCAAAATCAATCCACCCTCGCTTGAACTGCTAGATGTTACAATTGTTAGAGCAATTGCCGAAACGAAATCAGTGTGTGGTATCGCTTCCTTCATTTCCATATTGTTACATAATGTTGGTCATTGTGCTGGTGTACAACACTAAGGAAGCTACAGAGAACGGATGGTATAGTAAAATGGGGATGAGCCAAAAAATAGTATTGATTTCATCTGAGTAAAATGGATGTTTCCTTTATTTGAAATTGTCTGCAGTTGATTGTAAGCTTTTGCACCTTTCAAATATCAGACATAGTAAATTATCTAAATCATTTTTGCGTCTATGACAATTCTGTATGACAATATTTTGTTAGATCAATTGTCACTCTGTCAATAATTTGCAGCAGGATATCCAACCGGGATCGCCAGCCAAAAACAACTATCAAGTAGCCAAGTGACGCTGACCAGTCCGAGCATTAGAAGCGTCGTTATAGTATCTACTGCTACGGTACCAGCTTTCAGTTCGTCATTCGCTACGACAGGTATAATGAGTTCAAATAATTATGAAGGCAAACTGTTATACTCATCGATCTTTTTAAGAAGCAGAACCTTATAGAACGTTACGAAACTGGTAAACAAAGCATTATCACAGCATAATCTGTCACTCAAATGATATATCTGCTTGAAATAAGTCTGTATTGCATTAATAGGGTTTTCGTCCCATTGTATTTTGCACGCCCAATGAACTTGATCGGTTCTATGGGGCTGTACTTGTCGAACATTTTCTTGGCACATGACGGATCTGAAATGTTATGTACATGTGAGTTATATTCTACACTATTTAACATATGTATGTATAAATTTCTCTTTGTGTTGACGTTTATTCTATAACATTTTACTTTCTCTATAACTGTGATATCTTTTCAGTGCTAGAGTAGTTGGATTAAGCAGGGTGTTAATTCTTCACTTGCATGTCTATAATGCTATAGAATATGGAATGAAAGTTTACGTCCTGAGACTAAAATGCATTGGAAGTATAGTAAGTTTAGTATGATATTTATGAGATAATAGAGATTGGAAATTGAATTCTGAGTTGTATATTCATTCTTTTTAGAGCTTTGGTATGGCTAACATTGTCATTTGTGCAGTTCTTTATTTTAATAAGCTGATGCTGCATATAAGCTTTCGCCTATTGTGGGATATCTGAAATAATATCTTTTTGAACATGAATGTTGAGTCATGAGCATGTTACCTGAATGTTCCTTAGACGAAATAATTGTGACACTCTCTGTTATCAAATCGCCACAGGATCTCCAACTAGCATCACTCGCCAAATCCAATTAACAAGTAGACAAGGGACGGCAATCACTCTTAGCACTTCAAGCTTTACAAGAGTATCGTCTACTGCTTTTCTACCACTGACGTCGTCATTCGCATCAACAGGTAAGATGTTGCCAACAAATATATGAATACAAAGTGTTGTAATCGTGGACATATTTACTCACCAGCACTTTAAAAATTGGATGAAGTAGTTCTGAGTTTGCATTTGTCATCGTCTCAATGGAAGAACACAGTTTTTTCTAGTTGATTAGATGAAATACTGCTCAAATGTCGAGCTTAAACATGAGTAGACATTAAACTCTAATTGAAACTGGTTTTTGTGAATGACCCCTAACGAATTTGAAATGGAATGGATAAGGGGTAAGACATCGCACAAGAGTAAAGTGTTTTGAAGTTAACTCCCTTCTTAATATTTAGCTTGGGTTAGGGACATTTGCAACGTTATTGTTACCGAACTGGGAGTAGAGCATTCTACAGTAGGAACAATTCGTTATGATTGCCACGTGAAGTCTTACACTCAAGTGACTATAGTCTTCTTATAATGGAAGTCTGATAAGTGTTATATAATGTTTTTTTTATGAAACTGGAATCTAAAATAATTCGATTGACTCACCATATGCTTCCGATGCAGCTGTATCGACCTAACGGTTGAAATCTGTTGTCTGTAAGGAAATTCATATTAAATTATTCATTGATCGATGCCTCTTACACGGGATCAATGGGCAACATAACCTTTTAAGAGCGTTCTCTCTTTTAAACTGATTGACATTATAATTTTCTATTATAATACTGCAGTGTAATTTTTTATGATCATCCATACATGAATGTGACTGATTCCACTGGGTGAATCTCGCGAAACATGTTCCAGCACATGACTGATCTGAAAACGTATTCACAGATGAAGTATCTCTCTTATTTTTTAACATAAATGGTATCAAATATCATTGGCATTACCTTTCCCTATACAATTTAACCTTTTCTAGAATCATCAATATAATGCATGTGCTAGGATAAGCAGGTGAAACTGGGAGCTGGTTATTTACTGGTATCGCAATAATGTTACATAATGTGAGTCAACGTTGCAAACATTAATTTCACTAACTAGTTCATAATATAAGTAATGTATAGTAATGTGGGAATGAGCTAAATAAGATAATAATGTTAATTTGTGACTAATATACTTATCTGTGTTCTGTTTTCATTAAATAAGGTGACGAATGTAAGCTTTCACGTTTCTAAAATCCAAAATAAATGTCAAAATATCACCATATTTCCACAGGATATCCAACCAGCATCGTGAACCAAACCGCACGGACAAGTAGCCAATCGACAACGAGCACTCTGAGGACTTCAATAGTCACAACATCATCTTATTCTATCTTTCCATTCCTGACTTCATCGTACATTACCACAGGTAATATGACACAAAATAATTATTTAGACAAAACAGAATAACGGTGTGTGCATTTAATGACAAACTCTCTAATGCATTACGGAAGTCACTGCGAAATACAATGTTTGATCTCCCAAACGGTTGATTAGATAATGGATATCTTCTTGGATTAAATAACGTCTCAACGATGCGTTTATTGAACCGCTTGTTAACAAGAATTGCAGATGGATTTGTGACTGATAGCTAGTGCATTCTAAACGGATTGATTAATGGAAGAGCCCGTTAAAGTGTGATGCGATATAAAATAAACTCTGTCTATTAATTAACTTGGCTTGGCCACATGTGATGCTTTTTCATTACCCGACTGGATGTAAAGCATACCGTTTTATTAAGAAAATGGTTGACATGTAAAGTCTTACACGAAACGGACCACCCATCAATGTTTTCTTTAGCTACATAATATAGCCCAAATTCACAATGTCAATTCCGAGAAAAACTAACAGGTGTACGCGTATTGTACACTGTAAATCTTTGCTAGATAACTATGTTCCACTCACAATGAAAATTATAATCGACTTGTAGCATATGATGGCAGATCCGTACTCTTTACTGGTCGGGATCTAAGCTGTGTCTTTTATTAATACTTGGGTTAATGAGCAATAGTGTTTCAGTTGCACTGACGTATGAAGAACCAAGATATGTACACAACCTTCAACTTCTTGAACGATATATTACCTTGAAAGTATTTCTTTCAGGAATGCATCCGATTTCTGTCGTTGAAATATTTCACTTTTCAAACATTTTCATGTATTTCGTAGTGAGATTCTTGCAATACATTCTCTTGGCAGATAATTCAAGTGACTTTGATAGCTATATCTATAGATATACATATATATAAACTATCTTCCGCAATACTTTACGTAATACATCGGGACGATGCTTCTGACATGATCCGTTTTCAAAATCAATCCACCCTCGCTTGAACTGCTTGATGTTAAAATTGTTAGAGCAATCGCCGAAACGAAATCAGTGTGTGGTATCGTTTCCTTCATTTCCATATTGTTACATAATGTTGGTCATTGTGCTGGGGTACAACACTAAGGAAGCTACAGAGAACGGATGGTATAGTAAAATGGGGATGAGCCAAAAAATAGTATTGATTTCATCTGAGTAAAATGCATATTTCCTTTATTTGAAATTGTCTGCAGTTGATTGTAAGCTTTTGCACCTTTCAAATATCAGACATAGTAAATTATCTAAATCATTTTTGCGTCTATGACAATTCTGTATGACAATACTTTGTTAGATCAATTGTCACTCTGTCAATAATTTGCAGCAGGATATCCAACTGGGATCGCCAGCCAAAAACAACTATCAAGTAGCCAAGTGACCCTGACCAGTCCGAGCATTAGAAGCGTCGTTATAATATCTACTGCTACGGTACCAGCTCTCAGTTCGTCATTCTCTACGAGAGGTATAATGAAGTCAAATAATTATGAAGGCAAACTGATATACTCATCGATCTTTTTAAGAAGCAGAACGTTATAGAACGTTAAGTCATTGGTAAACAAAGCATTATCACAGCATAATCTGTCACTCAAATGATATATCTGCTTGAAATAAGTCTGTATTGCATTAATAGGGTTTTCGTCCCATTGTATTTTGCACGCCCAATGAACTTGATCGGTTCTATGGGGCTGTACTTGTCGAACATTTTCTTGGCACATGACGGATCTGAAATGTTATGTACATGTGGGTTATATTCTACACTATTTAACATATGTATGTGGAAATTTCTCTTTGTGTTGACGTTTGTTCTATAACATTTCACTTTCTCTATAACTGTGATATCTTTTCAGTGCTAGAGTAGTTGGATTAAGCAGAGTGTTAATTCTTCACTTGCATGTCTATAATGCTATAGAATATGGAATGAAAGTTTACGTCCTGAGACTAAAATGCATTGGAAGTATAGTAAGTTTAGTATGATATTTATGAGATAATAGAGATTGTAAATTGAATTCTGAGTTGTATATTCATTCTGTTTAGAGCTTTGTTATGGCTAACATTGTCATTTGTGAAGTTCTTTATTTTAATAAGCTGATGCTGCATATAAGCTTTCGCCTATTGTGGGATATCTGAAATAATATCTTTTTGAACATGAATGTTGAGTCATGAGCATGTTACCTGAATGTTCCTTAGACGAAATAATTGTGACACTCTCTGTTATCAAATCGCCACAGGATCTCCAACTAGCGTCACAAGCCAAATCCAATTAACAAGTAGACAAGGGACGGCAATCACTCTTAGCACTTCAAGCTTTACAAGGGTATCGTCTACTGCTTTTCTACCACTGACGTCGTCATTCGCATCAACAGGTAAGATGTTGCCAACAAATATATGAATACAAAGTGTTGTAATCGTGGACATATTTACTCACCAGCACTTTAAAGATTGGATGAAGTAGTTCTGAGTTTGCATTTGTCATCGTCTCAATGGAAGAACACAGTTTTTTCTAGTTGATTAGATGAAATACTGCTCAAATGTCGAGCTTAAACATGAGTAGACATTAAACTCTAATTGAAACTGGTTTTTGTGAATGACCCCCAACGAATTTAAAATGGAATGGATAAGGGGAGAGACATCACACAAGAGTAAAGTGTTTTGAAGTTAACTCCCTCCTTAATATTCAGCTTGGGTTAGGGACATTTGCAATGTTATTGTTACCGAACTGGGAGTAGAGCATTCTACAGTAGGAACAATTCGTTATGATTGCCACGTGAAGTCTTACACTCAAGTGACTATAGTCTTCTTATCATGGAAGTCTGATAAGTGTTATATAATGGTTTTTTTTTATGAAACTGGAATCTAAAAAAATTCGATTGACTCACCATATGCTTCCGATGCAGCTGTATCGACCGAACGGCTGAAATCTGTTGTCCGTAAGGAAATTCATATTAAATTATTCATTGACCGATGCCTCTTTCACGGGATCAATGGGCAACATAACCTTTTAAGAGCATTCTCTCTCTTAAACTGATTGAGATTATAATTTTCTATTATAATACTGCAGCGTAATTTTTTATGATCATCCATCCATGAATATGACTGATTCCACTGGGAGAATCTCGCCAAACATGTTCCAGCACATGACTGATCTGAAAACGTATTCACAGATGAAGTATCTCTCTTATTTTTTAACATAAATGGTATCAAATATCATTGGCATTACCTTTCCCTATACAATTTGACCTTTTCTAGAATCATCAATATAATGCATGTGCTAGGATAAGCAGGTGAAACTGGGAGCTGGTTATTTACTGGTATCGCAATAATGTTACATTATGTGGATCAACGTAGCAAACATTAATTTCACTAACTAGTTCATAATATAAGTAATGTATAGTAATGTGGGAATGAGCTAAATAAGATAATAATGTTAATTTGTGACTAATATACTTATCTGTGTTCTGTTTTCATTAAAAAAGGTGACGAATGTAAGCTTTCACGTTTCTAAAATCTAAAATAAATGTCAAAATATCACCATATTTCCACAGGATATCCAACCAGCATCGTGAACCAAACCGCACGGACAAGTAGCCAATCGACAACGAGCACTCTGAGGACTTCAATAGTCACAACATCATCTTCTTCTATCTTTCCATTCCTGACTTCATCATACATTACCACAGGTAATATGACACAAAATAATTATTTAGACAGAATTGAATAACGGTCTGTGCATTTAATGACAAACTCTGTAATGCATTACGGAAGTCACTGCGAAATACAATGTTTGATCTCCCAAACGGTTGATTAGATAATGGATATCTTCTTGGATTAAATAACGTCTCAACGATGCGTTTATTGAACCGCTTGTTAACAAGAATTGCAGATGGATTTGTGACTGATAGCTAGTGCATTCTAAACGGATTGATTAATGGAAGAGCCCGTTAAAGTGTGATGCGATATAAAATAAACTCTGTCCATTAATTAACTTGGCTTGGCCACATGTGATGCTTTTTCATTTCCCGACTGGATGTAAAGCATACCGTTGTATTAAGAAAATGGTTGACATGTAAAGTCTTACACGAAACGGACCACCCATCAATGTTTTCTTTAGCTAGATAATATAGCCCAAATTCACAATGTCAATTCCGAGAGAGACTAACACGTGTACGCGTATTGCACACTGTAAATCTTTGCTAGATAACTATGTTCCACTCACAATGAAAATTATAATCGACTTGTAGCATATGATGGCAGATCCGTACTCTTTACTGGTCGGGATCAAAGCTGTGTCTTTAATTAATACTTGAGTTAATGAGCAATAGTGTTTCAGTTGCACTGACGTATGAAGAACCAAGATATGTACACAACCTTCAACTTCTTGAACGTTATATTACCTTGAAAGTATTTCTTTCAGGAATGCATCCGATTTCTGTCGTTGAAATATTTCACTTTTCAAACAATTTCATGTATTTCGTAGTGAGATTCTTGCAATACATTATCTTGGCAGATAATTCAAGTGACTTTGATAGCTATATCTATAGATATACATATATATAAACTATCTTCCGCAATACTTTACGCAATACATCGGGATGATGCTTCTGACATGATCCGTTTTCAAAATCAATCCACCCTCGCTTGAACTGCTTGATGTTAAAATTGTTAGAGCAATCGCCGAAACGAAATCAGTGTGTGGTATCGTTTCCTTCATTTCCATATTGTTACATAATGTTGGTCATTGTGCTGGGGTACAACACTAAGGAAGCTACAGAGAACGGATGGTATAGTAAAATGGGGATGAGCCAAAAAATAGTATTGATTTCATCTGAGTAAAATGCATATTTCCTTTATTTGAAATTGTCTGCAGTTGATTGTAAGCTTTTGCACCTTTCAAATATCAGACATAGTAAATTATCTAAATCATTTTTGCGTCTATGACAATTCTGTATGACAATACTTTGTTAGATCAATTGTCACTCTGTCAATAATTTGCAGCAGGATATCCAACCGGGATCGCCAGCCAAAAACAACTATCAAGTAGCCAAGTGACCCTGAACAGTCCGAGCATTAGAAGCGTCGTTATAATATCTACTGCTACGGTACCAGCTGTCAGTTCGTCATTCGCTACGACAGGTATAATGAAGTCAAATAATTATGAAGGCAAACTGTTATACTCATCGATCTTTTTAAGAAGCAGAACGTTATAGAACGTTAAGTCATTGGTAAACTATGCATTATCACAGCATAATCTGTCACTCAAATGATATATCTGCTTGAAATAAGTCTGTATTGCATTAATAGGGTTTTCGTCCCATTGTATTTTGCACGCCCAATGAACTTGATCGGTTCTATGGGGATGTACTTGTCGAACATTTTCTTGGCACATGACGGATCTGAAATGTTATGTACATGTGAGTTATATTCTACACTATTTAACATATGTATGTAGAAATTTCTCTTTGTGTTGACGTTTATTCTATAACATTTCACTTTCTCTATAACTGTGATATCTTTTCAGTGCTAGAGTAGTTGGATTAAGCAGGGTGTTAATTCTTCACTTGCATGTCTATAATGCTATAGAATATGGAATGAAAGTTTACGTCCTTAGACTGAAATGCATTGGAAGTATAGTAAGTTTAGTATGATATTTATGAGATAATAGAGATTGTAAATTGGAATCTGAGTTGTATATTCATTCTTGATAGAGCTTTTTTATGGCTAACAATGTCATTTGTGCAGTCCTTTATTTTAATAAGCTGATGATGAATATAAGCTTTCGCCTATTGTGAGATATCTGAAATAATATCTTTTTGAACATGAATGTTGAGTCATGAGCATGTTACCTGAATGTTCCTTAGACGAAATAATTGTGACACTCTCTGTTATCAAATCGCCACAGGATCTCCAACTAGCATCACCAGACAAATCGAATTAACAAGTAGACAAGGGACGGCAACCACTGTTAGCACTTCAAGCTTTACAAGGGTATCGTCTACTGCATTTCCACCACTGACGTCGTCATTCGCATCAACAAGTAAGATGTTGCTAACAAATTATGAATACAAAGTGTTGTAATCGTGGACATATTTATTCACCAGCACTTTAAAGATTTAATGAAGTAGTTATGAGTTTGCATTTGTCATCGTCTCAATGGTAGAACACAGTTTTTTCTAGTTGATTAGATGAAATACTGCTCAAATGTCGTGCTTAAATATGAGTAGACATTAAACTCTAATTGAAACTGGTTTTTGTGAATGACCCCTAACGAATTTGAAATGGAATGGATAAGGGGAGAGACATCGCACAAGAGTAAAGGGACCAAACATCAAGGACCGTCCCTCACGTATCTCACGAATTCCTTGTGTCCGTGCCACAACCCCCGGGCTACTACTGCCAAGTGAAAATGCCATCTCGTAAACCCTAACCCGGTTCCATTAGAGAGCCAGACTGTTGAAGTTAACTCCCTCCTTAATATTCAGCTTGGGTTAGGGACATTTGCAATGTTATTGTTACCGAACTGGGAGTAGAGCATTCTACAGTAGGAACAATTCGTTATGATTGCCACGTGAAGTCTTACACTCAAGTGACTATAGTCTTCTTATAATGGAAGTCTGATAATTGTTATATAATGTTATTTTTTATGAAACTGGAATATAAAAAAATTCGATTGACTCACCATATGCTTCCGATGCAGCTGTATCGACCGAACGGTTGAAATCTGTAGTCTGTAAGGAAATTCATATTAAATTATTCATTGATCGATGCCATTTATACGGGATCAATGGGCAACATAACCTGTTAAGAGCGTTCGCTCTCTTAAACTGATTGACATTATAGTTTTCTATTATAATACTGCAGCGTAATTTTTTATGATCCTCTATACATGGATATGACTGATTCCACTGGGTGAATCTCGCCAAACATGTTCCAGCACATGACTGATCTGAAAACGTATTCACAGATGAAGTATCTCTCTTATTTTTTAACATAAATGGTATCAAATATCATTGGCATTACCTTTCCCTATACAATTTAACCTTTTCTAGAATCATCAATATATTGCATGTGCTAGGATAAGCAGGTGAAACTGGAAGCTGGTTATTTACTGGTATCGCAATAATGTTACATAATGTGGGTCAACGCTGCAAACATTAATTTCACTGACTAGTTAATAATATAAGTAATGTATAGTAATGTGGGAATGAGCTAAATAAGATAATACTGTTAATTTGTGACCAATATTCTTATCTGTGTTCTGTTTTCATTAAATAAAGTGACGAATGTAAGCTTTCACGTTTCTAAAATCCAAAATAATTGTCAAAATGTTACCATATCGCTACAGGATATCCAACCTGCATCGTGGACCAAACCGCACGGACAAGTAGCCAATCGACAACTAGCACTTTGAGGACTTTAATAGTCACAACATCATCTTCTTCTATACTTCCATGCCTGACTTCATCATACATTACCACACGTAATATGAAACAAAAAAATTATTTAGGCAAAATTGTATGATGGTCTGTACATTTAATGACAAACTCTGTAATGCATTACGGAAGTCACTGCGAAATACAATGTTTAATCTCCCAAACGGTTGAACAGATAATGGATATCTTCTTGGATTAAATAACGTCTCAACGATGCGTTTATTGAACCTCTTGTGTTAACAAGATTTGCAAATGGATTTGTGACTGATAGCTAGTGCATTTTAAACGGATTGATTAAGGGAAGAGACCGCTAAAGTGTGATACGATATAAAATAAACTCTGTCCATTAATTAACTTGGCTTGGCCACATATGCTGCTTTATCATTACCCGACTGGATGTAAAGCATTCCGTTGTATTAGGAAAATGGTTGACATGTAAAGTCATACACGAAACGGACCATCCATCAATGTTTTCTTTACCTACATAATATAGCCCAAATTCACAATGTCAATTCCGAGAGAGACTTACAGGTATGCGCGAATTGCACACTGTAAATCTTTGCTAGATAACTATGTTCCACTCACAATGAAAATTATAATCGACTTGTATCATATGATGGCAGATCCGTACTCTTTACTGGTCGGGATCTAAGCTGTGTCTTTAATTAATACTTTAGTTAATGAGCGATAGTGTTTCAGTTGCACTGACGTATGAAGAACCCATATATGTACACAACGTTCAACTTCTTGAACGATATATTACCTTGAAAGTATTTCATTTAGATATGCATCCGATTTCTGTCGATGAAATATTTCACTTTTCAAACAATTTCATGTATTTCTTAGCGAGATTCTTGCAATACATTCTCTTGGCAGATTATTCAAGTGACTTGGATAGCTATATCTATAGATATACATATATATAAACTATCTTCCGCAATACTTTACGTAATACATCGGGATGATGCTTCTGACATGATCCGTTTTCAAAATCAATCCACCCTCGCTTGAACTGCTAGATGTTACAATTGTTAGAGCAATCGCCGAAACGAAATCAGTGTGTGGTATCGCTTCCTTCATTTCCATATTGTTACATAATGTTGGTCATTGTTCTGGGGTACAACACTAAGGAAGCTACAGAGAACGGATGGTATAGTAAAATGGGGATGAGCCAAAAAATAGTATTGACTTCATCTGAGTAAAATGCATATTTCCTTTATTTGAAATTGTCTGCAGTTGATTGTAAGCTTTTGCACCTTTCAAATATCAGACATAGTAAATTATCTAAATCATTTTTGCGTCTATGACAATTCTGTATGACAATACTTTGTTAGATCAATTGTCACTCTGTCAATAATTTGCAGCAGGATATCCAACCGGGATCGCCAGCCAAAAACAACTATCAAGTAGCCAAGTGACGCTGACCAGTCCGAGCATTAGAAGCGTCGTTATAGTATCTACTGCTACGGTACCAGCTTTCAGTTCGTCATTCGCTACGACAGGTATAATGAATTCAAATAATTATGAAGGCAAACTGTTATACTCATCGATCTTTTTTAAGAAGCAGAACGTTATAGAACGTTACGAAACTGGTAAACAAAACATTATCACAGCATAATCTGTCACTCAAATGATATATCTGCTTGAAATAAGTCTGTATTGCATTAATAGGGTTTTCGTCCCATTGTATTTTGCACTCCCAATGAACTTGATCGGTTCTATGGGTCTGTACTTGTCGAACATTTTCTTGGCACATGACGGATCTGATATTTTATGTACATGTGAGTTATATTCTACACTATTTAACATATGTATGTAGAAATTTCTCTTTGTGTTGACGTTTATTCTATAACATTTCACTTTCTCTATAACAGTGATATCTTTTCAGTGCTAGAGTAGTTGGACTAAGCATGGTGTTAATTCTTCACTTGCATGTCTATAATGCTATAGAATATGGAATGAAAGTTTACGTCCTGAGACTAAAATGCACTGGAAGTATATTAAGTTTAGTATGATATTTATGAGATAATAGAGAATGGAAATTGAATTCTGAGTTGTATATTCATTCTTTTTAGAGCTTTGTTATGGCTAACATTGTCATTTGTGCAGTTCTTTATTTTAATAAGCTGATGCTGCATATAAGCTTTCGCCTATTGTGAGATATCTGAAATAATATCTTTTTGAACATGAATGTTGAGTCATGAGCATGTTACCTGAATGTTCCTTAGACGAAATAATTGTGACACTCTCTGTTATCAAATCGCCACAGGATCTCCAACTAGCATCACCAGCCAAATCCAATTAACAAGTAGACAAGGGACGCCAACCACTCTTAGCACTTCAAGCTTTACAAGGGTATCGTCTACTGCTTTTCCACCACTGACGTCGTCATTCGCATCAACAGGTAAGATGTTGCTAACAAATTATGAATACAAAGTGTTGTAATCGTGGACATATTTATTCACCAGCACTTTAAAGATTTAATGAAGTACTTCTGAGATTGCATTTGTCATCGTCTCAATTGTAGAACACAGTTTTTTCTAGTTGATTAGATGAAATACTGCTCAAATGTCGTGCTTAAATATGAGTAGACATTAAACTCTAATTGAAACTGGTTTTTGTGAATGACCTATAACGAATTTGAAATGGAATGGATAAGGGAAGAGACATCGCACAAGAGTAAAGTGCTTTGACGTTAACTCCCTCCTTAATATTCAGCTTGGGTTAGGGACATTTGCAACGTTATTGTTACCGAACTGGGAGTAGAGCATTCTACAGTAGGAACAATTCGTTATTCTTACCACGTGAAGTCTTACACTCAAGTGACTATAGTCTTCTTATAATGGAAGTCTGATAATTGTTATATAATGTTATTTTTTATGAAACTGGAATCTAACAAAATTCGATTGACTCACCATATGCTTCCGATGCAGCTGTATCGACCGAACGGTTGAAATCTGTAGTCTGTAAGGAAATTCATATTAAATTATTCATTGATCGATGCCTCTTTCACGGGATGAATGGGCAACATAACCTGTTAAGAGCGTTCGCTCTCTAAAACTGATTGACATTATTGTTTTCTATTATAATACTGCAGCGTAATTTTTTATGATCCTCTATACATGGATATGACTGATTCCACTGGGATAATCTCGCTAAACATGTTCCCGCACATGACTGATCTGAAAACGTATTCACAGATGAAGTATCTCTCTTATTTTTTAACATAAATGGTATCAAATATCATTGGCATTACCTTTCCCTATACAATTTAACCTTTTCTAGAATCATCAATATAATGCATGTGCTAGGATAAGCAGGTGAAACTGGGAGCTGGTTATTTACTGGTATCGCAATAATTTTACATAATGTGGGTCAACGCTGCGAAGATTAATTTCACTGACTAGCTCATAATATAAGTAATGTATAGTAATGTGGGAATGAGCTAAATAAGATAATACTGTTAATTTGTGACTAATATTCTTATCTGTGTTCTGTTTTCATTAAATAAAGTGACGAATGTAAGCTTTCACGTTTCTAAAATCCAAAATAAATTTCAAACTATCCCCATATTTCCACAGGATATCCAACCAGCATCGTGAACCAAACCGCACGGACAAGTAGCCAATCGACAACGAGCACTCTGAGGACTTCAATAGTCACAACATCATCTTCTTCTATCTTTCCATTCCTGACTTCATCGTACATTACCACAGGTAATATGACACAAAATAATTATTTAGACAAAATTGAATAACGGTCTGTGCATTTAATGACAAACTCTGTAATGCATTACGGAAGTCACTGCGAAATACAATGTTTGATCTCCCAAACGGTTGATTAGATAATGGATATCTTCTTGGATTAAATAACGTCTCAACGATGCGTTTATTGAACCGCTTGTTAACAAGAATTGCAGATGGATTTGTGACTGATAGCTAGTGCATTCTAAACGGATTGATTAATGGAAGAGCCCGTTAAAGTGTGATGCGATATAAAATAAACTCTGTCCATTAATTAACTTGGCTTGGCCACATGTGATGCTTTTTCATTACCCGACTGGATGTAAAGCATACCGTTGTATTAAGAAAATGGTTAGTAGTAATAGGGGGCACTATAGCGTCAAGGAAAAATCCAGTCAAAAAGTGCTTGGGGCACTTGGGCGTCAAGATTTATAGCGTCAAGGGAAAATCCAGTCAAAAACAGCTTGGGGCACTATAGCGTCAAAACAGCTTGGGGCACTATAGCGTCAAGGGAAATTGAACAGGGTGGGTCTGTATAGCGTCAAGGGAAATGGAACATAGTGGGTCTATATAGCGTCAAGGGAAAGATAACAAGGGAAATATAACATGGGAAATAAAACAAGGGAAAAAAAGGGCGGCAATGAAAGCTACTATCTTTTCGAGACCTATGAGTGGCCCTGAAAAGGGCCGTTATGTGTAATGTTAACGTTGTCTTGTTAACACAGAGGACATCTCACAGATCTTCTTCTCTTCCTTAAACTTCTCCTTACTGTGGGTCCATAGAAGAGAACTCTCTTCAAGCAACCTTGTCTTTCCACATAGACTCTTCTCTTCCAATAGGCTGTCTCCGTCATATGAATGACACTCCATGATGATCTGACATACATGGGTATGTCAGTCCTAAACAGCATACTTGACACAAGGGTTGACGATTCAACATTAGTCCACATCTTCTGATGAGAACAGGTGAAGCGAATGCCGTGTACTGCGGTTATTTATAGGGGAAGAGCGGATTGAAACGGATTGAGTGTATCCACCAATCCAAACGTGCGTTACAAAAGTCAGGTACAGCCATCCAATCGGAAGAGAGCAGTCTGTGACGTCACCTTTTCTATATAGAGGTACTAGCGCCTGTGCGCAGTCAATCGATTCAAGAGAGTTGTCAATCATGGCGGACATTAAGAAGACAATGAATTGGAGTGAGACAGGAGTAGAGACAGCAAGTCATGGACCAACAGTGACTACTAAAGTCATGACAAATCTACATCCAGAAGAAGTTGATTTTAACTGGGATATTGTGGATTTTTTAACATCGCAAGAATTTATTCCGGAACCTTCGTTGCCTTCTGTATCTTCTAATGGACACGTCGATGATTTTAAGCAGAGACAAAAAGAAGAATTGGAGCGATTTTTACAACAACAGAAAGTAGAAGAACAAGCTTTTCTTATGCAACAGCAGGAAGAAGAAGAAGAAAGAAGAAAACACCAGGAAGAAACAGTAGCAGCAGCAGCAGCAACGGAGAAGAATGAAGACCAAGGACAGAAAGAAAATAGTGAAAATCAAACGGTCACAACGGTACTTTTAGATATTTTAGCTGAGTTAAGGAGTCTGAAACAAATGTATCAGACTTCTTTATCACGACCGAAGAGAAATAGACCTTCTCGAGCGAAACAACCCGATCTCTCTGTGACTACGTCTACCTTACCACCGTTAGTGATTTCTACCAAATCATTGACAGGAACCACCAGTCCCGAAGTAGGCCTTGGCCGTGGCAAAGGCTTAAGACAGCTCAAGAGGATTTCGTCCCGTTTCTGAGTTTGTTTTGTTTTAAACACACAAAACACCAACGGTCCTTTTCAGGACCACTCCAATTATTTCGAAAAGAAATACTATGTCAATTGCCTATTTCAATGAAAACTCAAAAGTCCTTTATTTTTTTAAAAACCCATGATGTACGTGTGAGTGAAGGAATGTGTGAGTGTAGGTAATTATACTATCAAATCAAAACCAAGAGACACTTACGTTTTTTCTCTCTGGTGTATTCTAGTACAAACGTCACAATTCAATATCACAACATAACATAACACAAGACCACTTTAAAAAAGTTCATAGGTTTTCTTCTGTTTCACTCTTTCTGTTTTTTTATTTTCTTTACTGTCACAGCTTTTTCTTTTTCTTCCTCTTCACTTTCGTTTCGTCTTCTTTTCTTGTCTTTGTGAACGTGTCGGGGTTCTTCCTTGGGGGAGGGTACCTCTTCCTCCTCCTGTTCAGAATTTCTTTCCTCCTCCTCCTCCTTCTCCTCCTCCTCCTGCTCCTGTTGTTTCTTAGGGCAGTTTGGAGACCAATGTCCTTTCTCTTTACAATAATAACAGGTATCTTGACTTTTGTCTCTATTGGTACCTTTTTTTATTTTGTCACGATCTGAACATTCTGTAGCCCAATGTCCTTTCTTCTTACAGATATAGCAAGTATCTTGACTTTTATCTCGATAGGAGGGAGAGTAGGCTGTCGGCTGGTCTGACGAAAACTTTCGTATGACCCCACGTAAAGCTCTAATGAGAAGTTCCACTTCTGTAGGTTCTTTCATCGTTCTGGTCAATGTGAGAGTGAAATGAATACTGAAAGGTTAGACACTAACCCTTTATATATGCACGGATCGAACATGAATATATAGGGGTTATGGTCTTTAAAAGGTAGTCATTTGACTTTTTGCAGACAAGATGAAAAGACCACATCATGTTGTGGAGAAAGGAAAAGACAGTAAGAGACAGAAACGTAATGTATCGCCTAGCACAGTAGCTGAAGTCTTGGCTCAAATTCATGCCAGTGATTTTGAAGATGACATGAGTGAGCCCGAATCTACACCCAGACAATCGACGTCCAAGCAAAGTACACCACCCTTAGTAAACCCTGAAAATTACTATCACATTCGAGAGACAGAAAAGCGTTCCTCTCGAAAATTTAAAACATCGGCTTACACGTACGCCGTAAAGTTTAAAGATTTCAAGGCCAATGTACCTTTGGAGAATACAGAAGGGTTCATTACCGAGGTGTGGGATTCTGTGTTAACTGCATTGAAACAGCAATGTCAAGCTAAAGATGACGATCGCTTGAGACTTTCTATTCATCACGATAATTTAAAGTCTCCCGTTTGGATCGAGTTTACTAACCCATCACAATTAACACCTTCCAAAGTTATTGACAAAATTCAACATGTGCAACAATCCAACGACAAGTTTCACATCGCCGACGGAAAAGCCACACTGTTCATGACCCACGTGTCTCTTCCCCAGGGGACAGGACGCAAAAAAGTATTATTGGTCGACAACCTTCGCAACATGAAGCGAAGCCTCGTCCAAATTAACAATCCTCAAGACCAGATGTGTTTAGCCCGTGCCATCGTCGTGGGACGAACGTATACCAACAAGAACGATACGGCAGAATGGAAAAGAGCCTGGAAAACTATTCAACAATCGGACCGAGCCAAACAAAGAAGTGAAGCAGAACTCCTGTTACAGCAAGCGGGGATATCCAAAGACACCCATTGTGGCATTCCAGAAATGCAAAAATTGCAAGACGTCTTGGCTCCACGTTACACCTTGAAAGTACACCCTCAAGAAGTGCGTGGTCCACTTTTGTTTCGAGGCCGCGATTTCAAAGACGGAAAATACATTCACGTCTATCATCACGATGGTCATTTTGATACCATTACCAGTATCACTGGATTTCTGAAATACAGTTACTACTGTGAAAAATGTGACTATGGTTATAACAATCGAGAACAACACAAGCATTGTGGATCAAAATGTGAGGGATGTTTGGCCTCACAACCTTGTCTGGACCAAGGACAAGAAAGAGTGCATTGCCCTGTGTGTCAGCGCACTTTTGTCAGTCCTACCTGTTACCAACAACATTTGAAGATGCAAGGTTCACAGCAGAAAAGTGCTTGTCAACTCCTGAGATTGTGCCCTACTTGTGGACAAGGCATACGTACCAATAGTGCCAAGTTACACGTTTGTCGAGGGAAGAAACGATGTCACATTTGTCACCAAATCGTGGATTTGGAACACGAATGCTTCATTCAAAAATACCAACCCCAACCAAAAGATACCCAGAAAAAAGGGAATTTTATCTTTTTTGATTTCGAATGCATGCAAGAAACTGGTATTCACATTCCTAATTTCTGCGTGGCTCACCGTGCGTGCGAGCATTGTATCCAAGAACCTATCTTTAGTCATTGCCCTCACTGCAGCAAGATTCCTGGAGGACGTGAAAAAATCTTTCGAGGGTCAAACACGCTAGCCGATTTTGCCCAATGGATCCTAAACCCCATCGACGAAACGTGGAGTCCAGAAGACATCGAACGTTACGGAGAGTGTCATTGCCATGCCACGGTCATGGCTCACAATTTCTCGGGATACGATGGGCAATTTCTGCTTAGATACTATGCGGAACAAAGTACCGAACGGCCTCAAGTGACTTTGAACGGAGCCAAAATCATTTCTATGCAAGTAGGACAAGTACAGTTTAAAGATTCGATGTGTTACTTGGCCATGCCTTTGAGTCGCATGCCTAAAACGTTTGGAATGACATAAATGGCCAAAGGTTATTTTCCACACTTTTTTAATACCGAAGCCAATCAACATGCCATTCTACCCCATTTTCCTGAGGTTGACGACTACGACCCCGACAACATGCGCACCGAACAACGAGAAGCTTTCCATGCTTGGTACCAGACTCACGCCTCGGACCCCTTTGACTTTCAAGAAGAAATGTTAAAGTATTGTCGATCTGACGTGGACATTTTACGACGCTGTTGTGGAAAATTTCGAGAACTGTTCATGGAATACGGAGGGATCGATCCTTTGAAAGAAGCTTGTACCATTGCCAAAGCATGTTCCTTAGTGTACCGAAAACGCTTTATGCCCGAAAATACTCTAGCGGTCATCTGTCCTCAAACGACAAATTTTGTCAAACGTCAATACTCGGTTAAAGCCCTACGCTGGCTCCATTACTTGTGCGACAAGGAAGACAAATGGATCCAACACGCTCGCAACGGAGGAGGCGAAAAGACCATCGGAACGTATTCGGTAGATGGTTGGGACTTAGAAAACCCTCAGATCGTGTACGAGTTTAACGGATGTTTATTTCACGGATGTCCCCTATGCTACCCTCAGCGTAACACCAAAAATCAGTTTTTACAACGAACCATGGAAGATTTGTACCAGACAACTTGTCAACGACGTTTGAAGTTAGAACAACAAGGATACCAGGTAGTGGAAATGTGGGAACACGAGTACGATCTGCGTTTGAAAACCGATCCCGAGTTTAAACGCATCGTAGAAAGTTACAAGTGGGTGGACCCATTGAACCCACGGGATAGTTTGTACGGAGGACGAACGAATGCTACTTGTTTGCTGTACCAAGCGGACGAAGAGAAGGGAGAAGAAATCAAATACTTGGACGTGTGTTCGCTGTATCCTTACGTGTGCAAATATTGTCACTTTCCCGTAGGGCATCCAGAATTGATGACAGAACACATTGACTTGGACCACATTCGTCAGTACGAAGGATTGATCAAGTGCAAAGTCTTACCTCCCATAGACTTGTACCATCCCGTTTTACCTCACCATTGCCAAGGAAAACTGATGTTTCCTTTGTGTCGCACATGTGCCGAAATGTGCAACCAAGACCAACCTTGTCAGCACACTCAGGAAGAACGTGCCTTGACAGGAACGTGGGTGAGCGTGGAATTGTTTAAAGCTCTGGACCTGGGTTACCAACTGTTAGAAGTGTACGAAATTTATCACTTTCCCAAGACACAACAATACCGCAAGGGCGACGAGACACAGAAAGGTATTTTTGCAGACTACGTGGATGCCTTTTTAAAACTAAAACAAGAAGCTAGCGGCTATCCGTCCTGGTGCCACACTCCCGAAGACCAAAATATATTCAAAGAAAAATATCGGGAGCAGGAAGGCATCACTTTAGACCACATCGAGAAAAACGAAGGAAGGCGATCGTTTGCCAAAGTGATGCTCAATTGTTTGTGGGGTAAAATGGCACAACGACCGTCTTTACCCAAGACGGAGTATTTGTTCGAAACTTCCCGCTACTTCCAGATGATTCACGACCCAACCAAAGTCATGAAACACGTGGACGTCATTCGTGAGGACTTGATCTTAGTCAATTACGAAGAAGAACTAGACTTTGTAGAAGCCGACAAATTTGGAAATGTCATCATTGCGGCTTACGTGACAGCCCACGCTCGTTTAAAATTGTACGAAGTGTTAGAACTGTTAGGAGATCGTGTGTTGTATTTTGACACGGACAGTTGCATCTACATTCACCGACCGAACCAGTGTAACCCTGTCATCGAAGGAGACCGTTTAGGAGCCTGGACCGATGAACATCCCGATGACAAGATTCTATGTTTTGCAAGTGGCGGTCCTAAAAATTACGGCTACGAATACCGAGACCCACAAGGAGAAATGCACACCGAATGTAAAGTGAAAGGATTGACTCTCAATTATCGCACCAGTCGAGTGGTGAACTTTAACGTGCTACAAGAAGCCTTACAGTCGGGACAGGATGAAACGTTTCAAGTGACTACCCACGAACCGCACAAGATTGTCCGTTTACCCACACACCAAATCGTTAGCCGACCTTTGGAAAAAGTATATCAAATCGTGTACCAAAAAAGAGTACGACTTCCCAATCACTTCACTCTCCCATACGGTCACGTCGAAATTGGGCAGCATATAAAAAGAGACATCGTCCAAGATCAATAGTTCATTTATCACTACAACGACCAAGCGAAAAGAAGATGAATCCATTTAAACAGACATCATTCAAATTTGGGAATTCTCAAGCGGAGTGCGATGCTAAACCTTGCGATTGTAGTGATGCCAGGCTCTGTGACGTTAGCGATTCAGCAGGATATCGTGGGAACTTTGCTATGACTACTACCCCTATATCTACCCTGGAAAGTGATGCTGTGCGTGTCAAACCTGAGGGATGCGAAAGCGGTGCGACACGTTATCGTGGACTCCTAGGAATTTCACCGTACCTGCATCGAACAGAAGTGAGGAGAGTCGAATATTCGTTCCCGACGAGTTTGCCTGAATACTGCCACTTTAAAAGTCGATTTCAAACCTTCAAAGATAAATGGCCAAAATATCTGCCTGGACCAACTCCTGAAGAATTAGCCAGAGCCGGATTTTTCTACTTGGGCGAAGGGGATAAAGTCAAGTGTTTCAGTTGTGGTGTATCCATTTACGAGTGGGAACATAAAGATTCCGCTTACCTGGAACATGCTCGATGGTCTCCGAATTGTCAATACCTACCTTTAGTGGGACCTAGTGATTGGAAGTGACACTACTACTCCATGTCGTGTAACACACCTAGACCAGTATATAAACCCTCTCTAAAACATTATATTCAAGGATTACCACACGAATTGCAAGAGAAAATCTACAAGGACGTTTGGCACGGTCTTGCTAAAGAAAAATCGCAATGGGTGACTGTAGAACTTTTGTGTCGTGAAATTCACAAGAGGCAATTGACGAAAATTAACCAGCGTGTTATATTTCTCTGGATTAAGGGTATTTTTTTGCTCTGTTACCAATTTACTACGTTTACCTCTGAAGATGCTGTGATCCTTCTTAACCGTTACCCTGAATGGCAGTGGGACGAAATTACACGTTATATTAATCACTTTCGCTTTTGGAGGAGATGTAATTCTGGGTTGAATCTACACTGATAGTCTTCGACCTAAAGAAGTATAAAAGAGAACGACCATGCCACAACCTTTATCATTGGTGATCCAACAGATTCCGTGGAAGGATATCAATGAGAAGATTCACACGGTGAAAGATTACGAACACTTATTACAAGAACTATACCCTATGAATTGGGGTCGACGTGTCGTGTGTGTTTTAGTGACTTGCTTTCTGGGATTTCGTTTACCTGCCGATTCCTTGTGGACACTTTACGAACACTACCTATCAAAAAAATAAGACAGTATGGTGGTTCCTTTAAATGTCCACGAGAGACTTATTCTGTTCAAAGCCTTACGCTTTCATTTGGATACGTCTCGACCTTTCCAAGAAAAAAAGATTCGTCAACTTTTACGTACGGAAGCAGTGTACGAAGATGTGTGTGTAGCTTGTGATTTACACCCTCATTGGACAGATGTACGTGACTGGAAAAGTTGGGATTTTGAGGCTTGGACAAACGAAGTATCCCATTATGCCCAAGCGTTGTGTTCCTAAAATTCATTGTCGTGTGAAAAAAGTCACTTTTAATCCTGTGTTAGTAACAGTACCAGAAGAAGAAAAAGAAAAAAGAATCTATCACCCAAGACAATCCTTCTGTTCAAGACAGAACTGTCATGGACTTTCCCCCACAAAGACTCTTTCGAGAAGACACCTATGTGACTGTACCCCCTGTAGAGGAGACTATAAGAACATTACATACTACCTCTAGGACACCTTCGTTACCCAAACCACGTTGTACAGTGACTTGTTTATATTCCACTTTGATCGTTTGCCTAGGTATTTTATTCCTGTATTTATCCATTTGGCTTTTATGTTTTCGTGTTGTTTAAATTTAAACATGCATTCAAATAAACGAGTCTTGAAAAAAGTATAAAAACCTCTTGTCTTGTCTGTTTTTGTGTCAATACTGACATACCACTACACGACTATGGCTCACTCTACTCTTTCTACTACTCCTTCCTCCTCCACATTCAAAGTCATTGACGAACACTTAGATCAGGCTAGATGGAAAGCCTTGTATCTTCGTCATCCTTTTAACATGTTAATTGCTGGACCGAGCGGTTCAGGCAAAACCGAATTTGTCAAACGTTTGATCAAACATAAACATCATTTGATCGATCGTCCACCTCAACGCATCGTGTGGTGTTACAAAGAGTGGCAATCGGCATACAGCCTCTTGCAAGAAAGTCAAGGTGATTCCATTGTGTTTGTAGCAGGCATTCCTAAAGAAGACGAGGGAATCGTGTCTGACCCTAGTCAAACTCATTGGGTTATTTTTGACGACATGTTAGGAGAAGACGAAGAAGAAATTAAACTGTGGTTTACACGTAAAGGGCATCATCGTAATGCCAGTGTCATTTACATTACACAAAATTTATTTCAACAAAGTAAAGCCCATCGTACCATTAGTCTCAATGCTCATTACGTGGTCTTGTTTAAAAGTCCTCGAGATAAATCACAAGTGCAAGTTTTAGCCAAACAGTTAGGAACACCTTGGCTAACTCATGCGTACGATGATGCCACTCAAACGCCACACGCCTATTTACTCGTGGATTTAAAACCCACTACCCCTGATTATTTGCGATTTCGTACCGATTTGTTTCAGGGCTGGTGTCAAGACGGAGGACCTGTCGTGTACACGTCCTCCTCGTCGACATAACACTATGAAGCACTAAAAAATCTATATAAACCTTGGGTTACTTTGACCTGGTCTCATACATCGTCAACATGACGTCTCTTCAGTCTCATCTTCCGATCAAATTGATTCGTGCCTTGTACGGCATCAGTCGCGAAAAAAATCCACAAAGACGTGCTCACGTCTTAGAAGCCAGTCTAAAAGAAGTCTTACGATGGTTTACGGTGACAGCACGTCAAATACTGCAAGGCATCATTCACATTCCACATCAAACCAAACGCTTTTTTGACAGAAACAAAGTAGCCTTGACGCAACTGGCCAATCCTCGCATTGACACTCACACCAAAAAGCAAATCATATTGAAACCTGGAGGTAGTGGTTCTCTAGGAGGTGTCATCATTCGTTCCCTTTTAAAATGGGATCCCAATACTCCCAAAGTTCGCCCCAAGAAGAAAACAAAAAAAGCCAAACAAACCCCTAAGAAAAAGAACAAGGGTACCAAGACCAAAACACAGAAAAAGAAAAGTCCACAGAAAAAAGCGGTCACCCGCAAAAGAGGCACTTCGGCCAGGACACAACCTTATCTTCGTCAACCACGACCTGTAAGAAAAGATCTACAAGTACGTTTGGCAGGGACTACGTTGCCAGTAGCCTCAGGGGCTGCCACTTCTCCGTTGCGGGTGATGCCAGCCAAACCCAATTTGACACCCGTTTTTCCTAATTTGATGAAACATTGGAAATCTGCGTCTCCCAAAACGTCTCCTCCACCGGAGACACCCTCGTCCACATTAGCGTCAGTAGCAGCTGCTCATAAAGTACCTGCCCCAAAAGTCAAAGTCCAAGAAAGATCTGGCATGTTAAAGAGTTTACTAGATTTGTCCAAACAAGAACTGTCCCGATTGAGTCCATTGTGAACTCCTTCACGACGTGTGTTACCTGCCATGAAGTTGATACGACGCAAAGATAATCAGTGGCGACGCATTCCAGTATAAAAATATGACTTGAAAACCACGACGTCAATCAGTATTTTTTCTGTACCACTGATGAACACTCAAGGATGCCTCCTCAAAAGCGTGCACCCCATCACCCTCGACGTTCTACCGTCCAAAAAGGAAAAGGAAAAAGACAATCTCGTCATCCTATCAAACGCTCAAAAACCAAACAACGACGTCCTCCCGTAAAAAGACACAGTCATCCAAAGAAAAAGAGAAGTCATCAAAGGGGAGGCATATTTATTGGTCTTATTAAAGGTATGCAGAAACTAGACAAAGCAGCTAATAACCGAACTGGTATCTTTAGCCCTGCTTTTGAGGATTTAGCGAAGCATGCCGTTACCTTTTGGAGAAGCCAATAGAAAAAAGAAGATAAAAGAGGGTGTGTACCAAGTCTTTGACATCAGTGTATTTCTGGAACGAACAAGCAAAGATGTCACCTCGCAAAAAACATTCTTATTCACCCCACAAAGGAAAGAAAAGGAAAGGACTACCTCCTCGTTTAGCCAAACACGGAGACGTGTTGTCCGTCCTGTCCAAAGCCTCTCCGCCCATGGGAAAACAAATCATTAAAACAGTCTCCAAAGATGTCATCGATACCGTGTGTGAATGTTGTTTGAATGTTTTGAAAGGCACGATACCTTTGTCTCCACACCAGAAAAAATGCTTCGCCAAACATCGACACGTTCTTCGTCAAATGGTTCAAAAGAAAATATCCGTCCGTCAAAAGAAAAAGATGTTGGTGCAACACGGAGGATTTTTACCCATTCTTGCTCCTATGTTGACAAGCTTAATACCAGGTTTGATACAAGGGATGACCCAAGGGTTAACTCAAGGAATGGGTAGAAGATAAAAGGACCCTATGGAGCACCACAATCTCAGACATAACCTTTGAAAGCCCATGGAAGGACGAAAACTAACTTTGGTTCCTTACAAACGATGGATGGAATACCATCATTGGCAAGAACAACGATCCCCCCATTTACCACCCAATCCCAATTTGGCTGAGATGTCGCAATTACAACACGAATTGCAATCCTTGATCCATCGCCACGATTTATCCGAAACCGAAAAATCACAAAAGTACGGTCAACTCTTGAAACGGCTACAACTCTTTCATCAGAAAGCTGTGGAACAAACAGCTCAACCCACTTTGTCCGATTTTAAGGCTCTAATGAATAACCCGGCACCCTCACCCTCACCCTCTACAGCAGTTAAAACAGACGTTACCCCACCATTACCCAGGGAAGAAGAACCCCATGATCTCTTTCAAACACCTACTGCTACTCCCATTCCGAGTAAGATTGCCACTTCCTTGTTAACCCCTTCCCCCACTCCCCCACGAGAAGAACTCAAAACTTGGGTTAAAAAGATGATGGCTACTCCTTCTTCGACAGATGTGAAAAAGAAAGAAAGGAAACCAGAAGTGAGAAAAGAAAAGAAGGCCAAAGAAGCTATCCCATTACCTCCGCCACCACCATTACCCTCGACGTCAACTCCTGTGGCACATCGGACACGTAAAACCGTTTCCAAACTACCCGCATTTCGTCCCACCCAAAGCAATATCCTCGAAGAGTGGGTCCCTTATTAACAAAAACCATGGAGAAGGTATTAGCCAGCATTTACTACGATCCAGCTCACCCTGCAGGTTACGGAGGCATTCAGAAATTGTATCGTGCTGCCAAAACTCGCCTGAAAAAGCTCCGTTTACCAGCAGTACAACGATGGTTACAAGAACAAGCGACGTACACTTTACACAAACCCATCCGACGAAAATTGCACAGAAGTCGCACTCAAGTGGAAGGCATCGATCATCAATGGCAAGCCGATTTAGCTGATGTCTCTCATTTAGCCACCTACAATCGTGGCTACAAATATTTGTTTTGTGTCATCGACGTCTTTTCTAAATTTGCCTGGGTCGTACCATTGACATCCAAATCGAGCGGAGAGTTAGTACGAGCTTTGCAACTGGTGTTGAAACAAAGTGGTCGTCACCCTCTTCGATGGCAAACCGACAAAGGCACCGAATTTCTGAACCAAGCTTTCCAACGAGAATTAAAAAAACGTGACATTCATTTTTTCACCACCGAAAATCCTGAAACCAAAGCCAGTATCGTGGAACGTTTTCAACGTACCTTGAAAGAACGCATGTGGAAATATTTTACGCATCAACACACTCTCAAGTACATCGACGTCTTACCACACTTAGTCCAAGCCTACAATCAATCTTACCATAGAAGCATTGGACGTGCCCCACAAGAGGTGACACCTGACAACGAAGTGACTGTTTTTGAGCGTCTGTTTGGTACGTCCCAGACGAGGGCTGTCCCCAAAAAAGGTAGAGAAGTGTTAACCCCGGGAGATTGGGTACGCATTGGCAAAACCAAACGCACTTTCGACAAAGATTACTTACCCAACTGGACCACCGAATTGTTTCGTGTTACTGGACGAGTGCGCGATCGTCATCCTACCGTCTATAAATTGGAAGACATGAACGGAGAAGTATTAAAATGAACGTTTTACTTGCCTGAGTTACAACGTGTTACCAAAAAAGAAGACGACGTGTACGACATTGAAAGCATTCTCGAACGAAGAACCCGTAAAGTAGGAAAACGTCGTGTCAAAGAAGTCAAAGTTCGTTGGAAAGGATATCCTCCTAGTTTTGATTCTTGGATTGACGCTTCGCAAGTCATCGACTATAAAAAGAAGTGACCATCATGCCCTTCAATACAGCTTCAGCAACCACAGTGACTACTCCTTCACCCACATCATCTCTGCAAGATTTACAAAAGCAACCCTTGTGGGTGTGGTGTGGAGAACGTGTCCCTAAAACGCAAATCGTTTTTTTCTGTCAAATCTTTGTGGTATATTGTGTCATTGGTGCAGCCATTGCTAATCTGAGTTTGCAACAAGGAGACAAACAATTGTGGACCATTTTACTCAGCAGTTGCATCGGGTATCTTCTTCCCAATCCTTCCCTGAAATACTCTTACAACGGGAACAACAGTAACAATATTGGGAGTCTTGCGGCCAACGTTAGTCCTTCTCCTGACAGTCACCCTTCCAATCACAATCCTCTTTTAGACACTCCTTTAACCTCGAGTGACTCCTCGGACAGAAGAACATTGGAAATATGAACAACACTATTAACCAATTTTACTTAACGTTACCCAGTGACAGTTCCATGGAGGTGTTTCCTAACAACACATTGTGTTGTTACACGTCTAAATTACCTCAAGCCATGCATTTGGATCAAGATGATCACTGGGAAGCAGCTTTAGTGGAAATAATACACCCGACACAAATCAAAAACGTCGTCGAAAATCAAAACTTTTTCACAGTTGAAGTGTACGACAAGCAATTGCAACAAGCCTTAGATGAACGAGGTATCACTGGCATTGACAACAAGAAATCAGATGGACCCACAACTAAACAACTGTCCACTCATGTGTTGACCATTCCTGCAGGCTACTATTTTAGCGGTCAACATTTAGTGACTACGAATGCAAGCAAGTTCAATGTTGTGTTTGGTAAACCCCTGGACAAAATCAGAGAAAGTGTTACCTTTGAGTACATTAAAGTGGCTCGCCGCTTCATGATCAAATTTTCAGAGAAGAAAATAATAGCCATTACCTTTTGTCCTGAATTGTTTGATATATTAGGTGGAGACCTCAAGATGCTCCCGAACAAAAAAGAAATACCAGGCATATCCAGTAACTTGGATTTTACCAAATATTTTCGATCCCCTGTAGAAATGAACCAAGGACTCAATTTGATGTTTGTGTACTCCGATGTGGTGGAGTACAACGTGGTAGGACACACCTCTGTACCGTTACTACGTGTCATTCCTTTCAAAGTAGATACTACTACCGCTGACGAGGAAGGTGGAAATACCTATCACGTTCACCGCAAATTTGTGCATCCTCATTATTTACCCGTCAGTAAGTCGTATTTCGACAGTGTCAACATTACTATAAAAGGAGAACTAGGTCAAAATATTCCATTTACCAAAGGGAAAGTCACAGTGAAACTCCATTTTCAAAAACGATTCTCCAACAACTGAAAAAGTGATGTATCCTGTGTACCAAGGAGTCACTCGACAACGAGGACATGGTTTAGGAGATATGTTTAAATCAGCCTTTCGTTCCGTGGTCCCTGTTTTAAAACCAATGGTGACACGAGGATTGCACACCTTAAAAGATGCCGCATTGACTCACGGCAAAGATTTTCTTTACAATGTTCTCATTGACAAACAAAACCCTAAAGAAGCTTTTTTGAGAGCAGGCAAAAATGCCTTGCTTCAAACGGGTAAAGAAATTTTGGGTCGACGAGAAAGTCCTATAAATGCTCTGAACGGTACCGAGTCTAACATTCCTGCCTCCCTGACGACACAACCAAGGACAAGGTAGAAAGCGTCGACGAAGGCACCCTTTCAAAAGTCTCCGTACCTCTAAAGTTCGAAAGACAAAGAAAAAAAGAACCGCTCGAGACTTAGACATTTTTGATTATTAAAAGTGAAGAAAAAAACTAAAGAAAAAATGATGCACCTAGAATCTTGTGCCTGTTCCAAGTCGGAACTGGATCTCTTTGCCATGCCACCCACGATGATGACCATGCAAGAAGCTCAATGGGTCGAATTTCATCCCGTCTCCTCTTTGACGGATTCAGCTTCCATCGAGTTTGAAATCAAAGGACAACCCGAAGATTACATCGATCTCAACAACAGTTACTTGTATTTGAAAGTGAAAGTAACCAAAACAGACAACACCAATCCAGGAGCCAATGATAGAGTAGCTCCTGTCAACAATTTCATGCATTCCTTGTTCAGCGATGTGGATTTGTACATGAATAACAAACTGATCAGCAGTAGCATGGATACTTACCCTTACCGAGCGTACCTCGAAAATCTCTTGACGTACGGAAAAGAAGCCAAGAACACTCATCTAGATGCTTGCGTGGTATGGAAACCTGACACCGCAGATAAGTTTAACGACACAGCCTTGCCCGTAGCAGCAGCTGCTGATGGCAGCGCTCCTGCCGATCCTCACAATGAAGGTTTTAACGAGCGTCGAAAGAAAATTTTGCAAGGACGTAGTTTACAACTGTTCGATCGTTTGCATTTGAACATGTGGTTTCAAGAGAAGTATTTGCTGAACGGAGTAGATATTCGCTTGAGACTGAATCGAAGTAGTACTGCTTTCCATTTGATGGCTCATGCCAACGAATACAAAACCATTATCCAAGAAGCCAGGTTATACGTACGTCGCGTGGAAGTGTTACCTAAAGTGGGAAATGATATCAGTCACACTTTGAGCAGAACGACAGCCAAGTATCCGATACGGCGCGTGGAAGTCAAAACTTTCACCATTGCCGCTGGACTCCGATCTAAGATCGAAGATCATCTGTTCCAAGGACAGTTACCCAAACGTTTATTCATTGGTATCGTCAGCAATGCAGCCCTCAATGGTGCCCACGATGAAAATCCTTTCCAGTTTAAGCACTGCAGAGTATCCAAAATTGAAGTCAGTCGCGATGGCAAAACTTTGTGTACCAGGCCCTTCGAACCCGACTTTGGCGAACATAAAAATTACTTGAGGTCGTACTTGTCGCTGTACGAAGCCACAGGACAGTTAGGAACCAACACCAGTCACGGTATTTCCTAAGACGACTATGCAAGAGGTTACACGTTGTGGGCTTTTGATTTCACTCCAGACCAAGGCAGCGACGAGGGACATTTCCACCCTATAAAATCTGGGCAACTGCGTGTGGAACTTCAGTTTGCAGCGCCTCTTCCCGAAACGGTGAATATCATTCTGTATGCTGAATTCGATAATACCATAGAAATCAACAGTTTGAGAGAAGTCATTCTAGACTATTAGACATTATGGAAGACCCTTGTCCTTCTTTGAATAGTGGAGAATCCATGGAATGGGAGGTTACAGAAAAAGCAGAACCCCAAGACCAAAAAGAAGAGGTAGTGATCATGCAATCCAGATGGCCAGAACAGGAACAACAGTTAGTGGCTTGTTTTGCACAACACTTGGAAGATACAATGAGGGACATGATTAAAAAAGATTGTTATGGATGTCAAATCGATCATCCCAGTCAAATTCAACACGATAAATGTATGATGATGAGTCAAGAAGAAAAATTGGACAATTATCTGAACGAAGCTTGGAGTCTCATCTCCGAAGAAGCCGTGTTACTTCAGTGGTATAAAGGCTTACGTGATCATTCCTCTCCTCCATTGTTTGCTCGAGAAATCGATCGCATCGAAGCTCTCTTGGCCAAAAGTAAAGAGACGAAGCAAACCATCAGTTACTTGTCAGACCGTTTCAAACAAAAAGTCTGGATTGAATTGATGACTTATCATCACCTGTGAAGAAAGGAGAGAAAAACACAAGGCTACACAACAAAAAATGGATACTTGGGAACTTTATTATCTTTTGAACCGTAGTTCGTACACTGCTTCTTGGAATCCTGTCGTGTGTGCTAAAGATGAACTACCTCATCGCAAACCTCAAGAGAATCAAGCTTATGTCATCAACACAGATGACAGTCATCTTCCAGGAACTCACTGGGTAGCAGTCTACTTTCCTCAAGAGGGATGTGCGGAGTATTTTGATTCGTATGGATTGCCTCCTTTCGAAGATGATATCATTGACTTTATGAGAAGAAATGCTCAGACGACACGATTCAATAATGTGAAATTACAAAGCACAGATTCTATGGTGTGTGGACAATATTGTATCTATTATCTGCATCATCGCAGTCTTGGATATTCTTTAGAACATTTAGTGACTTATTTTGATCGTCATTCGTCTCGAAACGATGACAAAGTAGATCGATGGTTTTGTGACCATTATGGCTATCTGTTGTCTTTAGCTAGGAAACGTAGTGTACATCAATCGCCCAATGACTTTCAACAGTGGAAATCTCAATTTAATTCACAACGTTGTCAACCATGTCAAAGATAATGTATTAGTGTTATGGAAGAAAGACATGTTTGTTCTTTGAAATAATGTTTGTTCTTTGAAATAATGTTTGTTATTTGAATAAAAATGTTGTGTTTTGAAAACCAATGCGTCTGTCGTTTATTTTACATTTGTATTCATATAAATGCTCATTGACTTTTCTTTCTATCCCTCACATCAAACTATCTAAACGTTTCAAAACCCTAAACCGTCGAGGGGTGTTTTCCATCACGTCCGCGCTTGAACCATATAAAGCAGGGGTAGTCTCCAGTCTGGCCATCCATTGTTTGACTCATCCTCCTACGAAGATGTGCTCAAGACTAGCTAAGCTGAACGAAGCTTATGTCACTCTGCATCGTATCAGACACAATCTGATGCCAAAGCCTGAAGAGATTGAGAATGTAAGAATGCTACAAGTAACGGAAGACCTCATAGAAGAACTCTTCAGGGAGGAAATTCAAAAAGAGAAAGATGAATGGACTGAGAAGTATCGACTTCAAAAGCAGCAGAGAGAGCAGAGAGAACAGCATCAGCAGCAGCAGCAACAGCAACAACAGCAGCAGGACCCAGACAGAAGTTTTGTCGACTGTCGTGTGGATACAAAAGAGTTCTCTTTCTCATTCCGAAGAAGCAGACCCTATCGTGTAGCCAAACGAGGACGCAATCTTAGACGATAAAAGATTGTCATCCTTCCTCGTACACACAAACACAAAAAACAGCCCTTTTCAGGGCTACCCAATATTCTCGAAAAGAATTAATCATTCAATTTGCTTATGGTATGTGAGGAAGTTAGAAAAAAATTAGAAGTGAGTCTATAATCACTGTCTCTTTTTACTTTTGTTTTGAAGTGCGTCTATAAGCACAACGTATTTTTTCAAAATAACTTGTTCAATGTATAATTAATATGAGTCAAGTATAAAAGTGAGTGAGTGTTTTATTTTAAAAGTCAGCTTGTTTTGATGATGATAGGAATAATGTAAGTTTTTTGGATCTAGGGTGTTTTCCATCACGTCCGTGTGTTTTGGTAATGATAGTGATACTGTAAGATTTTTGGATCTAGGGGGTGTTTTCCATCACGTCCGCGCTTGAATTATATATAAAGAAGCACTCGTCAGTCTGGCTACCCATCTTTGGCGCATCAAAGAAGATGAGCAGAGTACAGAAATTAAGAGAACTTCAAATGCATTTGGAGAATGCTAGGCGTCTCCTGGACGAACTGGCAATGGAGGCAGAAGAAGAACAGACTAGGATTGAAAAAGAAGAGGAGGAAAGAAAAAAGAAAGAAGAAGAGTAGAAGAAAAGCCCCATCTTGTCTCATCGCATGATGAGACAGACTAGTAAAGTCAAACCCGTGGTGAGGACACCTTCACCACCAGAACCAGTTCGTCCACTACAGGCGCAGCCCCCACCGCAACAACCACAGCCTCGACCGCAACAACCACAGCCTCATCCACGGTTGCGGAATAGAGGCAGAAATGAAGAGACTTTCACTATCCCTCAAACAGAAGATTGGGATAGTGAAGCCACTCATTCTCCCTCTGCACTCCCAATCACAAGAGTGAATTGGGAGAATGATTGGAGTAGGAGATGTGTGTGTGGGGCTAGACCTGGGAGATGCCAGCATTAACCAGGTGCAATTTGAAGTTTTAAAAACAGCCCTTCTCAGGGCTACCCAAATAACAAGAAAAGAAATACTATGTCAATTGCCAATGGGTGTGAGAGAGGAGTAGTGTGATTATAAACACTGACTCTATTTAGATGGTATATGGTGTGATTTTGGATAGCATATAGTATGGTGTGTTTTGGCTGCTTCCCCGTGTGTGTGGTTAGTATAGGGTGTGATTTTGGATAGTATATAGTATGGTTTGTTTTGGCTGCTACCCCGTGTGTGTGGTTAGTATAGGGTGTGATTTTGGATAGTATATAGTATGGTTTGTTTTGGCTGCTACCCCGTGTGTGTGGTTAGTATAGGGTGTGATTTTGGATAGTATATAGTATGGTTTGTTTTGGCTGCTACCCCGTGTGTGTGGTTAGTATAGGGTGTGATTTTGGATAGTATATAGTATGGTTTGTTTTGGCTGCTACCCCGTGTGTGTGGTTAGTATAGGGTGTGATTTTGGATAGTATATAGTATGGTTTGTTTTGGCTGCTACCCCGTGTGTGTGGTTAGTATAGGGTGTGATTTTGGATAGTATATAGTATGGTTTGTTTTGGCTGCTACCCCGTGTGTGTGGTTAGTATAGGGTGTGATTTTGGATAGTATATAGTATGGTTTGTTTTGGCTGCTACCCCGTGTGTGTGGTTAGTATAGGGTGTGATTTTGGATAGTATATAGTATGGTTTGTTTTGGCTGCTACCCCGTGTGTGTGATTAGTATAGGGTGTGATTTTGGATAGTATATAATAGGATTTGTGAATAGTATCTAATATGACAAGTGAATGTAGGGGGTGTTTACTTTCACGTCCGTGCTTAAGATATATATACGCAATCGTCGGTCCTTGGAGCCATTCAATTTTGAACACATCAAGATGAATTTTGAATTGTTTATCCAACTCCGAGACAGCTGGTTTTGGATCCTTGATGCAGAATATCAAGTGGAAAGACTTGAGGAAGAATTTCAGAGTAACCATGGCTTTGTAAGCCAACTGAAATTAGCAAGAGATTTATTAGAAGGTATGATAGAGGAGGAAGACCAGAAATTAAGAAGACGTATTAAAAGAAAATATATAAGAATAGGGGACTTGAAGCAAGCACTTGATCATGTCATCAAAGTCAGGTGTTTTCTAGAAGAAACATTACATCTGATAGAGTGGGAATATGTGAAGTGGGGTCTAGACAGGCTAAAGAAAGCAGAAGCAATGATGAGAATGGTGATGGAAGAACAGGTGATCCAGATTAAAGAAAACTGGTCTAAGGAGAGAAAGGAAAAAAAGAACAAAAAGACGAAAGAGGACTTTGATCTACTCAATCTAAGATGGATGAGAGTTCAGGAAAAGTTTAGAGCTATGGGACATCCTGACTGGATTCCCGAGGAAGAAAAGAAGAAGAAGGGAATTATTGGTAAAATCAAAAGGTGGTGGAACAAAGGCAGAAAATAAAAGAAGAAGTATCCAAAGGCCCTTTTCAGGGCCACTCATAGGTCTTGAAAAGATAGTAGCTTTCATTGCCGCCCTTTTTTTCCCTTGTTTTATTTCCCATGTTATATTTCCCTTGTTATCTTTCCCTTGACGCTATATAGACCCACTATGTTCCATTTCCCTTGACGCTATACAGACCCACCCTGTTCAATTTCCCTTGACGCTATAGTGCCCCAAGCTGTTTTGACGCTATAGTGCCCCAAGCTGTTTTTGACTGGATTTTCCCTTGACGCTATAAATCTTGACGCCATAGTGCCCCAAGCACTTTTTGACTGGATTTTCCCTTGACGCTATAGTGCCACCTATTACTACTATGGTTGACATGTAAAGTCTTACACGAAACGGACCACCCATCAATGTTTTCTTTAGCTAGATAATATAGCCCAAATTCACAATGTCAATTCCGAGAGAGACTAACAGGTGTACGCGTATTGCACACTGTAAATCTTTGCTAGATAACTATGTTCCACTCACAATGAAAATTATAATCGACTTGTAGCATATGATGGCAGATCCGTACTCTTTACTGGTCGGGATCTAAGCTGTGTCTTTAAGTAATACTTTAGTTAATGAGCAATAGTGTTTCAGTTGCACTGACGTATGAAGAACCAAGATATGTACACAACCTTCAACTTCTTGAACGATATATTACCTTGAAAGTATTTCTTTCAGGAATGCATCCGATTTCTGTCGTTGAAATATTTCACTTTTCAAACAATTTCATGTATTTCGTAGTGAGATTCTTGCAATACATTCTCTGGGCAGATAATTCAAGTGACTTTGATAGCTATATCTATAGATATACATATATATAAACTATCTTCCGCAATACTTTACGTAATACATCGGGATGATGCTTCTGACATGATCCGTTTTCAAAATCAATCCACCCTCGCTTGAACTGCTTGATGTTAAAATTGTTAGAGCAATCGCCGAAACGAAATCAGTGTGTGGTATCGTTTCCTTCATTTCCATATTGTTACATAATGTTGGTCATTGTGCTGGGGTACAACACTAAGGAAGCTACAGAGAACGGATGGTATAGTAAAATGGGGATGAGCCAAAAAATAGTATTGATTTCATCTGAGTAAAATGCATATTTCCTTTATTTGAAATTGTCTGCAGTTGATTGTAAGCTTTTGCACCTTTCAAATATCAGACATAGTAAATTATCTAAATCATTTTTGCGTCTATGACAATTCTGTATGACAATACTTTGTTAGATCAATTGTCACTTTGTCAATAATTTGCAGCAGGATATCCAACCGGGATCGCCAGCCAAAAACAACTATCAAGTAGCCAAGTGACGATGACCAGTCCGAGCATTAGAAGCGTCGTTATTATATCTACTGGTACGGTACCAGCTGTCAGTTCGTCATTCGCTACGACAGGTATAATGAAGTCAAATAATTATGAAGGCAAACTGTTATACTCATCGATCTTTTTAAGAAGCAGAACGTTATAGAACGTTAAGTCATTGGTAAACAAATCATTTTCACAGCATAATCTGTCACTCTAATGATATATCTGCTTGAAATAAGTCTGTATTGTATTAATAGGGTTTTCGTCCCATTGTATTTTGCACGCCCAATGAACTTGGTCGGTTCTATGGGGCTGTACTTGTCGAACATTTTCTTGGCACATGACGGATCTGAAATGTTATGTACATGTGAGTTATATTCTACACTATTTAACATATGTATGTGGAAATTTCTCTTTGTGTTGACGTTTATTCTATAACATTTCACTTTCTCTATAACTGTGATATCTTTTCAGTGCTAGAGTAGTTGGATTAAGCAGGGTGTTAATTCTTCACTTGCATGTCCATAATGCTATAGAATATGGAATGAAAGTTTACGTCCTGAGACTAAAATGCATTGGAAGTATAGTAAGTTTAGTATGATATTTATGAGATAATAGAGATTGGAAATTGAATTCTGAGTTGTATATTCATTCTTTTTAGAGCTTTGTTATGGCTAACATTGTCATTTGTGCAGTTCTTTATTTTAATAAGCTGATGCTGCATATAAGCTTTCGCCTATTGTGAGATATCTGAAAGAATATCTTTTTGAACATGAATGTTGAGTCATGAGCATGTTACTTGAATGTTCCTTAGACGAAATAATTGTGACACTCTCTGTTATCAAATCGCCACAGGATCTCCAACTAGCATCACCAGCCAAATCCAATTAACAAGTAGACAAGGGACGGCAACCACTCTTAGCACTTCAAGCTTTACAAGGGTATCGTCTACTGCTTTTCCATCACTGACGTCGTCATTTGCATCAACAGGTAAGATGTTGCTAACAAATTATGAATACAAAGTGTTGTAATCGTGGACATATTTAATCACCAGCACTTTAAAGATTTAATGAAGTAGTTCTGAGTTTGCATTTGTCATCGTCTCAATTGTAGAACACAGTTTTTTCTAGTTGATTAGATGAAATACTGCTCAAATGTCGAGCTTAAATATGAGTAGACATTAAACTCTAATTGAAACTGGTGTTTGTGAATGACCTCTAACGAATTTGAAATGGAATGGATAAGGGGAGAGACATCGCACAAGAGTAAAGCGTTTTAAAGTTAACTCCCTCCTTAATATTCAGCTTGGGTTCTGGACATTTGCAACGTTATTGTTACCGAACTGGGAGTTGAGCATTCTACAGTAGGAACAATTCGTTATTCTTACCACGTGAAGTCTTACACACAAGTGACTATAGTCTTCTTATAATGGAAGTCTGATAATTGTTATATAATGTTATTTTTTATGAAACTGGAATCTAACAAAATTCGATTGACTCACCATATGCTTCCGATGCAGCTGTATCGACCGAACGGTTGAAATCTGTAGTCTGTAAGGAAATTCATATTAAATTATTCATTGATCGATGCCTCTTTCACGGGATCAATGGGCAACATAACCTGTTAAGAGCGTTCGCTCTCTAAAACTGATTGACATTATAGTTTTCTATTATAATACTGCAGCGTAATTTTTTATGATCCTCTATACATGGATATGACTGATTCCACTGGGATAATCTCGCTAAACATGTTCCCGCACATGACTGATCTGAAAACGTATTCACAGATGAAGTATCTCTCTTATTTTTTAACATAAATGGTATCAAATATCATTGGCATTACCTTTCCCTATACAATTTAACCTTTTCTAGAATCATCAATATAATGCATGTGCTAGGATAAGCAGGTGAAACTGGGAGCTGGTTATTTACTGGTATCGCAATAATTTTACATAATGTGGGTCAACGCTGCAAACATTAATTTCACTGACTAGTTCATAATATAAGTAATGTATAGTAATGTGGGAATGAGCTAAATAAGATAATACTGTTAATTTGTGACTAATATTCTTATCTGTGTTCTGTTTTCATTAAATAAAGTGACGAATGTAAGCTTTCACGTTTCTAAAATCCAAACTAAATGTCAAAATGTCACCATATTGCCACAGGATATCCAACCAGCATCGTGAACCAAACCGCACGGACAAGTAGCCAATCGACAACGAGCACTTTGAGGACTTCAATATTCACAACATCATCTTCTTCTATATTTCCATTCCTGACTTCATCATACATTACCACAGGTAATATGAAACAAAAAAATTATTTAGACAAAATTGTATGATGGTCTGTGCATTTAATGACAAACTCTGTAATGCATTACGGAAGTCACTGCGAAATACAATGTTTGATCTCCCAAACGGTTAAACAGATAATGGATATCTTCTTGGATTAAATAACGTCTCAACGATGCGTTTTTTGAACCGCTTGTGTTAACAAGAATTGCAAATGGATTTGTGACTGATAGCTAGTGCATTTTAAACGGATTGATTAAGGGAAGAGACCGTTAAAGTGTGATACGATATAAAATAAACTCTGTCCATTAATTAACTTGGCTTGGCCACATATGCTGCTTTATCATTACCCGACTGGATGTAAAGCATTCCGTTGTATTAGGAAAATGGTTGATATGTAAAGTCATACACGAAACTGACCATCCATCAATGTTTTCTTTAGCTAGATAATATGGCACAAATTCACAATGTCAATTCCGAGAGAGACTAACAGGTATGCGCGAATTGCACACTGTAAATCTTTGCTAGATAACTATGTTCCACTCACAATAAAAATTATAATCGACTTGTATCATATGATGGCAGATCCGTACTCTTTACTGGTCGGGATCTAAGCTGTGTCTTTAATTAATACTTGAGTTAATGAGCGATAGTGTTTCAGTTCCACTGACGTATGAAGAACCCAGATATGTACACAACGTTCAACTTCTTGAACGATATATTACCTTGAAAGTATTTCTTTTAGGAATACATCCGATTTCTGTCGATGAAATATTTCACTTTTCAAACAATTTCATGTATTTCTTAGCGAGATTCTTGCAATACATTCTCTTGGCAGATTATTCAAGTGACTTGGATAGCTATATCTATAGATATACATATATATAAACTATCTTCCGCAATACTTTACGTAATACATCGGGATGATGCTTCTGACATGATCCGTTTTCAAAATCAATCCACCCTCGCTTGAACTGCTTGATGTTACAATTGTTAGAGCAATCGCCGACACGAAATCAGTGTGTGGTATCGCTTCCTTCATTTCCATATTGTTACATAATGTTGGTCATTGTGCTGGGGTACAACACTAAGGAAGCTACAGAGAACGGATGGTATAGTAAAATGGGGATGAGCCAAAAAATAGTATTGATTTCATCTGAGTAAAATGCATATTTCCTTTATTTGAAATTGTGTGCAGTTGATTGTAAGCTTTTGCACCTTTCAAATATCAGACATAGTAAATTATCTAAATCATTTTTGCGTCTATGACAATTCTGTATGACAATACTTTGTTAGATCAATTGTCACTCTGTCAATAATTTGCAGCAGGATATCCAACCGGGATCGCCAGCCAAAAACAACTAACAAGTAGCCACGTGACGATGACCAGTCCGAGCATTAGAAGCGTCGTTATAGTATCTACTGCTACGGTACCAGCTGTCAGTTCGTCATTCGCTACGACAGGTATAATGAGTTCAAATAATTATGAAGGCAAACTGTTATACTCATCGATCTTTTTAAGAAGCAGAACGTTATAGAACGTTACGAAACTGGTAAACAAAGCATTATCACAGCATAATCTGTCACTCAAATGATATATCTGCTTGAAATAAGTCTGTATTGCATTAATAGGGTTTTCGTCCCATTGTATTTTGCACGCCCAATGAACTTGATCGGTTCTATGGGGCTGTACTTGTCGAACATTTTCTTGGCACATGACGGATCTGAAATGTTATGTACATGTGAGTTATATTCTACACTATTTAACATATGTATGTGGAAATTTCTCTTTGTGTTGACGTTTTTTCTATAACATTTCACTTTCTCTATAACTGTGATATCTTTTCAGTGCTAGAGTAGTTGGATTAAGCAGGGTGTTAATTCTTCACTTGCATGTCTATAATGCTATAGAATATGGAATGAAAGTTTACGTCCTGAGACTAAAATGCATTGGAAGCATAGTAAGTTTAGTATGATATTTATGAGATAATAGAGAATGGAAATTGAATTCTGAGTTGTATATTCATTCTTTTTAGAGCTTTGTTATGGCTAACATTGTCATTTGTGCAGTTCTTTATTTTAATAAGCTGATGCTGCATATAAGCTTTCGCCTATTGTGAGATATCTGAAATAATATATTTTTGAACATGAATGTTGAGTCATGAGCATGTTACCTGAATGTTCCTTAGACGAAATAATTGTGACACTCTCTGTTATCAAATCGCCACAGGATCTCCAACTAGCATCACCAGCCAAATCCAATTAACAAGTAGACATGGGACGGCAATCACTCTTAGCACTTCAAGCTTTACAAGGGTATCGTCTACTGCTTTTCTACCACTGACGTCGTCATTCGCATCAACAGGTAAGATGTTGCCAACAAATATATGAATACAAAGTGTTGTAATCGTGGACATATTTACTCACCAGCACTTTAAAGATTGGATGAAGTAGTTCTGAGTTTGCATTTGTCATCGTCTCAATTGTAGAACACAGTTTTTTCTAGTTGATTAGATGAAATACTGCTCAAATGTCGAGCTTAAACATGAGTAGACATTCAACTCTAATTGAAACTGGTTTTTGTGAATGACCCCTAACGAATTTGAAATGGAATGGATAAGGGGAGAGACATCGCACAAGAATAAAGTTTTTTGAAGTTAACTCCCTCCTTAATATTCAGCTTGGGTTAGGGACATTTGCAATGTTATTGTTACCGAACTGGGAGTAGAGCATTCTACAGTAGGAACAATTCGTTATGATTGCCACGTGAAGTCTTACACTCAAGTGACTATAGTCTTCTTATAATGGAAGTCTGATAAGTGTTATATAATGCTTTTTTTTATGAAACTGGAATCTAAAAAAATTCGATTGACTCACCATATGCTTCCGATTCAGCTGTATCGACCGAACGGTTGAAATCTGTTGTCTGTAAGGAAATTCATATTAAATTATTCATTGATCGATGCCTCTTTCACGGGATCAATGGGCAACATAACCTTTTAAGAGCATTCTCTCTCTTAAACTGATTGACATTAAAATTTTCTATTATAATACTGCAGCGTAATTTTTTATGATCATCCATACATGAATATGACTGATTCCACTGGGTGAATCTCGCCAAACATGTTCCAGCACATGACTGATCTGAAAACGTATTCACAGATGAAGTATCTCTCTTATTTTTTAACATAAATGGTATCAAATATCATTGGCATTATCTTTCCCTATACAATTTAACCTTTTCTAGAATCATCAATATAATGCATGTGCTAGGATAAGCAGGTAAAACTGGGAGCTGGTTATTTACTGGTATCGCAATAATGTTACATAATGTGGGTCAACGTTGCAAACATTAATTTCACTGACTAGTTCATAATATAAGTAATGTATAGTAATGTGGGAATGAGCTAAATAAGATAATAATGTTAATTTGTGACTAATATACTTATCTGCGTTCTGTTTTCATTAAATAAGGTGACGAATGTAAGCTTTCACGTTTCTAAAATCCAAAATAAATGTCAAAATATCACCATATTTCCACAGGATATCCAACCAGCATCGTGAACCAAACCGCACGGACAAGTAGCCAATCGACAACGAGCACTCTGAGGACTTCAATAGTCACAACATCAGCTTCTTCTATCTTTCCATTCCTGACTTCATCGTACATTACCACAGGTAATATGACACAAAATAATTGTTTAGACAAAATTGAATAACGGTCTGTGCATTTAATGACAAACTCTGTAATGCATTACGGAAGTCACTGCGAAATACAATGTTTGATCTCCCAAACGGTTGATTAGATAATGGATATCTTCTTGGATTAAATAACGTCTCAACGATGCGTTTATTGAACCGCTTGTTAACAAGAATTGCAGATGGATTTGTGACTGATAGCTAGTGCATTCTAAACGGATTGATTAATGGAAGAGCCCGTTAAAGTGTGATGCGATATAAAATAAACTCTGTCCATTAATTAACTTGGCTTGGCCACATGTGATGCTTTTTCATTACCCGACTGGATGTAAAGCATACCGTTGTATTAAGAAAATGGTTGACATGTAAAGTCTTACACGAAACGGACCACCTATCCATGTTTTCTTTAGCTAGATAATATAGCCCAAATTCACAATGTCAATTCCGAGAGAGACTAACAGGTGTACGCGTATTGCACACTGTAAATCTTTGCTAGATAACTATGTTCCACTCACAATGAAAATTATAATCGACTTGTAGCATATGATGGCAGATCCGTACTCTTTACTGGTCGGGATCTAAGCTGTGTCTTTAAGTAATACTTTAGTTAATGAGCAATATTGTTTCAGTTGCACTGACGTATGAAGAACCAAGATATGTACACAACCTTCAACTTCTTGAACGATATATTACCTTGAAAGTATTTCTTTCAGGAATGCATCCGATTTCTGTCGTTGAAATATTTCACTTTTCAAACAATTTCATGTATTTCGTAGTGAGATTCTTGCAATACATTCTCTTGGCAGATAATTCAAGTGACTTTGATAGCTATATCTATAGATATACATATATATAAACTATCTTCCGCAATACTTTACGTAATACATCGGGATGATGCTTCTGACATGATCCGTTTTCAAAATCAATCCACCCTCGCTTGAACTGCTTGATGTTAAAATTGTTAGAGCAATCGCCGAAACGAAATCAGTGTGTGGTATCGTTTCCTTCATTTCCATATTGTTACATAATGTTGGTCATTGTGCTGGGGTACAACACTAAGGAAGCTACAGAGAACGGATGGTATAGTAAAATGGGGATGAGCCAAAAAATAGTATTGATTTCATCTGAGTAAAATGCATATTTCCTTTATTTGAAATTGTCTGCAGTTGATTGTAAGCTTTTGCACCTTTCAAATATCAGACATAGTAAATTATCTAAATCATTTTTGCGTCTATGACAATTCTGTATGACAATACTTTGTTAGATCAATTGTCACTTTGTCAATAATTTGCAGCAGGATATCCAACCGGGATCGCCAGCCAAAAACAACTATCAAGTAGCCAAGTGACCCTGACCAGTCCGAGCATTAGAAGCGTCGTTATTATATCTACTGGTACGGTACCAGCTGTCAGTTCGTCATTCGCTACGACAGGTATAATGAAGTCAAATAATTATGAAGGCAAACTGTTATACTCATCGATCTTTTTAAGAAGCAGAACGTTATAGAACGTTAAGTCATTGGTAAACAAAGCATTTTCACAGCATAATCTGTCACTCTAATGATATATCTGCTTGAAATAAGTCTGTATTGCATTAATAGGGTTTTCGTCCCATTGTATTTTGCACGCCCAATGAACTTGATCGGTTCTATGGGGCTGTACTTGTCGAACATTTTCTTGGCACATGACGGATCTGAAATGTTATGTACATGTGAGTTATATTCTACACTATTTAACATATGTATGTGGAAATTTCTCTTTGTGTTGACGTTTTTTCTATAACATTTCACTTTCTCTATAACTGTGATATCTTTTCAGTGCTAGAGTAGTTGGATTAAGCAGGGTGTTAATTCTTCACTTGCATGTCTATAATGCTATAGAATATGGAATGAAAGTTTACGTCCTGAGACTAAAATGCATTGGAAGCATAGTAAGTTTAGTATGATATTTATGAGATAATAGAGAATGGAAATTGAATTCTGAGTTGTATATTCATTCTTTTTAGAGCTTTGTTATGGCTAACATTGTCATTTGTGCAGTTCTTTATTTTAATAAGCTGATGCTGCATATAAGCTTTCGCCTATTGTGAGATATCTGAAATAATATATTTTTGAACATGAATGTTGAGTCATGAGCATGTTACCTGAATGTTCCTTAGACGAAATAATTGTGACACTCTCTGTTATCAAATCGCCACAGGATCTCCAACTAGCATCACCAGCCAAATCCAATTAACAAGTAGACATGGGACGGCAATCACTCTTAGCACTTCAAGCTTTACAAGGGTATCGTCTACTGCTTTTCTACCACTGACGTGGTCATTCGCATCAACAGGTAAGATGTTGCCAACAAATATATGAATACAAAGTGTTGTAATCGTGGACATATTTACTCACCAGCACTTTAAAGATTGGATGAAGTAGTTCTGAGTTTGCATTTGTCATCGTCTCAATTGTAGAACACAGTTTTTTCTAGTTGATTAGATGAAATACTGCTCAAATGTCGAGCTTAAACATGAGTAGACATTCAACTCTAATTGAAACTGGTTTTTGTGAATGACCCCTAACGAATTTGAAATGGAATGGATAAGGGGAGAGACATCGCACAAGAATAAAGTTTTTTGAAGTTAACTCCCTCCTTAATATTCAGCTTGGGTTAGGGACATTTGCAATGTTATTGTTACCGAACTGGGAGTAGAGCATTCTACAGTAGGAACAATTCGTTATGATTGCCACGCGAAGTCTTACACTCAAGTGACTATAGTCTTCTTATAATGGAAGTCTGATAAGTGTTATATAATGCTTTTTTTTATGAAACTGGAATCTAAAAAAATTCGATTGACTCACCATATGCTTCCGATTCAGCTGTATCGACCGAACGGTTGAAATCTGTTGTCTGTAAGGAAATTCATATTAAATTATTCATTGATCGATGCCTCTTTCACGGGATCAATGGGCAACATAACCTTTTAAGAGCATTCTCTCTCTTAAACTGATTGACATTAAAATTTTCTATTATAATACTGCAGCGTAATTTTTTATGATCATCCATACATGAATATGACTGATTCCACTGGGTGAATCTCGCCAAACATGTTCCAGCACATGACTGATCTGAAAACGTATTCACAGATGAAGTATCTCTCTTATTTTTTAACATAAATGGTATCAAATATCATTGGCATTATCTTTCCCTATACAATTTAACCTTTTCTAGAATCATCAATATAATGCATGTGCTAGGATAAGCAGGTAAAACTGGGAGCTGGTTATTTACTGGTATCGCAATAATGTTACATAATGTGGGTCAACGTTGCAAACATTAATTTCACTGACTAGTTCATAATATAAGTAATGTATAGTAATGTGGGAATGAGCTAAATAAGATAATAATGTTAATTTGTGACTAATATACTTATCTGCGTTCTGTTTTCATTAAATAAGGTGACGAATGTAAGCTTTCACGTTTCTAAAATCCAAAATAAATGTCAAAATATCACCATATTTCCACAGGATATCCAACCAGCATCGTGAACCAAACCGCACGGACAAGTAGCCAATCGACAACGAGCACTCTGAGGACTTCAATAGTCACAACATCAGCTTCTTCTATCTTTCCATTCCTGACTTCATCGTACATTACCACAGGTAATATGACACAAAATAATTGTTTAGACAAAATTGAATAACGGTCTGTGCATTTAATGACAAACTCTGTAATGCATTACGGAAGTCACTGCGAAATACAATGTTTGATCTCCCAAACGGTTGATTAGATAATGGATATCTTCTTGGATTAAATAACGTCTCAACGATGCGTTTATTGAACCGCTTGTTAACAAGAATTGCAGATGGATTTGTGACTGATAGCTAGTGCATTCTAAACGGATTGATTAATGGAAGAGCCCGTTAAAGTGTGATGCGATATAAAATAAACTCTGTCCATTAATTAACTTGGCTTGGCCACATGTGATGCTTTTTCATTACCCGACTGGATGTAAAGCATACCGTTGTATTAAGAAAATGGTTGACATGTAAAGTCTTACACGAAACGGACCACCTATCCATGTTTTCTTTAGCTAGATAATATAGCCCAAATTCACAATGTCAATTCCGAGAGAGACTAACAGGTGTACGCGTATTGCACACTGTAAATCTTTGCTAGATAACTATGTTCCACTCACAATGAAAATTATAATCGACTTGTAGCATATGATGGCAGATCCGTACTCTTTACTGGTCGGGATCTAAGCTGTGTCTTTAAGTAATACTTTAGTTAATGAGCAATATTGTTTCAGTTGCACTGACGTATGAAGAACCAAGATATGTACACAACCTTCAACTTCTTGAACGATATATTACCTTGAAAGTATTTCTTTCAGGAATGCATCCGATTTCTGTCGTTGAAATATTTCACTTTTCAAACAATTTCATGTATTTCGTAGTGAGATTCTTGCAATACATTCTCTTGGCAGATAATTCAAGTGACTTTGATAGCTATATCTATAGATATACATATATATAAACTATCTTCCGCAATACTTTACGTAATACATCGGGATGATGCTTCTGACATGATCCGTTTTCAAAATCAATCCACCCTCGCTTGAACTGCTTGATGTTAAAATTGTTAGAGCAATCGCCGAAACGAAATCAGTGTGTGGTATCGTTTCCTTCATTTCCATATTGTTACATAATGTTGGTCATTGTGCTGGGGTACAACACTAAGGAAGCTACAGAGAACGGATGGTATAGTAAAATGGGGATGAGCCAAAAAATAGTATTGATTTCATCTGAGTAAAATGCATATTTCCTTTATTTGAAATTGTCTGCAGTTGAGTGTAAGCTTTTGCACCTTTCAAATATCAGACATAGTAAATTATCTAAATCATTTTTGCGTCTATGACAATTCTGTATGACAATACTTTGTTAGATCAATTGTCACTTTGTCAATAATTTGCAGCAGGATATCCAACCGGGATCGCCAGCCAAAAACAACTATCAAGTAGCCAAGTGACCCTGACCAGTCCGAGCATTAGAAGCGTCGTTATTATATCTACTGGTACGGTACCAGCTGTCAGTTCGTCATTCGCTACGACAGGTATAATGAAGTCAAATAATTATGAAGGCAAACTGTTATACTCATCGATCTTTTTAAGAAGCAGAACGTTATAGAACGTTAAGTCATTGGTAAACAAAGCATTTTCACAGCATAATCTGTCACTCTAATGATATATCTGCTTGAAATAAGTCTGTATTGCATTAATAGGGTTTTCGTCCCATTGTATTTTGCACGCCCAATGAACTTGATCGGTTCTATGGGGCTGTACTTGTCGAACATTTTCTTGGCACATGACGGATCTGAAATGTTATGTACATGTGAGTTATATTCTACACTATTTAACATATGTATGTGGAAATTTCTCTTTGTCTTGACGTTTTTTCTATAACATTTCACTTTCTCTATAACTGTGATATCTTTTCAGTGCTAGAGTAGTTGGATTAAGCAGGGTGTTAATTCTTCACTTGCATGTCTATAATGCTATAGAATATGGAATGAAAGTTTACGTCCTGAGACTAAAATGCATTGGAAGCATAGTAAGTTTAGTATGATATTTATGAGATAATAGAGAATGGAAATTGAATTCTGAGTTGTATATTCATTCTTTTTAGAGCTTTGTTATGGCTAACATTGTCATTTGTGCAGTTCTTTATTTTAATAAGCTGATGCTGCATATAAGCTTTCGCCTATTGTGAGATATCTGAAATAATATATTTTTGAACATGAATGTTGAGTCATGAGCATGTTACCTGAATGTTCCTTAGACGAAATAATTGTGACACTCTCTGTTATCAAATCGCCACAGGATCTCCAACTAGCATCACCAGCCAAATCCAATTAACAAGTAGACATGGGACGGCAATCACTCTTAGCACTTCAAGCTTTACAAGGGTATCGTCTACTGCTTTTCTACCACTGACGTCGTCATTCGCATCAACAGGTAAGATGTTGCCAACAAATATATGAATACAAAGTGTTGTAATCGTGGACATATTTACTCACCAGCACTTTAAAGATTGGATGAAGTAGTTCTGAGTTTGCATTTGTCATCGTCTCAATTGTAGAACACAGTTTTTTCTAGTTGATTAGATGAAATACTGCTCAAATGTCGAGCTTAAACATGAGTAGACATTCAACTCTAATTGAAACTGGTTTTTGTGAATGACCCCTAACGAATTTGAAATGGAATGGATAAGGGGAGAGACATCGCACAAGAATAAAGTTTTTTGAAGTTAACTCCCTCCTTAATATTCAGCTTGGGTTAGGGACATTTGCAATGTTATTGTTACCGAACTGGGAGTAGAGCATTCTACAGTAGGAACAATTCGTTATGATTGCCACGTGAAGTCTTACACTCAAGTGACTATAGTCTTCTTATAATGGAAGTCTGATAAGTGTTATATAATGCTTTTTTTTATGAAACTGGAATCTAAAAAAATTCGATTGACTCACCATATGCTTCCGATTCAGCTGTATCGACCGAACGGTTGAAATCTGTTGTCTGTAAGGAAATTCATATTAAATTATTCATTGATCGATGCCTCTTTCACGGGATCAATGGGCAACATAACCTTTTAAGAGCATTCTCTCTCTTAAACTGATTGACATTAAAATTTTCTATTATAATACTGCAGCGTAATTTTTTATGATCATCCATACATGAATATGACTGATTCCACTGGGTGAATCTCGCCAAACATGTTCCAGCACATGACTGATCTGAAAACGTATTCACAGATGAAGTATCTCTCTTATTTTTTAACATAAATGGTATCAAATATCATTGGCATTATCTTTCCCTATACAATTTAACCTTTTCTAGAATCATCAATATAATGCATGTGCTAGGATAAGCAGGTAAAACTGGGAGCTGGTTATTTACTGGTATCGCAATAATGTTACATAATGTGGGTCAACGTTGCAAACATTAATTTCACTGACTAGTTCATAATATAAGTAATGTATAGTAATGTGGGAATGAGCTAAATAAGATAATAATGTTAATTTGTGACTAATATACTTATCTGCGTTCTGTTTTCATTAAATAAGGTGACGAATGTAAGCTTTCACGTTTCTAAAATCCAAAATAAATGTCAAAATGTCACCATATTTCCACAGGATATCCAACCAGCATCGTGAACCAAACCGCACGGACAAGTAGCCAATCGACAACGAGCACTCTGAGGACTTCAATAGTCACAACATCATCTTCTTCTATATTTCCATTCCTGACTTCATCATACATTACCACAGGTAATATGACACAAAATAATTATTTAGACAAAATTGTATAATGGTCTGTGCATTTAATGACAAACTCTGTAATGCATTATGGAAGTCACTGCCAAATACAATGTTTGATCTCCCAAACGGTTAAAAAGATAATGGATATCTTCTTGGATTAAATAACGTCTCAACGATGCGTTTATTGAATTGAACCGCTTGTGTTAACAAGAATTGCAAATGGATTTGTGACTGATAGCTAGTGCATTTCAAACGGATTGATTAATTTGAAGAGACCGTTAAAGTGTGATGCGATATAAAATAAACTCTGTCCATTAATAACTTGGCTTGGCCACATATGCTGATTTATCTTTACGCGACTGGATGTAAAGCATACCGTTGTATTAAGAAAATGGTTGACATGTAAAGTCTTACACGAAACGGACCACCCATCAATGTTTTCTTTAGCTAGATAATATAGCCCAAATTCACAATATCAGTTCCGAGAGAGACTAACAGGTGTACGCGTATTGCACACTGTAAATCTTTGCTAGATAACTATGTTCCACTCACAATGAAAATTATAATCGACTTGTAGCATCTGATGGCAGATCCGTACTCTTTACTGGTCGGGATCTAAGCTGTGTCTTTAATTAATACTTGAGTTAATGAACGATAGTGTTTCAGTTGCACTGACGTATGAAGAGCCAAGATATGTACACAACGTTCAACTTCTTGAACGATATATTACCTTGAAAGTATTTCTTTTAGGAATACATCCGATTTCTGTCGATGAAATATTTCACTTTTCAAACAATTTCATGTATTTCTTAGCGAGATTCTTGCAATACATTCTCTTGGCAGATTATTCAAGTGACTTGGATAGCTATATCTATAGATATACATATATATAAACTATCTTCCGCAATACTTTACGTAATACATCGGGATGATGCTTCTGACATGATCCGTTTTCAAAATCAAACCACCCTCGCTTGAACTGCTAGATGTTACAATTGTTAGAGCAATCGCCGACACGAAATCAGTGTGTGGTATCGCTTCCTTCATTTCCATATTGTTACATAATATTGGTCATTGTGCTGGGGTACAACACTAAGGAAGCTACAGAGAAGGGATGGTATAGTAAAATGGGGATGATCCAAAAAATAGTATTGATTTCATCTGAGTAAAATGCAAATTTCCTTTATTTGAAATTGTCTGCAGTTGATTGTAAGCTTTTGCACCTTTCAAATATCAGACATAGTAAATTATCTAAATCATTTTTGCGTCTATCACAATTCTGTATGACAATACTTTGTTAGATCAATTGTCACTTTGTCAATAATTTGCAGCAGGATATCCAACCGGGATCGCCAGCCAAAAACAACTATCAAGTAGCCAAGTGACCCTGACCAGTCCGAGCATTAGAAGCGTCGTTATTATATCTACTGGTACGGTACCAGCTGTCAGTTCGTCATTCGCTACGACAGGTATAATGAAGTCAAATAATTATGAAGGCAAACTGTTATACTCATCGATCTTTTTAAGAAGCAGAACGTTATAGAACGTTAAGTCATTGGTAAACAAAGCATTATCACAGCATAATCTGTCACTCAAATGATATATCTGCTTGAAATAAGTCTGTATTGCATTAATAGGGTTTTCGTCCCATTATATTTTGCACGCCCAATGAACTTCATCGGTTCTATGGGGCTGTACTTGTCGAACATTTTCTTGGCACATGACGGATCTGAAATGTTATGTACATGTGAGTTATATTCTACACTATTTAACATATGTATGTGGAAATTTCTCTTTGTGTTGACGTTTATTCTATAGCATTTCACTTTCTCTATAACTGTGATATCTTTTCAGTGCTAGAGTAGTTGGATTAAGCAGGGTGTTAATTCTTCACTTGCATGTCTATAATGCTATAGAATATGGAATGAAAGTTTACGTCCTGAGACTAAAATGCATTGGAAGTATAGTAAGTTTAGTATGATATTTATGAGATAATAGAGATTGTAAATTGGATTCTGAGTTGTATATTCATTCTTGATAGAGCTTTGTTATGGCTAACACTGTCATTTGTGCAGTCCTTTATTTTAATAAGCTGATGATGAATATAAGCTTTCGCCTATTGTGAGATATCTGAAATAATATCTTTTTGAACATGAATGTTGAGTCATGAGCATGTTACCTGAATGTTCCTTAGACGAAATAATTGTGACACTCTCTGTTATCAAATCGCCACAGGATCTCTAACTAGCATCACCAGCCAAATCCAGTCAACAAGTAGACAAGCGACGGCAACCACTCTTAGCACTTCAAGCTTTACAAGGGTATCGTCTACTGCTTTTCCACCACTGACGTCGTCATTCGCATCAACAGGTAAGATGTTGCTAACAAATTATGAATACAAAGTGTTGTAATCGTGGACATATTTATTCACCAGCACTTTAAAGATTGGATGAAGTAGTTCTGAGTTTGCATTTGTCATCGTCTCAATTTTAGAACACAGTTTTTTTCTAGTTGATTAGATGAAATACTGCTCAAATGTCGAGCTTAAACATGAGTAGACATTAAACTCTAATTGAAACTGGTGTTTGTGAATGACCCCTAACGAATTTGAAATGGAATGGATAAGGGGAGAGACATCGCACAAGAGGAAAGTGTTTTAAATTTAACTCCCTCCTTAATATTCAGCTTGGGTTCAGGACATTTGCAACGTTATTGTTACCGAACTGGGAGTAGACCATTCTACAGTAGGAACAATTCGTTATTCTTACCACCTGAAGTCTTACACTCAAGTGACTATAGTCTTCTTATAATGGAAGTCTGATAAGTGTTATATAATGTTATTTTTTATGAAACTGGAATCTAACAAAATTCGATTGACTCACCATATGCTTCCGATGCAGCTGTATCGACCGAACGGTTGAAATCTGTAGTCTGTAAGGAAATTCATATTAAATTATTCATTGATCGATGCCTTTTTCCCGGGATCAATGGGAAACATAACCTGTTAAGAGCGTTCGCTCTCTAAAACTGATTGACATTATAGTTTTCAATTATAATACTGCAGCGTAATTTTTTATGATCCTCTATACATGGATATGACTGATTCCACATGGATAATCTCGCTAAACATGTTCCCGCACATGACTGATCTGAAAACGTATTCACAGATGAAGTATCTCTCTTTTTTTTAACATAAATGGTATCAAATATCATTGGCATTACCTTTCCCTATACAATTTAACCTTTTCTAGAATCATCAATATATTGCATGTGCTACGATAAGCAGGTGAAACTGGGAGCTGGTTATTTACTGGTATCGCAATAATGTTACATAATGTGGGTCAACGTTGCAAACATTAATTTCACTAACTAGTTCATAATATAACTAATGTATAGTAATGTGGGAATGAGCTAAATAAGATAATACTGTTAATTTGTGACTAATATTCTTATCTGTGTTCGGTTTTCATTAAATAAGGTGACGAATGTAAGCTTTCACGTTTCTAAAATCCAAAATAAATGTCAAAATGTCACCATATTGCCACAGGATATCCAACCAGCATCGTGAACCAAACCGCACGGACAAGTAGCCAAGCGACAAAGAACACTCTGAGGACTTCAATAGTCACAACATCATCTTCTTCTATATTTCAATTCCTGACTACATCGTACATTACCACAGGTAATATGACACAAAATAATTATTTAGACAAAATTGTATAATGGTCTGTGCATTTAATGACAAACTCTGTAATGCATTACGGAAGTCACTGCGAAATACAATGTTTGATCTCCCAAACGGTTGAACAGATAATTGATATCTTCTTGGTTTAAATAACGTCTCAACGATGCGTTTATTGAACCGCTTGTGTTAACAAGAATTGCAAATGGATTTGTGACTGATAGCTAGTGCATTCTAAAATGATTTATTAATGGAAGAGACCGTTAAAGTGTGATGCGATATATAATAAACTCTGTCCATTAATTAACTTGGCTTGGCCACATATGCTGCTTTATCATTACCCGACTAGATGTAAAGCATACCGTTGTATTAGGAAAATGGTTGACATGTAAAGTCTTACACGAAACGGACCACCCATCAATGTTTTCTTTGGCTAGATAATATAGCCCAAATTCACAATGTCAATTCCGAGAGAGACTAACAGGTGTACGCGTATTGCACACTGTAAATCTTTGCTAGATAACTATGTTCCACTCACCATGAAAATTATAATCGACTTTTAGCATATGATGGCAGATCCGTACTCTTTACTGGTCGGGATCTAAGCTGTGTCTTTAATTAATACTTTAGTCAATGAGCAATAGTGTTTCCGTTGCACTGACGTATGAAGATCCAAGATATGTACACAACATTCAACTTCTTGAACGATATATTACCTTGAAAGTATTTCTTTCAGGTATGCATCCGATTTGTCGTTGAAATATTTCACTTTTCAAACAATTTCATGTATTTCTTAGTGAGATTCTTGCAATACATTCTCTGGGCAGATAATTCAAGTGACTTTGATAGCTATATCTATAGATATACATATATATAAACTATCTTCCGCAATAATTTACGTAATACATCGGGATGATGCTTCTGACATGATCCGTTTAAAAAATCTATCCACTCTCGCTTGAACTGCTTGATGTTACAATTGTTAGAGCAATCACCGAGACGAAATCAGTGTGTGGTATCGTTTCCTTCATTTCCATATTGTTACATAATGTTGGTCATTGTGCTGGGGTACAACACTAAGGAAGCTACAGAGAAGGGATGGTATAGTAAAATGGGGATGAGCCAAAAAATAGTATTGATTTCATCTGAGTAAAATGCATATTTCCTTTATTTAAAATTGTCTGTAGTTGATTGTAAGCTTTTGCACCTTTCAAATATCAGACATAGTAAATTATCTAAATCATTTTTGCGTCTATGACAATTCTGTATGACAATACTTTGTTAGATCAATTGTCACTCTGTCAATAATTTTCAGCAGGATATCCAACCGGGATCGCCAGCCAAAAACAGCTATCAAGTAGCCAAGTGACGCTGACCAGTCCGAGCATTAGAAGCGTCGTTATAGTATCTACTGCTACTGTTCCAGCTGTCAGTTCGTCATTCGCTACGACAGGTATAATGAGGTCAAATAATTATGAAGGCAAACTGTTATACTCATCGATCTTTGTAAGAAGCAGAACGTTATAGAACGTTACGTCATTGGTAAACAAAGCATTATCACAGCATACTCTGTCACTCAAATGATATATCTGCTTGAAATAAGTCTGTATTGCATTAATAGGGTTTACGTCCCATTGTATTTTGCACGCCCAATGAACTTGATCGGTTCTATGGGGCTGTACTTGTCAAACATTTTCTTGGCACATGACGGATCTGAAATGTTATGTACATGTGAGTTATATTCTACACTATTTAACATATGTATGTAGAAATTTCTCTTTGTGTTGACGTTTATTCTATAACATTTCACTTTCTCTATAACTGTGATATCTTTTCAGTGCTGGAGTAGTTGGATTAAGCATGGTGTTAATTCTTCACTTGCATGTCTATAATGCTATAGAATATGGAATGAAAGTTTACGTCCTGAGACTAAAATCCATTGGAAGTATATTAAGTTTAGTATGATATTTATGAGATAATAGAGATTGTAAATTGGATTCTGAGTTGTATATTCATTCTTGATAGAGCTTTGTTATGGCTTACACTGTCATTTGTGCAGTCCTTTATTTTAATAAGCTGATGATGAATATAAGCTTTCGCCTATTGTGAGATATCTGAAATAATATATTTTTGAACATGAATGTTGAGTCATGAGCATGTTACCTGAATGTTCCTTAGACGAAATAATTGTGACACTCTCTGTTATCAAATCGCCAAAGGATCTCTAACTAGCATCACCAGCCAAATCCAATCAACAATTAGACAAGGGACGGCAACCACTCTTAGCACTTCAAGCTTTACAAGGGTATCGTCTACTGCTTTTCCACCACTGACGTCGTCATTCGCATCAACAGGTAAGATGTTGCCAACAAATTATGAATACAAAGTGTTGTAATCGTGGACATATTTATTCACCAGCACTTTAAAGATTGGATGAAGTAGTTCTGAGTTTGCATTTGTCATCGTCTCAATGGTAGAACACAGTTTTTTCTAGTTGATTAGATGAAATACTGCTCAAATGTCGAGCTTAAACATGAGTAGACATTAAACTCTAATTGAAACTGGTGTTTGTGAATGACCTCTAACGAATTTGAAATGGAATGGATAAGGGGAGAGACAACGCACAAGAGTAAAGTGTTTTAAAGTTAACTCCCTCCTTAATATTCAGCTTGGGTTCGGGACATTTGCAACGTTATTGTTACCGAACTGGGAGTAGAGCATTCTACAGTAGGAACAATTCGTTATTCTTACCACGTGAAGTCTTACACTCAAGTGACTATAGTCTTCTTATAATGGAAGTCTGATAATTGTTATATAATGTTATTTTTTATGAAACTGGAATCTAACAAAATTCGATTGACTCACCATATGCTTCCGATGCAGCTGTATCGACCGAACGGTTGAAATCTGTAGTCTGTAAGGAAATTCATATTCAATTATTCATTGATCGATGCCTTTTTCCCGGGATCAATGGGCAACATAACCTGTTAAGAGCGTTCGCTCTCTAAAACTGATTGACATTATAGTTTTCTATTATAATACTGCAGCGTAATTTTTTATGATCCTCTATACATGGATATGACTGATTCCACTGGGATAATCTCGCTAAACATGTTCCCGCACATGACTGATCTGAAAACGTATTCACAAATGAAGTATCTTTCTTATTTTTTAACATAAATGGTATCAAATATCATTGGCATTAACTTTCCCTATACAATTTAACCTTTTCTAGAATCATCAATATATTGCATGTGCTAGGATAAGCAGGTGAAACTGGGAGCTGGTTATTTACTGGTATCGCAATAATGTTACATAATGTGGGTCAACGTTGCAAACATTAATTTCACTAACTAGTTCATAATATAACTAATGTATAGTAATGTGGGAATGAGCTAAATAAGATAATACTGTTAATTTGTGACTAATATACTTATCTGTGTTCTGTTTTCATTAAATAAGGTGACGAATGTAAGCTTTCACGTTTCTAAAATCCAAAATAAATGTCAAAATATCACCATATTTTCACAGGATATCCAACCAGCATCGTGAACCAAACCGCACGGACAAGTAGCCAATCGACAACGAGCACTCTGAGGACTTCAATAGTCTCAACATCATCTTCTTCTATCTTTCCATTGCTGACTTCATCGTACATTACCACAGGTAATATGACACAAAATAATTATTTAGACAAAATTGTATAATAGTCTGTGCATTTAATGACAAACTCTGTAATGCATTACGGAAGTCACTGCCAAATACAATGTTTGATCTCCCAAACGGTTAAACAGAAAAGGGATATCTTCTTGGATTAAATAACGTCTCAACGATGCGTTCATTGAACCGCTTGTGTTAACAAGAATTGCAAATGGATTTGTGATTGATAGCTAGTGCATTCTAAACGGATTGATTAATGGAAGTGACCGTTAAAGTGTGATGCGATATATAATAAACTCTGTCCATTAATTAACTTGGCTTGGCCACATATGCTGCTTTATCATTACCCGACTGGATGTAAAGCATACCGTTGTATTAGGAAAATGGTTGACATGTAAAGTCTTACACGGAACGGACCACCCATCAATGTTTTCTTTAGCTAGATAATATAGCCCAAATTCACAATGTCAATTCTGAGAGAGACTAACAGGTGTACGCGTATTGCACACTGTAAATCTTTGTTAGATAACTATGTTCCACTCACCATGAAAATTATAATCGACTTGTAGCATCTGATGGCAGATCCGTACTCTTTACTGGTCGGGATATAAGCTGTGTCTTTAATTAATACTTTAGTTAATGAGAAATAGTGTTTCAGTTGCACTGACGTATGAAGAGCCAAGATATGTACACAACCTTCAACTTCTTGAACGATATATTATATTGAAAGAATTTCGTTCAGGAATGCATCCGATTTGTCGTTGAAATATTTCACTTTTCAAACAATTTCATGTATTTCTTAGTGAGATTCTTGCAATACATTCTCTGGGCAGATAATTCAAGTGACTTTGATAGCTATATCTATAGATATACATATATATAAACTATCTTCCGCAATAATTTACGTAATACATCGGGATGATGCTTCTGACATGATCCGTTTAAAAAATCAATCCACCCTCGCTTGAACTGCTTGATGTTACAATTGTTAGAGCAATCACCGAGACGAAATCAGTGTGTGGTATCGTTTCCTTCATTTCCATATTGTTACATAATGTTGGTGATTGTGCTGGGGTACAACACTAAGGAAGCTACAGAGAAGGGATGGTATAGTAAAATGGGGATGAGCCAAAAAATAGTATTGATGTCATCTGAGTAAAATGCAAATTTCCTTTATTTAAAATTGTCTGTAGTTGATTGTAAGCTTTTGCACCTTTCAAATATCAGACATAGTAAATTATCTAAATCATTTTTGCGTCTATGACAATTCTGTATGACAATACTTTGTTAGATCAATTGTAACTCTGTCAATAATTTGCAGCAGGATATCCAACCGGGATCGACAGCCAAAAACAGCTATCAAGTAGCCAAGTGACGCTGACCAGTCCGAGCATTAGAAGCGTCGTTATAGTATCTACTGCTACGGTTCCAGCTGTCAGTTCGTCATTCGCTACGACAGGTATAATGAGGTCAAATAATAATGAAGGCAAACTGTTATACTCATCGATCTTTTTAAGAAGCAGAACGTTATAGAACGTTACGTCACTGGTAAGCAAAGCATTATCACAGCATAATCTCTCACTCAAATGATATATCTGCTTGAAATAAGTCTGTATTGCATTAATAGGGTGTTCGTCCCATTGTATTTTGCACGCCCAATGAACTTGATCGGTTCTATGGGGCTGTATTTGTCGAACATTTTCTTGGCACATGACGGATCTGAATAGTTATGTACATGTGAGTTATATTCTACACTATTTAACATATGTATGTAGAAATTTCTCTTTGTGTTGACGTTTGTTCTATAACATTTCACTTTCTCTATAACTGTGATATCTTTTCAGTGCTAGAGTAGTTGGATTAGGCATGGTGTTAATTCTTCACTTGCATGTCTATAATGCTATAGAATATGGAATGAAAGTTTACGTCCTTAGACTAAAATGCATTGGAAGCATAGTAAGTTTAGTATGATATTTATGAGATAATACAGATTGGAAATTGAATTCTGAGTTGTATAGTCATTCTTTTTAGAGCTTTGTTATGGAGAACATTGTCATTTGTGCAGTCCTTTATTTTAATAATCTGATGCTGCATATAAGCTTTCGCCTATTGTAGGATATCTGAAATAATCTCTTTTTTAACATGAATGTTGAGTCATGAGCATGTTACCTGAATGTTCCTTAGACGAAATAATTGTGACACTCTCTGTTATAAAATCGCCACAGGATCTCCAACTAGCATCACAAGCCAAATCCAATTAACAAGTAGACAAGGGACGGCAACCACTCTTAGCACTTCAAGCTTTACAAGGGTATCGTCTACTGCTTTTCCACCACTGACGTCGTCATTCGCATTAACAGGTAAGATGTTGCTAATAAATTATGAATACAAAGTGTTGTAATCGTGGACATATTTATTCACCAGCACTTTAAAGTTTTAATGAAGTAGTTCTGAGTTTGCATTTGTCATCGTCTCAATTGTAGAACACAGTTTTTTCTAGTTGATTAGATGAAATACTGCTCAAATGTCGAGCTTAAATATGAGTAGACATTAAACTCTAATTGAAACTGGTGTTTGTGAATGACCTCTAACGAATTTGAAATGGAATGGATAAGGGGAGAGACATCGCACAAGAGTAAAGCGTTTTAAAGTTAACTCCCTCCTTAATATTCAGCTTGGGTTCGGGACATTTGCAACGTTATTGTTACCGAACTGGGAGTTGAGCATTCTACAGTAGGAACAATTCGTTATTCTTACCACGTGAAGTCTTACACCCAAGTGACTATAATCTTCTTATAATGGAAGTCTGATAATTGTTATATAATGTTATTTTTTATGAAACTGGAATCTAACACAATTCGATTGACTCACCATATGCTTCCGATGCAGCTGTATCGACCGAACGGTTGAAATCTGTAGTCTGTAAGGAAATTCATATTAAATTATTCATTGATCGATGCCTCTTTCACGGGATCAATGGGCAACATAACCTGTTAAGAGCGTTCTTTCTCTAAAACTGATTGACATTATAATTTTCTATTATAATACTGCAGTGTAATTTTTTATGATCCTCTATACATGAATATGATTGATTCCACTGGGAGAATCTCGCCAAACATGTTCCAGCACATGACTGATCTGAAAACGTATTCACAGATGAAGTATCTCTCTTATTTTTTAACATAAATGGTATCAAATATCATTGACATTACCTTTCCCTATACAATTTAACCTTTTCTAGAATCATCAATATATTGCATGTGCTAGGATAAGCAGGTTAAACTGGGAGCTGGTTATTTACTGGTATCGCAATAATGTTACATAATGTGGGTCAACGTTGCAAACATTAATTTCACTAACTAGTTCATAATATAAGTAATGTATAGTAATGTGGGAATGAGCTAAATAAGATAATACTGTTAATTTGTGACTAATATTCTTATCTGTGTTCTGTTTTCATTAAATAAGGTGACGAATGTAAGTTTTCACGTTTCTAAAATCCAAAATAAATGTCAAAATATCACCATATTGCCACAGGATATCCAACCAGCATCGTGAACCAAACCGCACGGACAAGTAGCCAATCGACAACGAGCACTCTGAGGACTTCAATAGTCACAACATCATCTTCTTCTATATTTCCATTCCTGACTTCATCATACATTACCACAGGTAATATGACACAAAATAATTATTTAGACAAAATTGTATAATGGTCTGTGCATTTAATGACAAACTCTGTAATGCATTATGGAAGTCACTGCCAAATACAATGTTTGATCTCCCAAACGGTTAAACAGATAATGGATATCTTTTTGGATTAAATAACGTCTCAACGATGCGTTTATTGAACCGCTTGTGTTAACAAGAATCGCAAATGGATTTGTGACTAATAGCTAGTGCATTTTAAACGGATTGATTAAGGGAAGAGACTGTTAAAGTGTGATGCGATATAAAATAAACTCTGTCCATTAATTACTTGGCTTGGCCACATATGCTGATTGATCATTACGCGACTGGATGAAAAGCATACCGTTGTATTAAGAAAATGGTTGACATGTAAAGTCTTACACGAAACGGACCACCCATCAATGTTTTCTTTAGCTAGATAATATAGCCCAAATTCACAATGTCAATTCCGAGAGAGACTAACAGGTGTACGCGTATTGCACACTGTAAATCTTTGCTAGATAACTATGTTCCACTCACAATGAAAATTATAATCGACTTGTGGCAGATCCGTACTCTTTACTGGTCGGGATCTATGCTGTGTCTTTAATTAATACTTTAGTTAACGAGCGATAGTTTTTCTGTTGCACTGACGTATGAAGAACCAAGATATGTACACAACGTTCAACTTTTTCAACGATATATTACCTTAAAAGTATTTCTTTCAGGAATACATCCGATTTCTGTCGTTGAAATATTTCACTTTTCAAACAATTTCATGAATTTCGTAGTGAGATTCTTGCAATACATTCTCTTGGCAGATAATTCAAGTGACTTTGATAGCTATATCTATAGATATACATATATATAAACTATCTTCCGCAATACTTTACGTAATACATCGGGATGATGCTTCTGTCATGATCCGTTTCAAAATCAATCCACCCTCGCTTGAACTGCTAGATGTTACAATTGTTAGAGCAATCCCCGAAACAAAATCAGTGTGTGGTATCGTTTCCTTCATTTCCATATTGTTACATAATGTTGGTCATTGTGCTGGGGTACAACACTACGGAAGCTACAGAGAACGGATGGTATAGTAGAATGGGGATGAGCCCAAAAATAGTATTTTTTTTGTCTGAGTAAAATGCAAATTTCCTTTATTTGAAATTGTCTGCAGTTGATTGTAAGCTTTTGCACCTTTCAAATATCAGACATAGTAAATTATCTAAATAATTTTTGCGTCTATGACAATTCTGTATGACAATACTTTGTTAGATCAATTGTCACTCTGTCAATAATTTGCAGCAGGATTTCCAACCGGGATCGCCAGCCAAAAACAACTATCAAGTAGCCACGTGACGCTGACCAGTCCAAGCATTAGAAGCGTCGTTATAGTATCTACTGCTACGGTTCCAGCTGTCAGTTCGTCATTCGCTACGACAGGTATAATGAGGTCAAATAATTATGAAGGCAAACTGTTATACTCATCGATCTTTTTAAGAAGCAGAACGTTATAGAACGTTACGTCACTGGAAAACAAAGCATTATCACAGCATAATCTGTCACTCAAATGATATATCTGCTTGAAATAAGTCTGTATTGCATTAATAGGGTTTTCGTCCCATTGTATTTTGCACGCCCAATGAACTTGATCGGTTCTATGGGGCTGTACTTGTCGAACATTTTCTTGGCACATGACGGATCTGAAATGTTATGTACCTGTGAGTTATATTCTACACTATTTAACATATGTATGTAGAAATTTCTCTTTGTGTTGACGTTTATTCTATAACATTTCACTTTCTCTATAACTGTGATATCTTTTCAGTGCTAGAGTAGTTAGATTAAGCAGGGTGTTAATTCTTCACTTGCATGTCTATAATGCTATAGAATATGGAATGAAAGTTTACGTCCATAGGCTAAAATGCATTGGAAGTATAATAAGATTAGTATGATATTTATGAAATAATTGAGATTGGAAATTGAATTATGAGTTGTATATTCATTCTTTTTAGAGTTTTGTTATGGCTAACATTGACATTTGTGCAGTCCTGTAGTTTAATAAGCTGATGCTGCATAAAAGTTTTCGCCTATTGTGGGATATCTGAAATAATCTCTTTTTGAACATGAATGTTGAGTCATGAGCATGTTACCTGAATGTTCCTTAGACGAAATAATTGTGACACTCTCTGTTATCAAATCGCCACAGGATCTCCAACTAGCATCACAAGCCAAATCCAATTAACAAGTAGACAAGGGACGGCAATCACTCTTAGCACTTCAAGCTTTACAAGGGTATCGTCTACAGCTTTTCCACCACTGACGTCGTCATTCGCATCAACAGGTAAGATGTTGCCAACAAATTATGAATACAAAGTGTTGTAATCGTGGACATATTTACTCACCAGCACTTTAAAGATTGTATGAAGCAGTTCTGAGTTTGCATTTGTCATCGTCTCAATTGTAGAACACAGTTGTTTCTAGTTGATTAGATGAAATACTGCTCAAATGTCGAGCTTAAACATGAGTACACATTAAACTCTAATTGAAACCGGTGTTTGTTAATGACCTCTAACGAATTTGAAATGGAATGGATAAGGGAAGAGACATCGCAAAAGAGTAAAGTGTTTTGAAGTTAACTCCCTCCTTAATATTTAGCTTGGGTTCGGAACATTTGCAACGTTATTGTTACCGAACTGGGAGTAGAGCATTCTACAGTAGGAACAATTCGTTATGATTGCCACGCGAAGTCTTACACTCAAGTGACTATAGTCTTCTTATAATGGAAGTCTGATAATTGTTATATAATGTTATTTTTTATGAAACTGGAATCTAACACAATTCGATTGACTCACCATATGCTTCCGATGCAGCTGTATCGACCGAACGGTTGAAATCTGTTGTCTGTAACGAAATTCATATTAAATTATTTATTGATCGATACCTCTTTCACGGGATCAATGGGCAACATAACCTGTTAAGAGCGTTCTCTATCTTAAACTGATTGACATTATAATTTTCTATTATAATACTGCAGCGTAATTTTTTATGATCCTCTATACATGAATATGACTGATTCCACTGGGAGAATCTCGCCAAACATGTTCCAGCACATGACTGATCTGAAAACGTATTCACAGATGAAGTATCTCTCTTATGTTTTAAGATAAATGGTATCAAATATCATTGGCATTACCTTTCCCTATACAATTTAACCTTTTCTAAAATCATCAATATATTGCATGTGCTAGGATAAGCAGGTGAAACTAGGAGCTGGTTATTTACTGGTATCGCAATAATGTTACATAATGTGGGTCAACGTTGCAAACATTAATTTCACTAACTAGTTCATAATATAAGTAATGTATAGTAATGTGGGAATGAGCTAAATAAGATAATACTGTTAATTTGTGACTAATATTCTTATCTGTGTTCTGTTTTCATTAAATAAGGTGACGAATGTAAGCTTTCACGTTTCTAAAATCCAAAATAAATGTCAAAATGTCACCATATTGCCACAGGATATCCAACCAGCATCGTGAACCAAACCGCACGGACAAGTAGCCAATCGACAACGAGCACTCTGAGGACTTCAATAGTCACAACATCAACTTCTTCTATATTTCCATTCCTGACTTCATCGTACATTACCACAGGTAATATGACACAAAATAATTATTTAGACAAAATTGTATAATGGTCTGTGCATTTAATGACAAACTCTGTAATGCATTACGGAAGTCACTGCGACATACAATGTTTGATCTCCCAAACGCTTGAACAGGTAATGGATATCTTCTTGGATTAAATAACGTCTCAACGATGCGTTTATTGAACCGCTTGTGTTAACAAGAATTGCAAACGGATTTGTGACTGATAGCTAGTGCATTTTAAACGGATTGATTAAGGGAAGAGACTGTTAAAGTGTGATGCGATATAAAATAAACTCTGTCCATTAATTACTTGGCTTGGCCACATATGCTGATTTATCATTACGCGACTGGATGAAAAGCATACCGTTGTATTAAGAAAATGGTTGACATGTAAAGTCTTACACGAAACGGACCACCCATCAATGTTTTCTTTAGCTAGATAATATAGCCCAAATTCACAATGTCAATTCCGAGAGAGACTAACAGGTGTACGCGTATTGCACACTGTAAATCTTTGCTAGATAACTATGTTCCACTCACAATGAAAATTATAATCGACTTGTGGCAGATCCGTACTCTTTACTGGTCGGGATCTATGCTGTGTCTTTAATTAATACTTTAGTTAACGAGCGAAAGTTTTTCTGTTGCACTGACGTATGAAGAACCAAGATATGTACACAACGTTCAACTTTTTCAACGATATATTACCTTAAAAGTATTTCTTTCAGGAATACATCCGATTTCTGTCGTTGAAATATTTCACTTTTCAAACAATTTCATGAATTTCGTAGTGAGATTCTTGCAATACATTCTCTTGGCAGATAATTCAAGTGACTTTGATAGCTATATCTATAGATATACATATATATAAACTATCTTCCGCAATACTTTACGTAATACATCGGGATGATGCTTCTGTCATGATCCGTTTCAAAATCAATCCACCCTCGCTTGAACTGCTAGATGTTACAATTGTTAGAGCAATTCCCGAAACAAAATCAGTGTGTGGTATCGTTTCCTTCATTTCCATATTGTTACATAATGTTGGTCATTGTGCTGGGGTACAACACTACGGAAGCTACAGAGAACGGATGGTATAGTAGAATGGGGATGAGCCCAAAAATAGTATTTTTTTTGTCTGAGTAAAATGCAAATTTCCTTTATTTGAAATTGTCTGCAGTTGATTGTAAGCTTTTGCACCTTTCAAATATCAGACATAGTAAATTATCTAAATAATTTTTGCGTCTATGACAATTCTGTATGACAATACTTTGTTAGATCAATTGTCACTCTGTCAATAATTTGCAGCAGGATTTCCAACCGGGATCGCCAGCCAAAAACAACTATCAAGTAGCCACGTGACGCTGACCAGTCCAAGCATTAGAAGCGTCGTTATAGTATCTACTGCTACGGTTCCAGCTGTCAGTTCGTCATTCGCTACGACAGGTATAATGAGGTCAAATAATTATGAAGGCAAACTGTTATACTCATCGATCTTTTTAAGAAGCAGAACGTTATAGAACGTTACGTCACTGGGAAACAAAGCATTATCACAGCATAATCTGTCACTCAAATGATATATCTGCTTGAAATAAGTCTGTATTGCATTAATAGGGTTTTCGTCCCATTGTATTTTGCACGCCCAATGAACTTGATCGGTTCTATGGGGCTGTACTTGTCGAACATTTTCTTGGCACATGACGGATCTGAAATGTTATGTACATGTGAGTTATATTCTACACTATTTAACATATGTATGTAGAAATTTCTCTTTGTGTTGACGTTTATTCTATAACATTTCACTTTCTCTATAACTGTGATATCTTTTCAGTGCTAGAGTAGTTGGATTAAGCAGGGTGTTAATTCTTCACTTGCATGTCTATAATGCTATAGAATATGGAATGAAAGTTTACGTCCATAGGCTAAAATGCATTGGAAGTATAATAAGATTAGTATGATATTTATGAAATAATTGAGATTGGAAATTGAATTATGAGTTGTATATTCATTCTTTTTAGAGTTTTGTTATGGCTAACATTGTTATTTGTGCAGTCCTGTAGTTTAATAAGCTGATGCTGCATAAAAGTTTTCGCCTATTGTGGGATATCTGAAATAATCTCTTTTTGAACATGAATGTTGAGTCATGAGCATGTTACCTGAATGTTCCTTAGACAAAATAATTGTGACACTCTCTGTTATCAAATCGCCACAGGATCTCCAACTAGCATCACCAGCCAAATCCAATTAACAAGTAGACAAGGGACGGCAATCACTCTTAGCACTTCAAGCTTTACAAGGGTATCGTCTACAGCTTTTCCACCACTGACGTCGTCATTCGCATCAACAGGTAAGATGTTGCCAACAAATTATGAATACAAAGTGTTGTAATCGTGGACATATTTACTCACCAGCACTTTAAAGATTGTATGAAGCAGTTCTGAGTTTGCATTTGTCATCGTCTCAATTGTAGAACACAGTTTTTTCTAGTTGATTAGATGAAATACTGCTCAAATGTCGAGCTTAAACATGAGTAGACATTAAACTCTAATTGAAACCGGTGTTTGTTAATGACCTCTAACGAATTTGAAATGGAATGGATAAGGGAAGAGACATCGCAAAAGAGTAAAGTGTTTTGAAGTTAACTCCCTCCTTAATATTTAGCTTGGGTTCGGAACATTTGCAACGTTATTGTTACCGAACTGGGAGTAGAGCATTCTACAGTAGGAACAATTCGTTATGATTGCCACGCGAAGTCTTACACTCAAGTGACTATAGTCTTCTTATAATGGAAGTCTGATAATTGTTATATAATGTTATTTTTTATGAAACTGGAATCTAACACAATTCGATTGACTCACCATATGCTTCCGATGCAGCTGTATCGACCGAACGGTTGAAATCTGTTGTCTGTAACGAAATTCATATTAAATTATTTATTGATCGATACCTCTTTCACGGGATCAATGGGCAACATAACCTGTTAAGAGCGTTCTCTATCTTAAACTGATTGACATTATAATTTTCTATTATAATACTGCAGCGTAATTTTTTATGATCCTCTATACATGAATATGACTGATTCCACTGGGAGAATCTCGCCAAACATGTTCCAGCACATGACTGATCTGAAAACGTATTCACAGATGAAGTATCTCTCTTATGTTTTAAGATAAATGGTATCAAATATCATTGGCATTACCTTTCCCTATACAATTTAACCTTTTCTAAAATCATCAATATATTGCATGTGCTAGGATAAGCAGGTGAAACTAGGAGCTGGTTATTTACTGGTATCGCAATAATGTTACATAATGTGGGTCAACGTTGCAAACATTAATTTCACTAACTAGTTCATAATATAAGTAATGTATAGTAATGTGGGAATGAGCTAAATAAGATAATAATGTTAATTTGTGACTAATATTCTTATCTGTGTTCTGTTTTCATTAAATAAGGTGACGAATGTAAGCTTTCACGTTTCTAAAATCCAAAATAAATGTCAAAATGTCACCATATTGCCACAGGATATCCAACCAGCATCGTGAACCAAACCGCACGGACAAGTAGCCAAGCGACAACGAGCACTCTGAGGACTTCAATAGTCACAACATCAACTTCTTCTATATTTCCATTCCTGACTTCATCGTACATTACCACAGGTAATATGACACAAAATAATTATTTAGACAAAATTGTATAATGGTCTGTGCATTTAATGACAAACTCTGTAATGCATTACGGAAGTCACTGCGACATACAATGTTTGATCTCCCAAACGCTTGAACAGGTAATGGATATCTTCTTGGATTAAATAACGTCTCAACGATGCGTTTATTGAACCGCTTGTGTTAACAAGAATTGCAAACGGATTTGTGACTGATAGCTAGTGCATTTTAAACGGATTGATTAAGGGAAGAGACTGTTAAAGTGTGATGCGATATAAAATAAACTCTGTCCATTAATTACTTGGCTTGGCCACATATGCTGATTTATCATTACGCGACTGGATGAAAAGCATACCGTTGTATTAAGAAAATGGTTGACATGTAAAGTCTTACACGAAACGGACCACCCATCAATGTTTTCTTTAGCTAGATAATATAGCCCAAATTCACAATGTCAATTCCGAGAGAGACTAACAGGTGTACGCGTATTGCACACTGTAAATCTTTGCTAGATAACTATGTTCCACTCACCATGAAAATTATAATCGACTTGTAGCATATGATGGAAGATTCGTACTCTTTACTGGTCTGGATCTAAGCTGTGTCTTTAATTAATACTTTAGTTAATGAGCGATAGTGTTTCAGTTGCACTGACGTATGAACAACCAAGATATGTACACAACGTTCAACTTCTTGTACGATATATTACCTTGAAAGTATTTCTGTCAGGAATAGATTCTATTTCTGTCGTTGAAATATTTCACTTTTCAAACAATTTCATGTATTTCTTAGTGAGATTCTTGCAATACATTCTCTTGGCAGATAATTCAAGTGACTTTGATAGCTATATCTATAGATATACATATATATAAACTATCTTCCGCAATACTTTACGTAATACATCGGGATGATGCTTCTGACATGATCCGTTTTCAAAGTCAATCCACCCTCGCTTGAACTGCTAGATGTTACAATTGTTAGAGCAATCGCCGAAACGAAATCAGTGTGTGGTATCGTTTCCTTTATTTCCATATTGTTACATAATGTTGGTCATTGTGCTGGGGTACAACACTAAGGAAGCTACAGATAACGGATGGTATAGTAAAATGTTGATGGGCCAACAAATAGTATTGATTTCATCTGAGTAAAATGCATATTTCCTTTATTTGAAATTGTCTGCAGGTGATTGTAAGGTTTTGCACCTTTCAAATATCAGACATAGTAAATTATCTAAATCATTTTTGCGTCTATGACAATTCTGTATGACAATACTTTGTTAGATCAACTGTCACTCTGTCAATAATTTGATTCAGGATATCCAACCTGGATCTCCAGCCAAAAACAACTATCAAGTAGCCAAGTGACGCTGACCAGTCCGAGCATTAGAAGCGTCGTTATAGTATCTACTGCTACGGTACCAGCTTTCAGTTTGTCATTTGCTACGACAGGTATAATGAGGTCAAATAATTATGAAGGCAAACTGTTATACTCATCAATCTTTTTAAGAATCAGAACGTTATAGAACGTCACGTCATTCTTAAACAAAGCATTATCACAGCATAATCTGTCACTCAAATGATATATCTGCTTGAAATATGTCTGTATTGCATTAATAGGGTTTTCGTCCCATTGTATTTTGCACGCCCAATGAACTTGATCGGTTCTATGGGGCTGTACTTGTCGAACATTTTCTTGGCACATGACGGATCTGAAATGTTATGTACATGTGAGTTATATTCTACACTATTTAACATATGTATGTAGAAATTTCTCTTTGTGTTGACGTTTATTCTATAACATTGCACTTTCTCTATAACTGTGATATCTTTTCAGTGCTAGAGTAGTTGGATTAAGCAGGGTGTTAATGCTTCACTTGCATGTCTATAATGCTATAGAATATGGAATGAAAGTTTACGTCCTTAGACTAAAATGCATTGGAAGTATGGTAAGATTAGTATGATATTTATGAGATAATAGAGATTGGAAATTGAACTCTGAGTTGTATATTCATTCTTTTTAAACCTTTGTTATGGCTAACATTGTCATTTGTGCAGTAATTTTTTTTAATAAGCTTATGCTGCATAAAAGTTTTCGCCTATTGTGGGATATCTGAAATAATCTCTTTTTGAACATGAATGTTGAGTCATGAGCATGTCACCTGAATGTTCCTTAGACGAAATAATTGTGACACTCTCTGTTATCAAATCGCCACAGGATCTCCAACTAGCATCACCAGCCAAATCCAATTAACAAGTAGACATGGGACGGCAATCACTCTTAGCACTTCAAGCTTTACAAGGGTATCATCTACTGCTTTTCTACCACTGACGTCGTCATTCGCAACAACAGGTAAGATGTTGCCAACAAATTATGAATACAAAGTGTTGTAATCGTGGACATATTTATTCACCAGCACTTTAAAGATTGTATGAAGTAGTTCTGAGTTTGCATTTGTCATCGTCTCAATTGTAGAACACAGTCTTTTCTAGTTGGTTAGGTGAAATACTGCTCAAATGTCGAGCTTAAACATGAGTAGACATTAAACTCTAATTGAAACTGGTGTTTGTGAATGACCTCTAACGAATTTGAAATGGAATGGATAAGGGGAGAGACATCGCACAAAAGTAAAGTGTTTTGAAGTTAACTCCCTCCTTAAAATTCAGCTTGGGTTAGGGACATTTGCAACGTTATTGTTACCGAACTGGGAGTAGAGCATTCTACTGTAGGAACAATTCGTTATGATTGCCACGTGAAGTCTTACACTCAAGTGACTATAGTCTTCTTATAATGGAAGTCTGATAATTGTTATATAATGTTATTTTTTTATGAAACTGGAATCTAAAAAAATTCGATTGACTCACCATATGCTTCCGATGCAGCTGTATCGACCGAACGGTTGAAATCTGTTGTCTGTAAGGAAATTCATATTAAATTATTCATTGATCGATGCCTCTTTCACGGGATCAATGGGCAACATAACCTATAAAGAGCGTTCTTTCTCTTAAACTGATTGACATTTTAATTTTCTATTATAATACTGCAGCGTAATTGTATATGATCCTCTATACATGAATATGACTGATTCCACTGGGAGAATCTCGCCAAACATGTTCCAGCACATGACTGATCTGAAAACGTATTCACAGATGAAATATCTCTCTTATTTTTTAACATAAATGGTATCTAATATCATTGGCATTACCTTACCCTATACAATTTAACCTTTTCTAGAATCATCAATATATTGCATGTGCTAGGATAAGCAGGTGAAACTGGGAGCTGGCTATTTACTGGTATCGCAATAATGTTACATAATGTGGGTCAACGTTGCAAACATTAATTTCTCTAACTAGTTCATAATATATGTAATGTATAGTAATGTGGGAATGAGCTAAATAAGATAATACTGTTAATTTGTGACTAATATTCTTATCTGTGTTCTGTTTTCATTAAATAAGGTGACTAATGTAAGCTTTCACGTTTCTAAAATCCAAACTAAATGTCAAAATGTCACCATATTGACACAGGATATCCAACCAGCATCGTGAACCAAACCACACGGACAAGTAGCCAAGCGACCACGAGCACTCTGAGGACTTCAATAGTCACAACATCATCTTCTTCTATATTTCCATTCCTAACTACATCGTACATTACCACAGGTAATATGACACAAAATAATTATTTAGACAAAATTGTATAATGGTCTGTGCATTTAATGACAAACTCTGTAATGCATTACGGAAGTCAATTCGAAATACAATGTTTGATCTCCCAAACGGTTGAACAGATAATGGATATCTTCTTGGATTAAATAATGTCTCAACGATGCTTGTGTTTTCTATTGTAATACTGCAGCGTAATTTTTTATGATCCTCTATACATGAATATGACTGATTCCACTGGGAGAATCTCGCCAAACATGTTCTAGCATATGACTGATCTGAAAACGTATTCACAGATGAAGTATCTCTCTTATTTTTTAACATAAATGGTATCAAATATCATTGGCATTAACTTTCCTTATACAATTTAACCTTTTCTAGAATCATCAATATATTGCATGTGCTAGGATAAGCAGGTGAAACTGGGAGCTGGTTATTTACTGGTATCGCAATAATGTTACATAATGTGGGTCAACGTCGCAAACATTAATTTCACTTACTAGTTCATAATATAAGTAATGTATAGTAATGTGGGAATGAGCTAAATAAGATAATACTGTTAATTTGTGACTAATATTCTTATCTGTGTTCTGTTTGGATTAAATGAGGTGAAAAATGTAAGCTTTCACGTTTCTAAAATCCAAAATAAATGTCAAAATGTCACCATATTGCCACAGGATATCCAACCAGCATCGTGAACCAAACCGCACGGACAGGTAGCCAAGCGACAACGAGCACTCTGAGGACTTCAATAGTCACATCATCATCTTCTTCTAAATTCATATTAAATTATTCATTGATCGATGCCTCTTTCACGGGATCAATGGGCAACATAACCTGTTAAGAGCGTTCGCTCTCTAAAACTGATTGACATTATAGTTTTCTATTATAATACTGCAGCGTAATTTTTTTATGATCCTCTATACATGGATATGACTGATTCCACTGGGATAATCTCGCTAAACATGTTCCCGCACATGACTGATCTGAAAACGTATTCACAGATGAAGTATCTCTCTTACTTTTTAACATAAATGGTATCAAATATCATTGGCATTACCTTTCCCTATACAATTTAACCTTTTCTAGAATCATCAATATATTACATGTGCTAGGATAAGCAGGTGAAACTGGGAGCTGGTTATTTACTGGTATCGCAATAATGTTACATAATGTGGGTCAACGCTGCAAACATTAATTTCACTGACTAGTTCATAATATAAGTAATGTATAGTAATGTGGGAATGAGCTAAAAAAGATAATACTGTTAATTTGTGACTAATATTCTTATCTGTGTTCTGTTTTCATTAAATAAAGTGACGAATGTAAGCTTTCACGTTTCTAAAATCCAAAATAAATTTCAAACTATCACCATATTTCCACAGGATATCCAACCAGCATTGTGAACCAAACCGCACGGACAAGTAGCCAATCGACAACTAGCACTTTGAGGACTTAAATAGTCACAACATCATCTTCTTCTATATTTCCATTCCTGACTTCATCATACATTACCACACGTAATATGAAACAAAAAAATTATTTCGGCAAAATTGTATGATGGTCTGTGCATTTAATGACAAACTCTGTAATGCATTACGGAAGTCACTACGAAATACAATGTTTCATCTCCAAAACGGTTGAACAGATAATGGATATCTTCTTGGATTAAATAACGTCTCAACGATGCGTTTATTGAACCGCTTGTGTTAACAAGAATTGCAAATGGATTTGTGACTGATAGTTAGTGCATTTTAAACGGATTGATTAATGGAAGAGACCGTTAAAGTGTGATGCGATATAAAATAAACTCTGTCCATTAATTAACTTGGCTTGGCCACATATGCTGCTTTATCATTACCCGAATGGATGTAGAGCATACCGTATTATTAAGAAAATGGTTGACATGTAAAGTCTTACACGAAACGGACCACCCATCAAAGTTTTCTTTAGCTAGATAATATAGCCCAAATTCATAATGTCAATTCCGAAAGAGACTAACAGGTGTACGCGTATTGCACACTGTAGACCTTAGCTAGATAACTATGTTCCACTCACAATGAAAATTATATTCGACTTGTAGCATATGATAGCAGATCCGTACTCTTTACTGGTCGGGATCTAAGCTGTGTCTTTAATTAGTTCTTTAGATAATGATCGATAGTGTTTCAATCGCACTGACGTATGAAGCACCAACGTTCAACTTCTTGAACGATATATTACCTTGAAAGTATTTCTTTTAGGAATACATCCGATTTCTGTCGTTGAAATATATCACTTTTCAAACAATTTCATGTATTACATAGTGAGATTCTTGCAATACATTCTCTTGGCAGATAATTCAAGTGACTTTGATAGCAATATATATATATATATATATATATATATATATATATATATATATATATATATATATATATATATTAATAATCTTCCGCAATACTTCACGTAATGCATCGGGATGATACTTCTGACATGATCCGTATTCAAAATCAATTCACCCTTGCTTGAACTGCTAGATGTCACACTTGTTAGAGCAATCGCCTAAACGAAATCAGTGTGTGGTATCGTTTCCTTCATTTCCATATTGTTACATAATGTTGGTCATTGTGCTGTGGTACAACACTAAGGAAGATACAGAGAACAGATGGTATAGTAAAATGGGGATCAGAAAAAAAAAATAGTATTGATTTCATCTGAGTAGAATGCATATTTCCTTTATTTCTAATGTTCTGCATTTGATTGTAAGGTTTTGCACCTTTCAAGTATCAGACATAGTAAATTAGCCAAGTGACTCTGACCAGTCCGAGCATTAGAAGCGTCGTTATAATTTCTACTGCTATGGTACCATCTCTGAGTACGTCGATTGCTACCACAGGTAAAATTACGTAAAATAATTATGAAGGCAAACTGTTATACTCATCGATCTTTTTAAGAAGCAGAACGTTATAGAACGTTACGTCATTGGGAAACATTGCACCATCAGAGCATGATCTGTCACTCAAATGATATATCTGCTTGAAATAAGTCTGTATTGCATTAATAGGGTTTCCGTCCCATTGTATTTTACACGCCCAATGAACTTGATCGGTTCTATGGGGCTGTACTTGTCAAAAATTTTCATGTCACATGACGGATCTGAAATGTGATGTACGTGTGAGTTATAATCTACACTATTTAACATATGTATGTAGAGATTTCTCTTTGTGTTGACCTTTGTTCTATAACATTTCACTTTCTCTATAACTGTGATATCTTTTCAGTGCTAGAGCAGTAGGATTAAGCAGGGTGTTAATTCTTCACTTGCATGTCTATAATGCTATATAATATGGAATGAAAGTTTACGTCCTTAGTGTAAAATGCATTGGAAGTATAGTAAGTTTAGTATGATATTTATGAGATTATAGAGATTTGAAAATGGATTCTGAGTTGTATGTTCATTCTTTTTAGAGCTTTGTTATGGCTAACATTGTCATTTGTGCAGTCTTTTATTTTAATAAGCTGATGATGAATATAAACTTTCGCCTTTTGTGAGATATCTGAAATAATATCTTTGTGAACATGAATGTTGAGTCATGAGCATGTTAACTGAATGTTCCTTAGACGAAATAATTGTGACACTCTCTGTTATCAAATTGTCGCAGGATCTCCAACTAGCATCACCAGCCAAATCGAATTAACAAGTAGACAAGGGACGGCAACCACTCTTAGCACTTCAAGCTTTACATGGGTATCGTCTACTACTTTTCCACCACTGACGTCGTCATTCGCATCAACAGGTAAGATGTTGCCAACAAATTATGAATACAAAGTGTTGTAATCGTGGACATGTTTATTCACTAGCACTTTAAAGATTGGATGAAGTAGATCTGAGTTTGCATTTGTCATCGTCTCAATGGTAGAACGCAGTTTTTTCTAGTTGATTAGATGAAATACTGCTCAAATGTCGTGCTTCTACATGAGTAGACATTAAACACTAATTGAAACTGGTGTTTGTGAATGACCTCTAACGAATTTGAAATGGAATGAATAAGGGGAGAGACATCGCACAAGAGTAAAGTGTTTTGATGTTAAATCCCTCCTTAATATTCAGCTTGCATTAGGGACATTTGCAACGTTATTGTTACCGAACTGGGAGTAAAGCATTCTACAGTAGGAACAATTCGTTATTCTTTCCACGTGAAGTCTTACACTCAAGTGACTATAGTCTTCTTATAATGGAAGTCTGATAATTGTTATATAATGTTATTTTTTATGAAACTGGAATCTAACACAATTCGATTGACTCACCATATGCTTCCGATACATCTGTATCAACCGACGGTTGAAATCTGTAGTCTGTAAGGAAATTTATATTAAATTATTCATTGATCGATGCCTCTTTCACGGGATCAATGGGAAACATAACCTGTTAAGAGCGTTCTCTCTCTGAAACCTTATACCTGATTGATATTATAACTTTCTATTATAATACTGCATCGTCATTTTATATGAACCTCTATACATGAATATGACTTATTCCACTGGGCGAATATCGCCAAACATGTTCCAGCACATGACGGATCTGAAAACGTATTGACAGATGAAATATCTCTCTTATTTTTTAACAGACAATGGTAGCAATATCATCGGCATTACCTTTCCATACACAATTTCACCTTCTCTAGAATCATCAATATATTGCATGTGCTAGGATAAGCAGGTGAAACTGGGAGCTGGTTATTTATTGCAATAATGTTACATAATGTGGGTCAACGTTGCAAACTATAATTTCACTAACTAGTTCATACTATAAGTAATGTATAGTAATGTGGGAATGAGCTAAATAAGATAATACTGTTAATTTGTGACTAATATTCTCGTCTGTGTTCTGTTTTCATTAAATAAGGTGACGAATGTAAGCTTTCACGTTTCTAAAATCCAAAATAAATGTCAAAATGTCACCATATTGCCACAGGTTATCCAACCAGCATCGTGAAGCAAACCGAACGGACCAGTAGCCAAGCGACAACGAGCACTCTGAGGACTTCTATATTTCCATTCCTGACTTCATCGTACATTACCACAGGTAATATGACACAAAATAATTATTTAGACAAAATTGTATAATGGTCTCAGTAGTTCATAATATATATATATATATATATATATATATATATATATATATATATATATATATATATATATATATATATATATATATATATATATATATATATATATATATATATAGTGTATATTATTGTGGGAATGATCTTAATATCGAACCAATGCTATTGTGTAAATAATATTTTTTATATGTGTTTTGTGTTTGTTTCTAAGTTGAAGAACGTAAGATTCCACGCTTCTAAAATCCAAATTAATGTCAAAATGTCACCCTATTTCCACAGGATATCCAACCAGCATTGCCAGCCAAACCGAGTGGACAAGTAGCCAAGCGACTGCTAGCACTCTGAGGGCTGCAATAGTCACAACATCATCTTCTGTTATATTGCCATCCCTGACTTCATCGTAAATTATCAACGGTAAGATGACACGAAATAAGTATTTAGACAAAATTGTATAATGATCTGTGGATTCATTGACAAACAATTTAATGCATTATGGAAGGCACAGCAACATACAATGTGTAATCTTCCAAAAGGCTGAAAAGATAATGTATATCTTCTTGCATTAATCAAAGTCTTAACGTTGCTTTCATTGAAACGCATGTGTTAACAAGTAATGCATGTGGATTTGTGACTGATAACTACTGCATTTTAAATTTATTGATTTACGGAAGAGACCGCTATAAAATGAATTGCTATGAAATAAACCCCTGTCGCAATATTTAGCTTGTCTTGGCGACATATTCTCCTTGATCATGACTCGACTGGGTGTACAGCATATATTAGTATGAATTAAATGGTTGACAGGTAAAGTCTTCCCGATAGGGACCACCTATCAATTATTTCTTGTTCATCTACGTAACAAGACCCAAATTCCCAATGTCAATTCTGGGTCTGTTAGTGGCTGGGGATCCCGTTGTTGCTTTAGCATTTGCGTTGTGGGCTGTCGAAAATGTATCCGATCTGACTCTGAAACTGATTGTTATTTAACGAATTTACATTTCTTTTCCTTCGGAAACGTACCCAGCTACATTAACGTTAGAAAATTAAAAGCGAGTCCTAACCCACCCCACACCCCCACACCCCGATATACGAAAATGTGTTTATAATGTCTAGAGGATACAGACAAATAACAACAACACTTGTCAGTTACCTGTAATTGGCGCCTGCAGTCTGTGCTAGCTTTAAACTTTCGCCATAAACTGATAAGACATTGTTCACGTGGCCTCTCAATACCAGATTTTATTTTATTTCATCCTTTGAAGTTTTAACACTCAATTGTCTTCTCTGTTATCTTTCTTAATTTGTCATTTTCATACTATACCATTACATTAGGACTATTTGCTAAAACAAAGATTTAAGGCCATTGACATTCTCATAACTAATGTCCGGGGACACAAAAGGTTTACATTGTTGGATACGTGCATCATGTGCGCCATTTAGTCGACTGTTCTTGGAAACAACAAGAAATATGGAGTGAAATGGGAAATAAAAGAACCAGAGTATTTATGATTTGAAAATACAAAAATAACGAGCGTAATAATGTTTATTGTCTATCTTTGTCGTGGATGCTGTTATATCTGAAAATGTTTGATAAATTAATGGATTTGTCCGTACTGGAATAATTAAATTCATTGCCACATTTACGTCTACCGACAACTCGACACATTCTGAAGCGCGATCCTTGCCATACATTTTGTTGGCATATGATGCATCTAAAATAGTTATTAGTTATTAATCTGCATGAGAATTATTTTACAGAATGGCTACATTTAATGTCATCTTGAAAAACTTGAATGTATATAATACCAATTTAAAACTATTACTGTCACGGAAATTTTATCCTCCCATATTTAAACATTTTAGATAAAAATCTTCAAGTTATTTGTTTATCTCAGTTGCAGTTATTGAGTGATTTCAGCTTGATCCAGGTAATGGAATCAAGTCCGGTTAAATCGTCAGTTATTACTTCCGATTGTGCGGAGTACTTTGCACAACGCATGCAGTGTCTTCTCAAAATCCTTACAAGCCGTTTGGTAGTATTTTATCTTTGAATAAGTTGGCAAAGTTTCAGTTTTTAATGGAAGTATGGACCTATATCTTTCCAACCTTTTTGTTCAGAGCGCCGCGAGATATTTACGGATTCGTCAGTGTTATCACTTTTCCGGTCTTCATATAGATTATCATCATTGGTACATATCTTGGATCATGTATGGTTTGAGATGGAGTCACCTCAAATTTCTTTAACCGTATTCATAAATGCACTCCTGGTGCGTGATATAGACACAAAACTCCTTGTTTTTATAATATCATGTATTGTCCTTTATGTATTACTTATATAATAATAATAATAATAATAATAATACTAATAATAATAATAATAATAATAATAATAATAATAATATGAAGAAGAAGAAGAACAAAAAAAAAAGAAGAAGACGAAGAAGAATTAGAAGAAGAAGAAGAATTAAAAGAAAAAGAAGAAGAAGAAGAAGAAGAATATGTACTTTGTATTGCGCCTAATTTTTAGAAGTTCTAAGCGCTTTACAACATATATAATGACATGAATACAATAAACACAATACGAAAAACAAACACCATGAAATTGGAAAACATACAAATGTTGAAAATATTTAAGATAGGAAACATTTTTAGGTCTTTAAGTTTGTTCTTGCAGTCGATAAAGGTGGGATTTTAGATCACTCTTGAAATGGATCACTGTATCGTTGTGTCTAATTCCAATGGGCAATTCATTCCACGTTGCTGGGCCCTGGTATGGAAAAGAACGTTGTAGATATGACTTCGTTTTCATAGTGGGAATAATGAGTATACGATTGTCAGAAGAGGAGTGTAGGTATCTTGTTTGTGTGTACATATGGATGAGGCCGGAAATGGATGATGGAATTTAGTCCGACAGTGAAACGTAGCACAGATAACACAGTTTTTGTTTCATTCTGGATAGAATGGATAGCCAGTGTAGGGTACAGAGCCGTGGGGAGGTGTGCTCGGACCGTGGTACTCTAAAGATGTTCCGAGCAGCTGTGTTTTGAAGCGTTTTAAGTTTCTGGAGTAGATATTAAAACGAACCAGTCATAATTGAGTTACAATAGTCCAGTCTTGAAAGTACTAATGAACACACAAGATATCTGCGAATGGAACAGATGCGACTCAGCTCAAGATATGCAGCCTTGCATGTGTTCATGACATGTAGGTGCAATGTGAGAGTATTGTCTAGAGTAACACTGACGGTTCGAACTGACTGTGTGAATCTAATGTTGCTGTTGCTTATATTTATTGTTTAAGGTAAAGGAGGTGAATGAGAAAGTCCTTGTGCTGTGATCAGATTAGCCTCAATTTTATCATCCGTCAGCTGCAGCTTGTTAAATGTCATCCATGGTTTTACCTCAGAAATGCACCTCTCTACTCCTTGGAGAGTATCATCAACATCATGTGGGTAGCTAGATTTGTATATTTGGGTGTCATCAGCATACAATTGGTGAGACACTGGGTGATGATCTATGACACCTGAGAGCGGTTCAGTGTATATAATGAAGCAAACAGGTCCAATAACAGAACCCTGTGGTGTAACCCCTTACTGATTTTACTGATAGGCAACGTCATTGAGCTGTCCCTACAAGTAACTTTGTTTCATCTAATAGGTATGCTCTGTGAGGATGCAGACGCCTGTGTCTAGGGTCACCTTTGCAAGTTTTATGTCATTCGAAATCGACAACAGCCCTTTGACAACTGGACTAAGTTTCACAATCTGTACAATCTGAGATTCCATCTCGACGGTAGCGAAACTTAAGTAAACTCACATCAGTGATAATTCCGCAAGTACAATGTCTTGCAATCACGATCTCTACGGATGCGAACGCAGACGAATGGAATAGCACAGGTCTCCTCTCCTTTTCGGAAGCCGTGTGAATTGTGGCTTTTTTAAGATCATTATATACTTATCAACAATCTCAAGAATAAAACATATTTTCATCATTGATTTTGAACAAATAAGCATGAGATATCCAAACAACAGCCCCATCCAAACCAGAACGACATGTAACCATCCTGCGGCTTCATATATGAGCACTACAAGCACCACACCGATATTTCCTAAAACGTCTCCATTACTGAGTTCCTTCTATCGGTGCCACTGGTAAGTTGCTACTAGCTAATTATAACAATACAATGGTACAACAATGAACGTGAAAGATACTTTAATCATCAAAGATTGCTCATAGTAACTGATTGTCATGTGACGTTTTTTTAAATCATCCAAACGCTTTATTATAAAGATCACTTTGTTTCCTGTGAACAAACCTCTACTAACCTTCTCTTTCAAGACTATGTAATCGAGACTATCTAAAACTGTGCTGTTCGTGGAGTTTGAAACATCTATGTTAAGGACCTGTAAAACAGTAAGTAAGCTTTTGAAAGTAATACTTAAGAAAAGAGCATTTGCTTTCTTTTGGGTGTTAGCAATTGTACATTACGTGATGCAGTTATGAACAGGTGACGCTTAAAACGCTATTAACCACCAGTCATTATAAGCTACTTAGGGAAGCCTTTAAGGCTTATTTATATTCATTACAAAACGAGATTTAAAGATGTTGTATTAGTACATCTTTTTGACACAATTGTGTAACTAAATTCAAATTATTCGACCAGTGATTTTACATATGTACCAGCGCCCTACATCTAATCGACTGGTGTTAAATTCCAATTTAAAAGGTCTTATTACAAATGAGTCATTCAGGAGTGACAAAAAATAACTGTTAGTTTAGAAATATAACATTCTGTCTCATAAAAGATGTTCTCCTTGAAATGTGTCACATAATTCCACTCATCATCACAGTATGTTGCTTTTTGTCAGCAGCTTCACCGTTTCGGAAGCGCGATCCATGTTATTCTAGTCAGATCATATAGAGATAAGTCGTCTCAAGCACTTAGTTACTGTCGAAAGTTTTCTTGACATAACATTTTTGTCGTTGCTACGAATCTATTGTCATAAATCAATTAATGGAAGGGTAGGAAACTAAATATCATTGAAACCTGGACCAATCAATTAATTCTCTAGATTAAAAAATCGAATTAAAAGTTAAAAATCAAGAATGATTCTAACTCGTTCTTCACAAGGCAAACAAAAATTGTCATGTAAATCCGTGCCAACGAATAATTAAATGGAATTGTTCGAATAAATTTACAATATTTTAATCTAACGAACATTTAAGTAATTGAAATAAACGATCTAAACACATGTTTCATCTACAATTGCTATCGAATCATAACATTAAACACATATGCAGACTAATGGTAATACAAGAAAATACGAAATACGAATGAATCAATTGTCCATCTCTATCTCGTTTTATGAATCCAAAGAGCTCTCAAACGCAAATGTGTAAAACTCGCTACGTGACATTTCACATTAACCTACATCGTAACCAACTGATCTGACCAACCCAGGTTTAGTCTTAATAATTGTTTTAAGATCATTAACACCTATTTATAGATCCTATGGAATCTAAAAGCACCACCAAACGTTAAAAAAAACAATATAGATATACATAAAAGTCTCACTTTCCTTATTGACTAAATGTAGATAGTATTTTGTTCTGCATATTTTGGGTATATCAGCTGAATCCTATGTGAAGTCTTCCACTTCCCTTATATAATACAATATAGAAAAAGGTCAGTGTTGTGAAAACTAATCCCACTAACTCAAGCAAAACAGATAGAATGTTCGATACCTTTAGAATGAGTTAGAAGCTATAAAATTGCTATAATCTGGCAAAATTATGTATGTTTTGATTCTAAATAAGTTGGTGAATTATGTACTTATTAAAATAAATATTGTTTATACATCAAATGTCTTAAAAATATATAATAGCCACACCTGTCTGACAACATATAACAAAAGAATAACCATGCAGTAGCTAGTTCGCTCGTTTCTACCACCAAAATGGTTTACGGCTAAGTTTATGAAGACAAAATCGTATTGTCTTCTGTCAAAGTATTATCATCCTTACAGGGGGGGGGGGGGGGGGGGGCATCGAATTATAATGGTGGTATAAAAATTCTAAAATGTACTTCAGAAATTATTCATTCACATTAGTTTTGTGTGAATGTTGGATTGATTTCATATTTAATTGGTCTGATGTTTATGTCTCTGATATAAATGGATTACATGCACAAAAATACAATGTCTGAAATTGAGTAAAATTTTAATGTTCCTCAAATTTTGGGAATATTTTAGGTTTCCTAGCGTTGCTGCAACAAAAAGTGCTGCTGAGATGGATAGGTGATACGTTTTTGTTTTTTTCTTGCGGGATATAATTTTAACCCCAATTATTTTCCCAGTCCATCTTGCGTTTTCTTAAGATACCGTTGTTATTTGAAACTTTGTTTGTACCCATACTTCGTATGAACAGTATATTTCCTAAGCCATATATCGATGAAATGCATTATTTATATATGCTTATTGTATTCTTTGAGCATTCCAATTTCCTTATACTGGCTGTCATGATGCTTAAGTATTCGTCATTGTGATGAGATTGATAATCCTGGTTTTATGTAATTCTTAGTGTGGTTCGTAGTATGTCTCTATCTTTCTTTCTTTCATTCTCTCTCTTTCTCTCTCTCTCTCTCTCTCTCTCTCTCTCTCTCTCTCTCTCTCTCTCTCTCTCTCTCTGTAACACACACACATTAATAAGTTTATGGTACATATTGTATATATGCTATTTCTCAATTTATATAGAACATACTTAGATCTCAAATGTTTTGTCAACTTGTATGCAATGTCTTAGTCTCCTTTTCACATTCCAAAATGGTTTCACCTGCAAAAGCAGTTCAAACATGGTTATATAATTAGATTGCATATTATTAATTACCATTTAACATCGTATAGATTATCAATAATTACAATGATACGTACCACTTAAAAGAATGAGATAAAGTGTATACAACATAAAAGACACAATTGGTTGGTTAAATTTACAGCCAACGATTCTGAGTTAAGATACACGAATCAAACTGAAAAGCTACTATAGACACTTATCTAAACTGGAACAAATCATATACATTGCTTCCTGTCTTAGTTCTTACCTGATGCGAGTGTACATATGTCATTTTGGACTAGTTGGGTGATTCAGAAAGACTTTATACAAAGGCTTCATACAACGTCTTTAGATGTCTGAAACGACCAACCATATATTTCTTCAAGTCCACACTTGCGAGCCTCCGAGGCAATGGTTGTGTGAGTTTTGTGTGAAATACTCTTTATGTTCAATCTATTCCACACTTATTGCAGGTTCTATAAATGGTGACAATCCGGTCCAAACCACTTTTGGTGCTGTGCTGGGAACCATTGTAGTATAATATGTGGTTGTTGCAGCAATTTACAGAAGAATGACGTGAACAACACGTGCAGATGTGTGCACAAACAGATGGAAACTTTATAGTGCAAATCATTTAACATATGCTACGTGATTAACAGTTACACAGTCTCATGTTATTACACTTGCTAGTAATGTCCATTTTAAACGAAAGCTTTGACACATGAGATGGTTTTAAAAAACTCCAAGATGAATACAATAAACAATATATATTCAAATATAATAACATAGGTAGCAACATTCATGACTCATCATCACTAACGACTTCTAGAAAAGAACAATTTTAAAAGACTCAAACTTTACCAGTAAGAATAGTGAACTATGCATTTTGTTACGATTCAAGTCACTTTAATTCATTTTCTGAGCTTATTATACGATAGTATGAACAGTCTTTAAACATCGCATTTTGTTTCATATTTTGGGACTACCAAGGCTGTGCCACATCCAAAATAGAAATGTTTCGAAATGCATAAATCAAAACCAGTGTCTGTCATAAAACGTTTATAGGATAGCATTTATCATATTATCATATGTTCTTTTCACAATGGAATCAATAAAAGTATATCGAAAATATCAGCAGTATGTTATCGGTTTTTTCAATTAATTCGTATAACAGGGCAGATAAAGGATGCAAAGATGTTTAATATATATATATATATATATATATATATATATATATATATATAGAGAGAGAGAGAGAGAGAGAGAGAGAGAGAGAGAGAGAGAGAGAGAGAGAGAGAGAGAGAGAATTGCATTCAAGACTGGAGACAATAACGCACTGCAGTGTATTGCGCTCTCTTAACCTCGGACATTTCAAAACGCATTACTATATGTTAATTTACAATTAACGTCAAAACAATGGTATGGTAAACACTTATTAAAGGAATGCGACTCTTACTGACAACAGTAATTTAAAAAAAAAATAATTACTATTCAAAATGAACAGAAAACATCTACTTGGAATCACAAACCGAACTACGTTAAATGCAGTTTAAAACAATATACCCTATGTTATTTTGCGTGTTTAGGCTATCACAAAACATAACAAGAAAAAAGTGAAGATAGAAATTTTTGTAAAAATGTAAGAAATAATTTATATCCATAGCAAACAATTTAGAAATGAGATAAAGAACTTACTGCTTTACGAATCAAATACCCAAGAATGCAAAAATTACAAAAAGAGTTCGTGTCAATATGAGATCCAAAATTGAAGGCGATGAAGTATTTGTGGTTAGCGTCGTATTGATATGTGAACCGTTCTTTGGTGAATCACATAAAGTAATGTTCCAATTTGAATTTTGTATAAATTTTGGTACATTTCCTTGTCCTAGAATTAATTTAGACCATTAGTATTTCCAGTGAAAGGAATAACCTTTCTTTGTAAACAAAATAATTAGCCCAAAAGTGGTCGCAACATAAAGCACATGGAAGTCTCCAGTGTTAACGTATGTATAACTATTATTTCTCCAAACATCAAGAAATCTAGCCTTAACGCAATACAGATACCCGGGTGTGGATCAGTCCTCTGGAAGAAACAGATCTGGTAATAATTGTTACATGTTGTAACGTACTCTAAGTATGGTCTCGATTTCACTTTATGCATTTTACTCTGAGAAAGAATAAAAAGAAATATAAATGTTGTTTACTAAAATTATCATTGGTTCTAAATCAAGCTCAGGAAGTAGTTCATCATTAGATACAATGATTCTATAGAGTTGTTCACGTCGCAAATAGAAAATCGGTCAAAACTGAACTCTATTTAAGAAATGAAGTTACATAGCAAAGCAATTAATGGAATATAAAAATTAAATTTAACGTGGAACACTTAAATTAAAATCAAGCATATATTACATCAAACCTACAAAACAGTTAAACAGTCTTGTTTCAATTGATTGTACGTATGCTTATTATGAGATGTTACAAATATGTAATATGGGAAAAACATACCCATGTGTAAATGAGGATTTCCATTGGTTATATACAGAATTTAATAAAAACATATCAAATTTGAATTTTTAATTACAAATATATATATATATATATATATATATATATATATATATATATATATATATATATATATATATATATATATATATATATATATATCGCTTTTACTTTACTCAAAATGTCCTGACTTTAAGTTTAATGTCATTACCATTACATAAAGGAAAATTCCAACTAGCCGCATGCAAACTTTTCAATACACTAAAACGTTTAGGTTACGGATTTATCATCCCTGTTTCGTGTTTACTAATTATAAAATACAAACATCAGGGTCCCACTACGATGGCTATCAAATAATTGATTAATCTGTGTGACTTTATCCCAAAAGCCATAACATTTAATGGTAGTGTGAGATTATTGATTTCCTTTCAAGATGTTGTGCGCGACGATGTCTTCAAAATGTAACTACAGACAAATAAGAAATTAGAATTATAGGTTGCGTCTTTTACTTATGGCATTTTTAGTATTGTTTCTCGATTTTAAAGTTTTCACGACTAACCTTAAAATAACTCACCGTCGTGTTACAGATAAAGTATGAATATATCTTACATATCAAGTTTTTTTGTAACCACAATGTGCACTGCGATAGTAAATATTAATATGATTTAATGGTCATTAACAAAAAATAACTGATGACATGATGCTTTAGAATTTGTTTAGGGGCAAAAGTTAATAAACAGTATAATAGATGTCGTGATAGAGTTCTCTCGACCCTATGATAGTCAGAAAGACCATTTTCTCTGAAATAAATCGTTTCTGTTTGTTCATTATATTGCATTGGGATTCCGGAAAGATGGCCGCCATCGCATAACTGTTTGACGAAAGCTCTTCCCTTTTTTGTGCTATTTTTCATGATATATGTGCTTGTTGTCTATCTTCGTCTACATTATTGTGTTTCATCCTGCATTGATTGTTCAATTTGTTTCTTCTTCGCCTTTTTTTGGAAACGAGAACAATTAGAACTTTTCTCAGATGTTTTGTTCCACTGTTAAGACGTCATTTGTATTTGAATAAACCGCCATCACGTGATCGTGAGTCAACCCGCTTACGCTATGATGAAGCCTCATTAATGGCATTAAATGACCACAACTTGGCTCTTGATATTACATTGTTCTCAAGACTACATTCATCATTACCTAAATGTAAACGGAAGCGAAGGAGGAAACGTTGTTTCAAAGCTGGCTGGCGTAGAACAGGAAGAGGAATTCCAGTTACCTCCGTTTCGCTCGTAACAGATCAACAATTTAAAACGAAAATATCCACATTCAGTTAGGAAGATATTTGTTCCTAAAGCTATTTCCAAATTAAATAGTATATAAAAGCAGTATGTGTAGCTTCACAATAAAATAATATATATATATATATATATATATATATATATATATATATATATATATATATATATATATATATATATGTGTGTGTGTGTGTGTGTGTGTGTGTGTGTGTATAAAATATGAGTAACTCAAACAAATAACCCCTGGAAGTTTGAATAAAGTATTTATCTCACATTTAAAGGTAATGATTATGTCAGCGACCATAATTCACAAAGAAAATCAACCAGAGGTGGTATTTCTACTCAAGGAAGTGGTCTTATGTTTAACCTACGAACGCCATTGATGATGTTGAACGATTGTAAATTGGCGGAAGAAGTGTTCGAAATACTTCTCAAGAAATTATTAATAAAGCAGATGATATTAGTCAACGTGTATTTACAGGCAGGCACCATGGATCTGAATGTTTGTCTTGCTCTTATTGATGAAATCGTTGATGTTAATCGCAGTGACTAAATAAATAAATAGCAAATAAGATGATTGTGTACAATGCTCAACGTGGACCGTATTGAATCAGAGTGATACATTCGCGGTTACCTACTTATAAAGAGATCTACGATAATGAACACGGTGATGTTTGTCAGGGTTTATTTAGAATTAAAGCCCCAAAAGCAATACCGATTGCAAAAAATTAGGAATGAACGCTGTTGATGTTGTTCGTGGTAAAACTCCTGCTGCTATTGGTAAAGTTGCCGGTAAAGAATTTTCTTCCATTATGGATAGATTATAACGATTAATAACTACGAAAATCTCAACCAGTAATATTACCACCCACTGTGAAGTTATGCTTGCAAATGTTAGTACCGTAAAATATCGAGCCGCAAATAAAAAAAATACTAGCAGAGCTGGCTGATGAAGCAGAATAATATAGCTGCTAGTCTGATAGCAGCAATTTAGTATTCGTAGACGATAGCAATTATAACAAAAATATTTAAACGCCTATCTTAACCAGCATTTTACATGGATGCGCCAGTTCTTAAAGATGAATCTGTATGCGATTATCAATATTATTCTTATGAAGCAAGACAACAACATCAGCGTGGAAGAATCGACTACAAGTTCAAGATACCAGAAGATATTTGTTACCAGCTGAAGCGTTTATTTACTGAAGGCAAAGAGCAAACAATACGCATTTCGACGCTAATTTTAGTGTTGGAATGTTAATAATGGAATTATGGCGTAGTTTGATAGCTCTACATACGATTTGATATTGCCACAACGATGTTAGGTTTAGCAAGATATTCCGATGATTTTAACAGATCAGATGGTCCATCAATGATGTTTGCTAAGGACACTTCTTACAGTATTTTATAGCAGCAGTACGAACTTAGACGACCTCAAAACCCGACAGGAGATGCACCTACGCATGTTCCAAGAGCGGTTATTGGCATTATTACAAATTATTATTCCTTACACGTCCATCAATGATAAGATTAGTCGATAGAAGATTTGAATGTGTAATTCCATTGCCACACATTTTTGGATTTTACGGAAATGTTTCAAAGGTCATTTTCTGCGCCAAGCATACAGTTGCTCTTGGAAGACAGCAGCATACGATGTTTAAGGCTGACGCGTAGCTGGTTACACAGTTGATGTTGGTAGAGTTTTATTAATAAGACATTCACTATGAATGCCAGTAAAGACTCCGAAATAATACTCTCGTTTATGGACGAAGGTGGTAAATCAATGTTATCATGGTTAACAGTAAATACAGGCAGTATTCAATGCATTGTTAATGTTGTTTTTTCACGTGACATATATCATCACAACAAAGAGTTTCTGCAAGACAACATATTTGCATAGCTTTTCAAGATATAGCACGATTAAATTCACAAAATCGTAGTCAGATTGTTTTTTGATAAACATGGAGTTTCTGAGGTTTCCTCAAAGATCAATGGCCAAGAAGAACTATCTGAAGATATCTGTCTTAATTTTTTATCAAACGCGTGTAGCACGTGCATACCATCTTCTAATGACTCTTATGGGTCATGATAAAAAAAATATAGACACTGGTTTACAAATATCACAGTTAGCGTTTACAGAGCTGTATCCGATGTATTATGTTTCATTAGGACATATAACCAAACAAACTGTCGTCGTTGATATACACTTTCGAGATCGATTAAATATAAACGCTGCAATAATGTATAATTACAGAGCATAGCGATAAAGCTATGATACATGAAGGCGGTGGTGGACGAATGCGAGTTATTGATGCCGCCAGTAGAAAACATGTAAATAAATCGGTCATGATATTATAATGCTGTCTAGTCACGTTAATGTCACACTGACTCTTGGTCAAGTAACACAATTCTAATCAAAACATGCAAGTAAATGCGGAACACAAATAACATTGAAGAAAGATAAAATTTTTAGTGTCCAAACAGTGTATCATTAACTAAAACTCAGCTCAAACATTTTAACAAAGCTTTAGAATCAAAACAGGAGTTCAGCGTAATCGTTTTCAGTATTCCATCAAACGTTAATACGTTCAACACAAACAGTTGGAATATTTACGCATCGTAAAGCCATACCTGCAATAATAGCACATGCCGTTACAGTTGCTGCAAACGTATCAGCACGTGGTGTTGTTGGAACTGAAACCTGAATGACACTATAGAAAGCAACTGGACAAGGAAGTTTGCACGTAGGAAGCTTAAGAAAAGATCACGGCAACGTAAACCTAGAACATGTACACAAATTTCAAGTATGCCTCAACCGGGTCGTTTAAGATTAATAGCCTCACGATATGGAAAAGGTCTAAGACTTCCTAGGACAACACCTCGCTAGACACACAAAGTATTCTACCTCTGTCAAATATAATTCAACCAATGATGCCGAGGAATGAAAGATAAAAAACGTCAGAGGTCCTTGTAGTAGCGATGACTTACCAAATCAACCAAACAATGTCAAAACTGATATCAGTAATAGCGATACAATTTCTGGCCCTGTAACTCTTTGGGTTGCATCACCAAAACAATGTTTAATCTATGTCGTCACAGTACGAAATACTGCGCTTCAATCCCAAATGAGGTACTCAATATTACCAACACAGACAATAACTGATCCGCCAATGTGTGACCCTGAAGTAATTGCTGAAATCAACGCTGCATCATCATCAACCAAACCGCCTCATAAAATCGTTCACGAGTATACATGTAACATCTATAGTTTTAAACAGATCTTACAATGTAATGGTAGATATTTACGGACGATCTTTCCTCTAATTAAAAACACAGCACTGATGGAATAACACACATATTAATAAAATTATTAGTGATGAAGTATCTGAATTATTAAATCTTGCAAATGTAGCTCCAAACAAAGTTATATTTCAATATAAGCAAGGACGATTAAACACCAGTAATCTCTCATTACAAGAGATTATCGTCAGAATTAATGGAAAAAAACCAGCATAATTATGTTTGATAGTAATGGAGAAACATTAGTGGTCGAGTACCAAAACCTAGTGATACATTGACTGGTCCTTTCAGTATAACTATTAATAGCATTCCTGGTCTTGAAGAAAAACGTTGATGATATGGACTTCCCAATGAAAAAGGCGTTAACATGAAAGTACAGGTCAAAAATTGGAATTAGAGATAAGACATGTTCAGTTTCAGATTGAAATGATACAAATGGAATGAAAAGGGACTAAAGACAAATGCAGGACAAAAGGTGCAAAGAGTACAAATCCAATTACAGAAGAAGAGAAGCAAATGCAGTTGTAGTTTGAGAAGGAAAAACAAGATATGCTAACTCAAATGCAGATGCAACGAGAAAAGGAAGAAAGTGAATTTTAAATTAGGTTTAAAGAAGTAAAGCTGGCAAATGGAAAGCACTGTTATTGGTTTTTGGAAATAGCAAGTTAATACCAACTCCTTTTCTAGAAAATGAAGTAGACATTTATTTCCCTCTTTTTGAAAAAGTGCTGAAATGTTGAAGTCACCACGAGAGCATTTGACTATTTTATCACAAAGTGTACATATACTGGTAAGGCTAGCGATGTCACTAGAGAAGAGTGCTGATTATGATGTGTGCAATATCATGACGGGTTATGAGTTAGTCCCTGAGGCTGATCGACAAGGTTTTAGGAATCCAAGAAATGCAACTGATCAGGCCGTGTTTTCGATGTCGCATAGACAAATGCACGATAATTTGATATGTGTTGTTCTTCTTAAAAGGTTAACAAAGATTACGAAAGTCTCAGACAACTTATATTAATTGACGAGTGCAAGAACTGTGTCCATAATGGCATTAAGATCTATTTTGATGAGTAGAAGATCGAAACCCTGGGAAATGCTTATCGTACCGCTGACTATTATTCCTTAGCTTATAACGCTTCTTTTGTAACTAACACTTCCACTCAGGAGTCTTATGGCATAAAAGTATTTCAATTTAATACAAGCCCATCGAAATCGCAATCTGGCAGAACGTTTAAACATCACGCTTCTGATAAGCTTGATCAAAACTCCTTGCCTCTTCCTACTTGTACATATTGCAAGAGTAACTAAAATACACGTTATTTATGATTGATACAAACTGATACATACGCAGTATAATAAAGACAGATCTATTCCAAATGATCTTATCTTTAAGATGTCAAGGTCACGATCATATATTGAAAGCAATACATTTCTTGGGTCTAAGACACCCAGTCTGATTGTATTGATGCGAGTTATTAATCATTCCTGTCAGAGGGTTCTATATAACTCTTAGGTGATTTGTCCTATCCCATCCCTATTAAGATTTTAAGGTACACATGAGCTTCTTAGAGTTTATTCTTTGCCGGGTGCTGTGCCTTTATCTGAGAAGTCATCTTCTAATGAAAGTATTCCTATTCAGGTAGTAGAGTGCAGCGTTGATAATGGTCCGCTCAATTATTTAAATCTGGCAGTCTCAGAATCCTTGAGCGTCGGAAAAGTTTATGCTCTACTCGCTGTGGGCTATCATTTATTACCATGCTACGTCCTAGCCGGATATCAGGTTGTGATTAATCCACTAGTAACTAACAAGCATTGTTGTTTGGTTCAAAACGTTGATCCAATTGAAAAATAATTCGGTGATGTATAACCACTTTGTGAAGTTACTGAAGCTTTTGCACATAAAGCGCTTGAGAATGACAATGATAAGGAAATTATTTCTTTAGCTCACAGCTGTATTGATCCGGCTTTTGATGAGGTCACGTTCACTCCTTTTTTTGGGTTAATCAAAGCGTTTAGATCACTCCGATCCTCTTGTAACTAATCATTGCTATTATACTAATAAGGGGGACAAATGACAATCACTTGTCGTCGAACAGGACAAAAATCCTGATATCTCCTTGACATCTATTTAAAACAGCCATTAGTTGAAAAAGGCACTTAATTACCTGTCTGTAATTGCATTTATAATAGAATTATTATAATAAATTAGAGACCAATCGAGGCACATGCTTGCGACGAATGGTTAGTAAACTATCGACGTATAGTTCTAACGTCGTACAGACAGAAAATACTTAGCCTGGCCCATGCAACTCATTTGGCTTATTACGGATTAATAATACTGATTGCAAGATCTTGACCCATATATTGTAACAAGATAACCAGGTGGGATTTTCTGATGCCCAACACGTTGGACAAACGATGATATAAATACAATGTTTAATAATGGATGACATGAGTGAGCAATTAAACGATGAATAAGTGTGTGTATATGTACTCCAAATATTGGATTATTAGCATAATACTGTACAAAAGTTATAAAGAGAAATAAAAACAAATTAATCCACACAAGGCGATGGATATAACCTACTCATGTAGCAAACAACGTACAATTTTACTATTGTAGTAAAATGAATTCACTCATAGTGAAAGTATGCAAATGTACAAAGCTAAGATATATGACGTATCTTTACAGTCCCTAAAAATACAATGGGTTTTACGAACCCCAAAATTACATGCAATACAATACACTCCGTTGTCAGAACACTATATTTCAGCTCCACGGCTACTAACGTTCAGTTTGACAGCTGCTAAGTATAATTCATGTGGTTGGCTTTACAACTTACACCACCTATAACTCGATTCCTCCAATAAGTCTAACGCTCGAATCCCTCTAGTCACTATGGACATCACCGGACAACACCAGATACTCCAGATACTGGACATTACTGATACTGGACATCTAAAATCATATCGAAGACAAATGTGATTAAAAAATATATATATATATATATATATATATATATATATATATATAGAGAGAGAGAGAGAGAGAGAGAGAGAGAGAGAGAGAGAGAGAGAGAGAGAGAGACAAAGAGAGACAGAGAGAGAGAGAGAGCGAGAGAGAGAGAGAGACAAAGAGAGACAGAGAGAGAGATTTAGATAAAACACAGGCATAACACGTAATAAGAACAAGTTCAGAAATAAACCTAACCTTGCTTGATAAGAATCCTTCTGTGCTAAATATTTCTTTAAAAGATAGCCTTTTATTACTAATATAAATCCTTTGCTACGTCTTAAACAAGAATATAAACGTGTGGATTATTCTGCGAAAACCAAAGCTACAAATCATGCAACCTTTGACGTGATAGTACAATAGTGATATGTATTTTTAAAAGTATATACCTATATAGCTGGATATGTGCGAGTCATTATAGTAGATGATTATATTATATTGTTTTGATACAGGTAAAGATTGGGATGAAGACATTCATTATATATTGTTTGCTGTTATGGAATCAGTTCATGGAACTTCAGGATTCTGTTTCGTTGGATTTCTTGTTGGACAAAACGCTGCGTGGACTGTTGAAGTTGTTGAAAGAGAAACTTATTTCTAATGTAGATTCTGAAACTAAATTTTCAGATTATATTTCTAAATTTACGCATAAGCAGTCAAAGACTTGTGAGGCTGCAAGATCTGCACTCTACTCAGTCAATGATGAAATTAAGGTATGATAAAAACGCAACGAAAAGGAGCTTTCAGCCTGGTGATATAATTCTCACATCCCTTCTCATTCCACATTATACATTTCAGACCAGATAGTATGATCCCTATATAGCTGAAAAGAAAGTAAATGATTTGAATTACATCATAAATAATCATATGAGGCGAAAACAAAACCAAGGTTGCCGGAGTATTTTAAAGGTATACACCGATATAAATAGGCAGGAAAACATGCCATCAAACTAGTTGTTGCTGTCCCACTAAGCAAAGATTTATGTGACGGAATAACATCGGACTCTACTGCCATTCTAGTGACAAATTTTCGTAATTCAGTAATTGTGGAGAATCTAGACCAGAATCTTTCACATTTGTAGCAGCAAGAGAGGAAAAAAACTTAATCATGTATTATTTTAATATGAATACGTATGTTTAGCTGCTCATACAACAACAGGCAAAATGTTTCATAATGGTGAAATTATAAATTTCAAACCTGTGAAACAACACCGGTATAGGATGAACCCTAACAAGCAATAATACTTGAAAAACGAACGTCAGTAAATGCTGCCAAATGATTGATTAAAGCCCAGTAAAAGCGCTTGGAGTTCACCGTGTATATTTGTTACGAAATCAGATAAAACGTTTCTTATTTGCTCTGATTAAAGGAACGTGAACAGTGTGAATAAAAAACAGATTCATTTTAGTTATCAAAAATCGATGACTGTACTGACTGAATCGGAAATGCCAAGTGTGTCACTAAATTTGACCTTGTGAAAGGATTTAGGCAAATTCTACTGCATGAAAGAACAAAGAGAATTGCGGCATTCTTGAATCCAGACAGACAGCATCAATAAATATTGATGCCGTTTGGGATGAAATGTTTGCCAAGTACTTTTCAATGGCTAATGCATATGATTACATCTTGCCTAGAAAAGATTGATGGTTACATCATTGATGTCATCATCTTTAACGACACATGGATGGAAAGAACATTTAGCGATAATTTGGAAATTATTTGACCGACTTCATGATGTAAGTTTGACAATTAATTTATGTTAACGTTACGTCTGCCCCGCATTTATTGCAAATATCGTTGGACATGGATAAGTTGAACATATAGATGATAAGGTCAATGATATCGCTGAACTCCGTGTGCCTGTTATTATAAAGCGACTGATGCGTGTCTTAGTTTTGGCTGGGTACTATCCGAAATTGTGTACCAACTTTTCCATAATTGCTGAATCCCTGGCAAATGTATAAAAAGAATTCAAGTTTGTATTGACCGAATTGTTAGGAGGTGTTTAAAAATTTAATAGCTATACTTACGTGCGGGCCAGTTCCTACAGAACCTAATGGCAACCAATCACTGAAACTGTATATTGATGCAAGTGATGTTGGGTTGGGTCAATATTGACTCAAACAGAAATGGTGTGTTGATCATACTATTTATTCAAGAAATTAAATAAGCACCAACTAAGTTATTCAGCAATAGAAACGAAATGTTTGCCTTTGATATTGGCATTGCAACATTTTAAAGTTTACAGTAGTTCAGCTTCATTTTCGAGTATTGTGTTTAGTAATCACAAAACCAGTTATTTTAAAGAATACTCTAGTGGAGTTTGTTGAAACAAGCGTATAAATTGACATCAGTCACATTAAGGTAAAATATAATTTATAGCAGAGGTACTTTCCTGTGTATATAATTATTTTAAGTCAAATAATTTTGTATTATTCATTAGACTTAAAATATTTCTATAAGATCTTGGCCTGGTTGTTTGTCAAAGGCTAATAAAATGGAAAGGAATTTAGTACAGTGGAATGGACAAGTTTAACACTAAATGACCTTTCTACAGTACATGGAAGGATGAGGTGACACACGGAATCGTGTTTGAGTCATTGCATAACATTCTGAGCAGACATACTAGTGCATGAAGAAACAACATGATGATTAATCCCCTCATTTGAACTTCAATTCAGGTGCTACAAGAAATCCCTTACTATTTATATATGTGCTACGTGTTTAGGGTCTTACCAAACGTAACTACAAAAGATGAAGACAACTAACTTTGTAAAATTTAACAAATAATTTTTTTGTCCGGATCAACAAGGTAAACATGAAAGAAAATAACTTGCGGCTCGAATCAAGATGAGATCCAAAATGGAAGTCAATTTCGATTGCTGTGGTCAATATCGTATTGATGTATCAACAGGTTTTGTTGACACACAGAAAATATATTCCAATTTGAATTAATTATATATTTTGAAAACAATCTCGTGGAATACAACAAAGTTGAAGACAGAAAAAATAATTAGCCCAATAACTTGTAACAACATAAACCACTTTAAGGTCTCAAGTGTTAAGGCACTAAGGACAAGTGAATAATAAGTCCATTACAACGCAAAACGATTACCCGGATAAGGGTCAAACCTTTGGTATAATCAGAGTTTGAAATATTTGCTACTTGTTTTTTGTCACGTACACCAAGTATAGCTACGATTCGATTTTATGAATTTTACTCTGAGGAAGAATACAAATAAGTTGTTTACTACGACTCTTACTGGTTCGGAATCAAGGTCAGAAACTAGGTCAGCTTTAGATACAAAGTTTATAGTACTAATTCTCTTTAGAAACGGTAAGGTCAAACTGAACTGAATTTCTGGAGAAGATCGAATACAGTAAATAATGTTAAATAATGTTAAATTAAAATAACATGTAAAGGAATAAAAATCTAATCAACAATCAATGAAATTAAATCAGTAATAAATTAAATCAAATACATATACCACTCGCTCATAAAAAAGAAACATATTGTATAATAAAGCTTTTATCTAACCTTATATTAATTATATATGAAAATGTAAATTAACATAGGAAGAAGTTATTGGGCTAATTAGAACCCTTTGACAAAATGCAACAAATTTAGTCAGGTTTGAAATATAGCGCATTATGCAAATCAGTCAAATTCTAATATCGGCCATATATTTTGTTGAGAAAGGTAAAGCCTGCTTAGCGAAAGTGAACCATGGTGCTCCCCTTTCACTCATTTGTCCATCATTGTAATCAAAGAGTGTTTAATCAGCTGATCCAATGAATAAAGGTGATCCAGTTTTACTTGCATTTCAAATAAAGAACCCATATGCTTTGTCCCTGTGTTGTGTGTTATGTATATTTAATTTAATTGTTTGTCTGTTAGTTTTAATCTTTATATTTCATTACATTCTATTGTAGTGCAAAACATTTTAATGGATTTTACATTGTCTAGAATTTAAGCACTGTAACTAGTCGCTGCACTTCAAAATCAGTAAGTTTTGGTAAACAACTTTTGTTTAAATTTTTTGTATTATCTTTCTCAGAAAAAGAATCAGTAAGTTGAGTCAAGTTCATATCTGGACTACGTGTCATAAATTAAGTGTTGATCGATAAAACAAATTAGATTTGTTCTAGAAGTATGAACTTTTAACCCCTATTAAGGAATATGTTTCGCCTGTTAATTTGGCGTATATCTGATGGTCTGATAAATGTTCTATTAGTCGTGCATTAACACCTGACATATTAAGACCTCATATTTTGTGACCAGTTTGGGATGAATTTTCATTTCTTTAAATTATTGAATTCAAGAGATTATTTTGCTCTGGAAAATGCAAAATTGCCCTGATAATTCTTGAACAAATGTACTTAATTGAATTTATACGGAATTAAAAACTGAGATAATACTTTCTGTGTTTCAACAAGACACCGTTGACACATCTTTACAACGTTGACTATTACTTACGTCATCGTATTTCATCTTCAATTTCATCCGGATTTGAAATGAGATTAACTTAGAACTTTTTATTGATAGGTCTTGTATTGATTTCAATTCTTTGATTATTTTTATATTTAATTCGAAAACTTGTTTGTTATTTTTTCTGTGTTCATTTTGTGTTCTATAAAAAAATATATTTTTTAAAGTTTAAAAATCGTGTTGTCATCACTCTTTTATGTTATTTTAGGCGCATAGACTCGTAACACGTGACTTGGACTCTGAACTGTGTAAAGAATAGCACATACAAGAGATTAGCTTCCCGGATTCTGAGAAGGCGCTAACACCTTGTTAGTAAAACAATCCTTCCCCAGTTTTGTTGTAAAATGGTTTTGAATTGAGTGGATATTAAGAGGAAGGAGAGAATATAAAAATAACTGGATAGTTTAAAGTTAGGTAATTGTATCGGGTTTTCTTGAATGTAATTGTATTGTTTGTTTTTATAATGAGACCATGATAAAATACTTCATTGTATGTAAACACTCTGTACTAATGGTATAAATTTACCGAGTTTTGTCAAATGAGAACAGTATGTATAGATACGAATGGTAATGGACTATTTTAGCATCTACATTAAAATATATGTATTAGACGGGAAAACATTCTTGTAGATTACTCGCCTTTAGAATTCAGCCAGACTAACATTTTATAAAATACCACTTGGTAAGTAATACAATACAAATGCTATTATGTCCTCTCCTTGCTACAGATAACTAGCCAGAAAGTCTTTAAAAGCTATATTTATGGTTTCTCAGGGATGAGACCAATGTTAATCATTCTGTTAAGTTGCCATCCAGATCTGCGTGTGAACACGTGGTTAGGTGTGTAGCTTAAAAAGTTTCTCCAGTTGTCATAGCTTGCAAACCCTTCAAGTGATTATTTAGGTTATGGATTTGAACATCAATAGGCATTTATATGGTTACCCATGTACGGATTTCTTTGCTGGGGACAAGTGTATGATCACTTGAATTGCTTGATAAATTTTCAGTTACATTTATTTTGCTGTCATAATGCCCAAACCAGTTTAGGGCTTGCATTTGGTTGTGAGTATAGCATCATTGGATTGTATCCGTTCAGATGCTCACACAACGTAGGCCGAACGGTTATGCAGTAGGGATAATATATATGCTCCTGGATCAAAAGCAAACTTAATTGTTGTTTATAACCTCACCCTTGCAACTATATCGACATTAATAGGTATGAGTTGACTTCACACTTGGATCTTTAAAAGGCCTCTGGGGTAAAAAAACTAAAACCCTGAGTTTGTACGTGTAATTATTATTGATTCTCACTGTTGAACAATATACATGTATACATTGGATGATATGTATGTGGTGAGTTTGTGCATGCATTCACAGAACAAGACAAATATCATTTAGAATCGTTAAGCTTGTGGGTTAGAGTTTTACGAATGAAATGTTCCATAATTCATGTTGGCTTCTGAGCAGCCAACGTATCTGCATTGTCATTATTCCTGTTGTACAAACATAACTGGGATAGGTTAATGAAATAATCTCCAAACTAAGTTCAATTTTAGAATGACAATATGTAAAAATGAAATCTCTATAATATTTCATAATATTCAAAACGATGGCTATATTAGAACTGTGGGCCACAAATTTCCCTAGTAGTATACAACAAAATCATACAAGCTGCTACTGATATTGGTGTATCTGTTTACAGGAATGGTCACATGTAAGGAACGGTTGGTTTCAAAAAGCCGTGAAGAACCATCTCATTTTAAATAGCCAGTTGCTGTTTAAAGCAAATATGTGGTTAATGATGAATCAGATGATGACTACAGTACCATACTCAGTGGTATGGAATTATCCAACGCAGTGAAGAGCAATCTCATTTCAAATATATTTTGGTTGATGTTCAGAGCAAATCTATGGTTCATGTGGATTCAGATATTACCCAAAATCAGTGATATGGGATTTGCCAAACAGTGTAGTGAAAGAGCAGTCCCAGTTTAAATATCCAGTAGACGCTCAGAGTAAATTGATGGGTAATAACAATTCAGATAATCGCTGGAATGGGATTCTCTAACCGACCTGGAATCGCAATTCAGATCACAAATACTGGAAGAAATAGTATGTAATAAATTAGTAGAAACAAACGCACATCATTATGAAGCAAGTCAATCAGATGAACAGGAGCTTGTTACTATACTTTTACTTCCAAAGAATTCACAGGAGCGTATCCGAGGTTGGAAAGCGCTGTGCAATGAAGGGGTCATTAAACATTATATATATATATATATATATATATATATATATATATATATATATATATATATATATATATATATATATATATATATATATATATATATATAAGGTTAAAGAGTGTTGATTACTGAGAATAATGTGTTTTGATTCCAGTCATCTGTCATGAAGAGCATGAAAAACTATAGTGAAAACACTAATTCATGTAGAAAACCTACCTGCTGATGCATTCAAGCTTGGATATTTTCTGACGAAATGTCACAAATGTGACTGAAAGTGAAATTTCTGCTACACGTGGTTACGGGAAATACATTTATCCTTTGCATGAACATTATTGGGGAGATATTGTTTCATGTACATCTTGTCAAAGTTTGAAAAATAAGAAATGTATTAATACTTTAATCATCACATTTGTTGGGAGATGTGAAGGACCTTTATTATCATCTAAAGAAGACTAGTGCAGACTTCATAAATGATATCAAAGGCAATACAGATGTTAATGCTAAGCTAGCGAAACTAACCCAGTGTGAAAACATCTTTTAACATAAAAAGCGGAGAAGTGCTGATGATGAAAGTGTCAGAGTTTGAAAGAATAGATGAAGCATCATTCACACTACTTAATGAAGAGTTCGGGACATATTTATCATAAATAGAACCAAGTCTGTTAGATAGTCTGATGAGAGTGGAAGTCATAGTAAATTTAGAAACAGAGTTGCCATCCTTCTGACACCAAACATGATTGAAAATATACGAAGGCTTCCAATAGAAACGCAGCAACTGTTGACCAGTTTGAGTACTAGTTTTCAAAGCCAGGTAATTCGTAAAATCTTTACAGAGTTCCTGTCTGTAACCATGAGTATCTTGATACAATGACATGGACACCACTTAGCATGTATGCAGCATCCATTTCAGAGATTGTGCAAATTACTGCTAGTATGTCAGATTAGTTTGCTGGATTTCTGGGCCATGATATAAGCTTTCATAGAGACTTTTACCGATTAACCTTGTCAGTCCTGCTTAATTCAATGGCGGTCCGAGTTCTCCTGAAGGCCAGCTCCCACGAAGACTTAACGGGATTGGAAAGTTGTTCTAATAAGTGGACAATTGAGACTGGTGGTAAGCAAACATATAGTTTCTTGTGGCTATAACGCAAAGGGGGCTTATAGCATGACTCTTTCTGTTTTTACCGTCGTACTGTGAATGTTTATGTCAACTACTGCTTGTAACTACTGCTTCAATATTCTGATCAAATTTACAACAAATATGGTATATGGGTGCATTTCATGCAAATCCAGGACACGTACAGTAATGAGCAAGATCCATGTATATTAACGAGGTGATCTTGCAACGGATTAATTGATTTTATTACACTCTGCAAGCAATATTTATGCGGATATGTTTGTGGCATGTTATGGATTTTGTGACAGACATGGTAGAGAAAATGGATCTTTATTGCTTTTTATTTTGTTTTGTAGATCATCAATTTTCTTGGTAGACCTTTGTTAAAAGTTTCACATTTGTCTAATCAACATAATGTCTTTGCTATCTCAGATATCATATTTTCTTGTTTAGTTCTTGAATGTAGCAATATACCAGTTGCAGCATCAAAAAATTCAGCGAAGACCGTGGACGAGTCAAGAAAAGAATGATATGCTCCAACACTTTGGATGTTTCATCCGTATGCTCAAAGTGGCTAGGCAAGAAGATGTACTTTTGATTTTCTTGCGAAACAAAATATGTCTGGGATCACGATCATATCTAAATATAAAAGACCTTGTTTCACTATCATATTAGGATTATTTAATTCCTTCATACTATACAAAATTAAAAACAAACTTTGTCATGTATGCATAGTTTTAATTTTGAGACAAAGTCATCAACAGTGCAATGTTAAAAGAAATGTTTATTTAATAGATGGAGTTGAATAAGATGCATGGTTTTAACATGAACGCATGCATAGGTAATACACAAAGTTGGCACATACAAGATACCACGAGCTATATCCAGTACAATGAAGATGTTGGGTACAAAACAACAGTGAAGTAATTATCGGAATCACAAAAAATGTAGTGCATGTATATTATAGAATTTAGGCCGTTTTATTAAATGCCAAAACATTCCAAATTAATGCAGTCTAAACAATCACTGGCTTTGTTATGTTAGTTTAAAATTCATAATTGTCATTTAAAATATCATTTTTTCCCCGCAAACTATGCTGATATGACATCAGATATGGCCTCTAATGATAAAAATAGAACAAATGTTTCAACCACTTCTCAAAAGCTACTACGTAGAATTTGACCAAGCTAGGTAGAAAGCATCTTTCAGTTTGATACAAGTTATACCTTTCTGCCATCAAACTGGGATGCTATTACTGAAAGTAGAACACTATTTTCATGACGTATAAACAACTACTGAGCATATCTTTACCAAAGGGGAGAAACATGGCACAGATATTTCAAGTTTATACACATTGTATTGATCAAATGTGGCAACATTTAATAAAATGAGTAAACCGTTGCATGATTTCTTCACACAAACTATTCAACAACAATATAATAAAGATTGACAAAGTAGTATGATCTAGAGGGCCTTAAATTGGATGCGCTGCTAATCGTCCATCACATAAGACCATCTTTGCTAAAAGCTGAATAGAAATCGTTTTAAACAGCTTCTGAAGAACCGCAAGTTTTCATAACAAATGCAGTCAACAGTATTTGTTGAAATGTAAATGGAAAGCATTCCAATGATGCAAATTTCGTGGGGAGCTGCACTTGCCTTTAGGTTGCTAGAAAAATGTCAACCAGGCAAGGGACATCGTGCTAACCTAGTCATCTTGTTCGATTGATAATGTTGAATTACACCTGAATTTCCCAGCCAAGCTTTAAATATGTGTTAATGGAACCCCAGTTTATATTGCGTGTTTCTTTGACGAATTTTGTGATTATATATCTGATTCCCCAATTTTACTTTCCTCGTTATGGAACCCTATTTTCAAATATCTGTGTTGGAGGTATTACTTTTAAGTGTGTTTACATGTATACGTATTACTGTTTGTATTATAAGCTTATAAGCCAGCATACATTTTAGTCCACAGTCTAAAGTAACTATTTGTAATATCAGATTCATAATCCAAGTAATGGCTATGATACCAGTCCAGGTCAGGTTCCTCAACTTGACGCCATATTGTTAAACAAAATTCTGTTAAACCAAGAAATCAAACAGGCACCACATGACTGCCTTTATTTTATCACATACATTGTAAATGACCACAAACCCATCCTGTTGATAACCTTAAATTTGAGATTATTTAGTATGGTGGTTGAGATACCTATTTGCAGATGGGCTATTTCAGAAACTTGCATAAAAACATTTATTTTGCAATAATTGATATTTAAGACAAAAAGGCAAACATACTTGCAGTGCAAAATCTTTTTACCAGCTTTAGTTTTAAGTTTGTTTGCAACCCGGAAGTCATAGTTTGGGATCATGCCATTAGCATGATATAGGACAATGTTACTAACTTTGCTTGAAGGAATATTTATAGACTATGTGATGAGGTTCATTTATGCATCTTGGATTGTGAGTCGGCCCATCAAATATTGATTGTTACCATTCTGGGTGGTATTTCGGATCTGAGACAAGTATATTTTGGAATATCTATCGTAAGTTGGATGGCAATGAGGATGATCCTCATATTTTAATGAGGTGATGCAGTTGATTGGTGAGTGCAATTTTACCACTCAGTAATCCAGATTTCAAACATTGTTATTAACAGACTTACAATTTGCCTGTATCATTGATGTGTGAAACAAATTGATAATGGCTTAGACAAGTGTTTATGAATGAGGTCATCGTGCAATTGATGCCTACGCTTTTTACCACTCTTGAAAAAAATCAAATCTGAATTTGCAGATTTGGAAAATTCATTCATATCATCAGGAACGCAGACGAGTTTGATAATGAGCGCAATCAATACAGTAATTAGGTGACAATGCATCTCATGTACTAAGCAAGTCGCACCTATGGAAACCATATTTCTTATCCGACCATAATATAACTTGAAACATGATTTTATATCATAAAGATTCTTTGACGGTTTCGAAATGAGTTAGAAGTAGATATATTAACAGGATGATCATGCATCTGATTGTCTAACATTGCTGCCACGATGTAAGCCACTTTTCTGATCCATTGTTGATCAGTCTTTGAAGATACATTATATCACTAATATACCCGGGAAGTTAGTACGACATATTTTGAGGCATCATCTTGCATTTCATGAGCCAGGCTTGTTGCTGCTATTATTCTGATTATATTTTGACAAACCTTGAAATTTCATGCACATATTGGATGAGTTTGTTAATGAATCAGCTCCATTCATATTAAATGATCTACTCATTGATCTGATTGTTTGAAGTTGGGGTCCCATATTTGTGAATAGATTTTGATAGACATGGAATATATGCATACATTTCCAAAAGCATTTTCTGTACACATAATAAACGAGAATCATGAATATGTATGAGGCAATCTTGTATGTAATTGGCTGAGATTGTTGACATTATGGACACAATAACTTTCATCGAAATTAGAATAACGGGTTTATATTTTCAAGATCTGCAGGTATTTTTAAAAAAGGTTCTACGCATGGTCTAAATGACTTCGATTACGACAAAGATACTTGCACAGCATACACTTTGTGCCTTTCATCATCATCATCAGCAGCAGCAGGAGCAGCAGCAGCACAAGCAGCAGCATCAGTCTCTTGACCTAGTGTGGTCATTGAGGCACTGTGTTGCTAAAGATCTGACCAGTTCCCTCCACTTGTCTCGATCATGTGCGAATGCCTGTGTCTCCGCAAAACATTTCCTGGTCCATTCTGTGATATTGTCACTCAACGTTTTTCTCTGTCTACCTCTCCTTCAACTACCTTGGCCAATACCCTGTAATACTGATGTGGATAGACTGTCGGCTCTAGTGAGATGGCCTACCATATCAACTTTCTCGTTTTGACAGTGGTGAGAAGGTCTTCATAATGATCTACTCTGTGCATAATGGTGTTACGCACTACTTCATTTGTGATGTGGTCCATGTAATAGATGCCAAGGATTGTTCTGTAGCATCTCATTTCAAGTGCCTGGAATTTTTTATGTAATTCTGCTGTCAGGGTCCGGGCCTCACATGACTACAGAAAATTGAGATGACTAGTGCTCGCAATAGTTAGATTTTAGTTTTGAAACAGATATTCTTGTCTCTCCATATGGGTTTTAACTTTGACATAGCTGTTGTTGTTACTGCTGCCGTCACAAAATGTCTGCTCTTGATCCCTCTTCCGTGATTATGGAACCAAGATATTTGAATTGGCCAACTGTTTCTAGTTCCTGTCCTCTGACTTTAATCTTGGTTGCGATTTGTTTGCCACTAATTGTCATCAGCTTTGTCTTCTCTGCACTTATATCCATGTAAATCTGGAAGATGTTTCGTCTAGGTTCTTCAGAAACATGGCAAGCTCGTCTTCACTGCCTGCCAGCCCATCAATGTCGTCTACAAAGCGGAGGTTGGTGATGTTACGCCCTCCAATGCTGACTGTACCCACAGTGGTTCATCACGCGCTCTAAATAGATCTAAGCGTGGGTGATAGGCGACAGCCTTGCCGTACTCCAACAGTTGTCTTGAATCAGTCCCCCACAGAACTTTGAGCAGTTGCTGCACTGGTAGCCTCGGCGGACAGCTGCTTGATGGTGTTGGTCAATTTTTGACCAATTTTGAACTTATTCAATGTGGCCCATACTGCCTCATGCCACACTCTGGCAAAAGCGTTTTTGAACTCAATGAACACATGATAGCTGTCTTGTTGATGTTGTGAGTACTTTTCACACAGAACCCTAAGATTGAATATTTGTTCTGTTGTGCTTCTTCCACTACGGAACCCTGCCTGTTCTTCAGCGATTATTTCTTCTGCTTGTGGGTTCAGTCTGTTCAAGATGATCTTCAGCATCACCTTACTACCATGGCTGATCAAACTGATAGTTCTGTAAGTTTGGCACAGCTGGAGATTACCTTTTTTGGGGAGTGTTATAATCAGTGACTGGGTCCACTGTGTTGACCATTCGCCTTTCTGCCAAATCTAATTGTAGATATTTGTTAGTAGCTCTATCACTAATTCCCCATCATTCTTGATAAGTTCAGCTGAGATGTTGTCTACTCCAGCTGCCTTCCCATTCTTCAGAAATCTTATTGCTGACTCCACATCTTCTATGACAACGGGAAATCATCGTCATGTGTAGAGTTTGGAACTTCAAGCACCTCTTGGTCTCCTGTGGACGGATGGTTGTAGAGTTCCTTCAAAACTCAGTCCAATACTCAGTCCATCGTTCTGCAATATCACTTGCTTCTGTGAGGCATTTTCCATTTTCGTCTTGAATGATACTGACTCTTGGTTGCTTCTATCTGGTGAGGTCTTTCACAATTTGGAATGCCTTTTTGCTGTTATTCTTTGTCAGATTGCGCTCTATTTCCGTGCTCTTTTGTCCAATCCAATCTTATTTTGCTTTTTTGAGGTTTTTCTGAACTTTGTTCATTTCTCGATACTCCAATGCCCCTGTTGTGTGTCTGGTGTTTTTGAAGTCTCTTCGGGTATCACACAGATTCAAAATCTCTTCTTTAACCCGGTCTTTTTTCTTTGGGACATGGAGGCTAATGATGTCTTTGGCAGCTGTTGTCATGACTGTGTTGAAAGTGTCTGTCATCACTTCAACATCAACATCCATCACACGGAGTGAAGCAATGTTTCCTCCAATTGTGGCTTTGAATGACTTGCAGATGTTAGGGTCCCTCAGTTGTTCAAGGTTGAATGTGAGCCTGATTTTCTTTGCCTTGTTAATTTTCTTTAACCTCACTCGGAAGATCATAATGACGAGGTCGAGATCACTCCCAATATCAGCACCTGTGATCGTTCTTGTTTTTGCTCTATTGATGCCAGATCGGTACCGGTTTTGAACCAGTATGTAGTCGATCTGGTTATGATGGGTTCCATTTGGTGCCTGCCACGTCCAGCATCGTGAAGCTTTATGTTGGCCCAGGGTGTTGGATAGCACCAAGTTGTTGTAGCTTGCGAACTCGAGCAGCCCTTCCCTCTTTCATTGGTAAGCTCATTGCAAGAAGGTCCACAATGATCTGCCCAGTCTTTTAGAGCATCTTTGCCACATTTGGCTTTCCAGTCTCCTTGGATAATGAGGATGTCTTTTTTACCTACCATGTTTATTATACCCTGGATTTTGTTGTAAACCTCCTCTATTTCTTCATCATCATGATCAGTAGTTGGAGCATAGACTTGGATAATTGTGATGCTAAAGGAAAATGCTTTCAGACGAATGGAGATGATTCTGCTAGATATAAGGCGACATTCAAGCACAGATCCCTTGATGATTTTGTTTACAAGGAAGCCTACTCTATTTTTGGACTTGTCCAGCTCTCCACTATAGTATAATATATGCCCATCTTCAGTTTGTTGTTCTCCTAGGACTTTCCATCTTACATCACAGAGTCCCAGTATGTGCCATGTGTAGTGTTCCATCTCATGTGTCAACTCTTGGAGTCTTCCAGGTGGCAATGGCAACGCTGTCTCTCGCTCTGATTTTATGCAAAGTAACAGCAGAATACGTGTTACCTCGGACATGGTGGACAACGGCAGGCGCGGTCCTTATTGACCCAGGCGACGACCGATCCAGTATGATATCTTCAGATGTGTCCAACATTGTCAGTGTGTCTTGGGCAAAAGTCGTCTGGCGGAGCCCATCTCTTTCCAGACTAATGAGTTGCCAGAAGGGGATATAGTACATCGTCCGACTGCCTTAGGGTCTCCACTCCGGATTTTTTTTAAGGTTTAGTACCTTAGTCTTTGGCTAACCAAAGCCAACCTGCAAGGCAGCAGGAGACTTGTGTATGGGCAAGTTCATTCATTTCCCGAGAAGACAGATCATCTGCCACTGTCCACATTGTGTCTTTCTATCTGAATAAATAAAAACATTTTGGGATATCATACATTAGATACAATCAGCATTATTGAAACTTTTAGAGATGATTTACATTGAATTTGTTTTCACAATACTACATAAACTTGCATGGTTAAACAGTTACGTAAGCCATGTGAGCGATAACAGGTCCACTTGAGCGTTTTGTTCAGCCTTTATTGACATATGCCAGGTTAATATCATACACATGTGTAGTAAACTGACGTCTTGTTTTAGGTTTTTATTCAATAGCTTTTACAGCACAAGCAAGTGGTTATCTAGATCATGCAATACATTAATCTTTGCTGTTTATTCCGCTTTCGCCCCTATCAAAATATGTCTGGTGCGATTTCAATGTTATGTTCAAATGTTTGAATTGAAATGATTATTCTCTTTAGCAAAAGATCCTGGCAAGTACATTATTCTTTTAAAGCAACTTAAAAGCAATATAAAACGATCATATTATAATGATAATATGAGAGCATCATTTGTTTTAAATAATAACATATCCATTATGAAAAGAAACCTACAAAGACTAGAAAGCTTATAAAAAAGTGAATTGTCGATAAACTTTTAGTTGTTACTTGTCGTACTGCAAGTCTGGGTCCATGTGATGTTATCACACCTGTGCAACATACATAATAGATTACTTATCTAACACCTCGTATCTGAAGCAATATCCACATGGAGGTTAACCAAAATGTAAGAATTTTGTTTTCCTCCGATCCCCTCAAGATTAATGCTTTTGAATATTCATGAACCCTAGTCAATCTTAAAATCATACGATTCTGAACCATTAGAAGTTATAGCTGATTATATATTTCTAACATTACCACTTTGCTGTTTCAAGGCATTACAGAGATTATGTGACCCTGATAGTAGCCGCAGTTGTTGATGATACCTCCAGGGAACTAGGTCAACGTGTGACTTGCATCAGATAAATATTCACCAGAATAAGATCATAATGACCTATTTTCTTGGATAACTTATGCATTCTAGTTGCATGGCATTCCATGATTTGCATTCATAACACCTTCATGATAGTGAAAGGTGAACGGTGTTCTTCACGTTATTAAATGAATGCAGAACAGAATAAGTCATATTGACATTCATTTTTAATAAAAGTATTTGTGTTTTATATGTTAACTTAGGTGTTAGTTGTGAAAACTCTGAAATAAATGTGCAAAGGTTGAATAAAAATTAGTGACATCATTTTACGTTATATATATATATATATATATATATATATATATATATATATATATATATGAGAGCTCTTTCGATAATTTGTAGCAGTCTTGAATCTAGTTTGTGACTGACATTTTTCTATCAGTTCACAAACATACAAAAATCACTGGAAATGGATATAAAGTTTGTTTTGTCTGAGTTGATGCATCTTGAAAACAATTGAACCACCATCACTACAATGATGTTCCCAGCAGCAGAGACAAAAGTTCAGTTTTGGCATAATCTGAAAATTTAAAGGTGGGTGCAATGATTACATAATATGTATTGATAATATGTCGATAATGTGGATGATAACGCACATATGCACAAATATAATCAGATTTGAGGGATATTTTTTTTATGTTGTTCCGTTTAATTTCGTCATCGGATGATGGGATGTCTAGTTTTAGTGGATCAAAACTACACACATGGATGTAAACAAACAGTTACATGAGTATAAAAGCATCGGTGATCAAAACAAACTGATCGGACACATGTATCGATATCAGTCGGTTCCCAGGCAGTGCTGGAAACGTAATTTCGTTTTGGCTGCATCATGAATACACATTTGTTTGGAACTTCTAGTCACGGCAGAAAGTAGTCTCAATATAATACATCAACTGTACGCGTTGACAATCCACGATAAAACAATTATAATGGCTAAGCTTGAAACTATGCTTCTTGAAATTCAAAACAATCAATTTCTTGTCACAACGACACAGAACATGGAGGTTATCGCCCAAAAACAAGAAGTGTACGTATCAATGGCAGTACTAACGCTTCTTATACACCTTTTCACTTATAAGGCTAGACTCGTATATTTGCGGGATTTGAAATAATTATCTTCACTCGTATGGTTTCGTACTCGTTTGCTTGGTTACTGAATTAGGTTAATGTCTTCGATCCGTCACGACTTTGGAGGTGGATTTCTTGGTAAATCATGCAATTGAGTATTTTTTAGGGTAACGTAACGGGGTTTAAAGGTTACCTTTGGTAAAGTAATACATATATACGTACGAACAAATTCAATCATCTTTCAATTCATTTTACAAGACAAATAGATTACGTATTTGCAATACATTGATGTGTTCTGAGTTGATTTGCTTCATGACCACAGTTTACAGTGAGTGTTTTTAGACCCCACTTCGCGAGGTCATCACGAGATTAATGACTTCCGAATCCCCAATGTCCACGGACTAACGGTAACAACTGTCAATGGCTATTAATTTATAAGATAAAACTAATATCTTTCAAGTTTGATGTGTGTCTAAGTTAAGAAAGCCATGGTTTAGTTATATTTGTCGGCATTGGTGAAGATAAAGCAGAAACGAACATGGGATCTCAGTTTCAGATATATCTGTCACAAACCCCACTTTGACGTTTACACACACACACGTGTGTGTGTGTGTGTGTGTTTATCTGTATGTCAGTCTGTTCATCCGTTCATCCATAAATTCATCTATACGGTGCATACTGAATGACATCGTTTCCTAGTTTCTAACCATTGTTCCTGAAGGTAAATTTTCTAGTCCAACTTTAGTTGCCTACTCAAATGTAATTGATTGACGCGAGCACGCGATGTTTAGATTACTGGATTTTTAGTGTGTATAAACAAATCATGACTATGTAAGCACTTGCAGTCTTTCTGTACGTGACAACAGTGGATCTTCTCAAGATTCACACCAAATTAACGTGTGATTGGTGCCAGTTTTGCAACCATATAGAGCCACACATGATTCAAATCATTCATTTACTTTAAATATTTTTAGATTATCAGACTATTTCACACATTTTTGTAGCAATTGACTATAACCATTCATGCAGTATATTATGCAGTGGGCACTATTATTTTTCACAAAAACGCAGATTGATGAATTCTAATCATGCTGAACACTAAAATATTTTAGATGTTTTTACAAAAGAGGTTTGGCACTGCTAAACACTATGATATGGACTGTCCATCGACATCAGATACGTTGAACTTCAAATAATGACAAAATGGGGTTAATACATGTATTAGAGATCCTAACATAAGTTATGACGTTCACACAAAAGGCCTTCTTCATTGTGAAATGAAAACCGATTTAATTCTTTTTAAAACGTCTGCCAATAATCCCCACGATAATATATTCAGTATTCAATACTATCAGACAGGACATCAATCTTGACTCAATGTTCAAAGTTGAGTGATTGTTACATTAAATGTCCTTTCCGTAATCAGTCAAATGGTATATTACACAGGAAGACTGGAAAGGTATAATTTTTTAACAAAAGTAATATATAGTGCTTTGTATGGTCTTTAAAACATGTAGCATATCAAAATGTGGGTCTTGCCAATTAAAACATCAAACTACCTTTAATTTTTATTAGTTCTCACAGTTGCGCAAAAGGGTGACTTCTAGTTCGCATTTTATCATTTCTAGCTAACGTGTTGGTTCATGGATTTACGCTGTAGATGATATATAGGACGAAAGACTTTTAATTCCTACACTGGTTAACTTGTGCTGTAAATCTAATGCCACTGGCAATTCTAAAGAGATTTGAAGTAACAAATTATAAAGGGAATTTATATTAAGTAAATGCGTTTTCATTTTCACCGATCAGCAAGAAATAGCATGTTAATTGGAGAATAATTGTATGATGACACCACTACGTCCTTTACTATCTTACAAACTATGCCTTCTATTTCGAAATCACATACGCATGCTATTCACTGCTTTCTAATCATCAAAGCCAGTAAAGATTTTGCACGGATAGTTTTCTAAAGGAAGCTGTAAAACGTTGAAAGTAGTGTTCTACAAGGAAGTATTAAACGTGCAATTATAGATATGTACTTGATTGGTTGTATAAAGATTTTGACGTATGTTTATGATCCTAAATGATAAATGTCCTTTGAGTTGTCGTCTTATCACCATTTCTGCTATTTTAAAATGCATAAGCTCTGAAGAGTCACTGTTTACTTTGCTTTATAGATCACTTTACAATACGTAAGGCAACGCGAATCAGGAAGTTTCAATGTATTTCTGTAGTGTCTTTGTCAAATATGTTGGATAATAATTTAGATTTGAAAACTTGATTGATAGAAAACCATTTCTGGAGTATGATTTTGTTTTGTCAGTTGTTATTCAATACAATGTTTAAGAAAAGATCGTTAACCATGAATAAAGAAAAGTAAATATACTGAACAGTTTAAAAATAGAGAACTTTGAATTGATAAATCACTTTTTATTTAATCAACAATATACTTTATATATACGGACATTGTCTAGTTATCCTTTTATTATATATATATATTGTGTGTGTGTGTGTGTGTTTGTTTTGTCTATTTCTGACATGTAACCGTGACGAAAGCTCTACTGTTCATAATTTAATCCTTTTGTTGAAGTTACCATCCTATTGTCAATTTATATTATCATCATGTACAACACCAGTATCTAGTTTGAGTAAAATAACCTTGAATGTTTGTTTTGCTAGTAAGGGTTGTGGCCTCACGTTTGGAGGTTGGAGTTGAGGGGTACTTGAAATTGCCCTCAAATCGGTGTTCGGAAGACATATGCATTGTTTCCATCATGAGGCATAAATGTTAGTGCCTCTTTTTGCATCGCTAATTTTTTTAAGATTAAAACTATTTTCATAGAAATTATGTAAACGCTTCGTAACATATGAAAATAGTAATTTTCAAATTGATGCCATTATGCTGAGGATAATAGCTGCAGTTGTGGATAAATAAATCTTGGGAACTAGAACAAGAAGTACCTTTCATCAGACAAAACCTCACCAGAAATTGATCATAATGACCTGATCTGAGAAAATAAAGGTGGGTCTTATGATGATTAAGACACAAGCCATTACATAATATGTATGCCGAGCATGACGATGAGGTGGATTAAAACACATATATGCACCCATATCATCATATTTCAGGGATATTCTTTTTATGATGTTCATTTTTTTGGGTCACATGGGGTATAGGATGTCCAATGCAACCATAATAATGTTTCTGGACCTGTTCAGCTGTGTAAATGCGAAATCTTTACAATTTATATTAGAAATTGAGAATCACCTAAATTAACCCATAATCAATAAGATACGAAATATTTGTATTTATACTAAGTAGGTTGTATATATGTATAGCAAATATACAGGTATTATATTAAAGCTCTACTGATAATAGACCAGAAGAGCTAACGAGATGGGTTGTTATATTCTGTCTGCATGTTAAGCACAAGTTCGTCAACAAGATTCCTAACTGAGTAAAGCCATCAAACATTACACACAGACATTCCAAGGTCTGGATGGTCTTGAATAATAACGGTACTGATACGGCATCCAATTGGTTAAGTCATGTTGTGTATGTGGTGCTTAAGAAAAATGGTGCATATCTGTTGTCCCTTATCTTGTTTAGTTAGAATAATTGTGATATTTATTTGTCCCTATTTCAAATGTTACAAGCTGGCTTCAAATATGGTCATCATGACAGCAATCTTGACATTATTATCTATGCTTCTCCTAAATGGAATATCTTATGGGGTTTCTCATCAGAAGACATCTGATAGAATCCAGTTTGGCCTGAATGTAACTTATAATGGAATGACAACCAATCTGTAAGTTTTGGAAATACTGGTATCACTATTATAAAAGAATTGATGGTCATATACACAGAAATTTCACCAAAATACATCTTACTGTATCTATATATGCCAACCATTACACTTGTTGCATAATCATTACAGTTTTTCCCCAGATTATGTATTGTGTTTCTTTGTTTATGGGATATGCTTTTAGTTTGTTGGAAAATAAAAGTATAGCAATAACATTTTGGTGTATCATTTTCTCTTTTTTATACAAAAACCCAAAATTTGCTATTTATAACAACTGTATATGTCCCATTTCTAGGAAAACAGATGGGTGTATAGTTAAAGGGAGCGCTGAATACAAATGTTGTCAATATGTGTTCTGTTTGTAATCGTTTTACATCCACATGGATTTTGCATTTTGTGACAAGAATTTTGACAAACTACAGATTCTCCTTAGTAAGAATAATGCATGTATCTTTCTATTCAGCGTGCTGTAACGATGGCATGTAACAAAAATATTATAGTTTTATGCCCAAATTACACTGTTGCCACTTTTATCAGCAATTACGCTTATACCTCTTGGGCTGGTTGTGGGTTGGCAAGTATGGATTTCATGTCGGTCTATCTAAACGTGTGCCCAGCAGACATCCAATATGGACACCATAGCGAAAATGCTAAAATCTTTCAACAAATTCCCCTAAATGTATTGTCATATTGACATGTGGTTTCAGCTATGAAAATGGAACCGATCGTATATCCAATACGGTCATCACAGTTGTTAATTTGAAAATCTTACTGCCGAAAAATATGAACAATGGTGTATACATGCTGCAGTAAACAGGAACCAATAGGGGTCATCCTGAACATATTACATTCTGTTTTGGCAATAGAGCAGTCCCTTAGTGTGACTGTCCTTTTCTGAACTTGTAATCATTCTTTAATGCATATGACACTAAGGTGGGAAATAAGTATCACATACTATTTTTTGTAGAGCGTTGATCTTATTGCAACCAGAAATGTTATTAGGGGCCATATAAACTATGTTATTGAATAAGCTCCAAACCTGCTATACCATGTAACATAACATTTGAATCACAAGCGAGTACATGGTTGTTTCCAATAGTTCACCAGCCCGTAAAGCAAAGTTATGAAGAGACGTCCTGCATGAGGAAAGTCGTGGAGGAATGACATGGGACGCAGTATTGAATAAAAGCAAGTTCGAGTTGAAATAGTTCAGACATTGGAACACGGAATTCAAGATGAGATTTTCATGGCGAGTGGTTGCTACCTTAAGGCCATCAATCTGATACTGGACGGATATTTTCTCGCTGTCCTAAACAGTTGCATCGAATATCTTGCACCAATAACTTGTGTGTATAGGCGATGATGCAACCAAAACCTTTAGTCGAGTTTTAGTTGATCAAAACTGCACAATTGAATGTCAACAAACATGTGCATGGGTACAAAACAAACAACGACCAAGACAAACTTATCCCATCGATTCTGTCTACGTCATCTGAGTCACTCAATGACATCGATTTCAGTCTCGTTGCTGCGCATAGTTATAGATCCAAGGTATAGTTTGCAAACTTCGTCAATGTTGTGCATCCAGATATCGAAATAAGTTGTTACCGAGTGGGTTTAACGCTTTCAGGTTTGAATTTGCTGGTAGAATCGGTGAAATCTACAATGGACTCGTCCTGATGCGTGTATTATTATGAACCTCTCAACGCCTCCGAGATGATCTTTGCCAAGGTGCAACTGCAGAATCGGTGACTATATTGGTAATGATACGGACTGTTCAAACGCCAACATCATCATTTCCTACAATGATTAATGAGTGGGCGACTTTTGCTTTGCTAGCTGACTTTTTTATATCAGCGTCACCCACCATTAACTGCGCGTACTATAGTAAATCAGATCCATGTTTATTATATAAATATTCTTTACCGTTAAATGAGTGGCATGCTAACAAGAAGTGAGTGCAAATTTTGCCTTCATACCCATCTTGATGATCTCTCTAACGATTCTTTCTCCGACACCTGGCCTTGTGATCGTGTTGAGGTCGTGGATAATATCTATATACATAGCTTGAGGCACACGAATATCACTTGATGATTGGTACGCATATCATATCGGTAACATGTAGCTTTGCGTTTATCATTATTTTCAGCACACTATCAGCTATAAATGGCGGCCACAATGACTGGTGGATGAAGAACCCGAGTAAATAACTACAAGAATAACCAACTCACGACAAACTACTAACAGCTTACTCACAAACCCACGTTGACCAAGCATGAGACTTGTATCAACGAGGACAGGTGAAATGATCGTAATGGAGAAAGGCAAGTGCTTTATACGACTCTATAACATGCAGCATCGACCTGGGCATTTTTCAGTTTCCACAATAATTGTTAATAAGTCATAGAGGGAGCCAAATATGTTAAGGTAGTTTCTACATGGTGTCTGGAGTCTCGTCCTTAACGTAGAAGTGCCAGCACCGGCAGTTGTAGGACCCATTGCGCAACGTTTATATTCAGCCGTACATGTGTCAACAATATATGTTGTAGTCGCGACAGCCAGCACTGGAAAATTGCACAGTGGGCTTTGAAGAAACATTTGCATCTGCATTCAAACCAACGCATTAAACGGCGGAACAGATACCAAGTCGCTTAAACCACCAATTTGCTGATAGGAACATAAAAATAACCTGGTCCGATTGTCAGAGCAACCAGATCAAATGAACACTTGTCAGATGCGATTACGGGAATTGAAGCATGTATCAAAGTCATTAGAGTACATTTGTTCCAATCAGAGAAGACGCTCTTCACATTGATGAGGACATCATAGAGTCACTTGATAATCTTTTACTGTCAACACCACCCCTGTACGACCCAATACTGAAAACCCCGAAGCTAAACTAGAATGAACATGAACACCAGTTTCTCTCTGAAAATCCTAAACGCGGCGCTTGAAATCTACCCCACCCATATTGTGTTGACATTGCCCTCGAATGTAAATAATACATGTACCAAATTGTTATGCATGGAATTAATCGACATAAATAATTCACTGACGAGCTATGGTACGATTTTAATAAATAACGTGATATATTTTACATTGTCCAAGTCAGTATAATGTTTTTAAATATTATGAGATGAGTAGAGGCGGAAGAAAATATGAAGACGATGTCGCTCACGACCACCTCAACATGAACCAGTAATATCAAAATAACCATCCCAACAACAAGACGCTTCTGTTGGAAGATAGACAAAAGCGTGAAAAGGACAACAGAAACGTGGAGGGGGTCTTCTTGGTATGTTTACTTCGCGGCCTCATGCGCACTCGCGTAAGTCATGCACTTGAAATTCATTAGACGTTAAAGTCATTTGGTACAGAAGTCCTTGAACTGTATCAGAATAGTTCAAAATCCCTATCATCATAAAAGTCGTCCAATCGTATTGGAGGTTTAGAATTAGTTTTTAACTAGAGAAAAGCTACATGATTGATAGGCATTGTGAAATATCTTCATATCTTCATGTGACTTTTCTGACCCTCGTCTACCATGTGAAAAAAAGTGATGCATTTTGAAAGTGATTCGGCTTTTGGGGAATGTATATGCTATTACACCTTGTATGGTTCATAAGACACAAACTGTACATCTCTGCATACACAAATCTGTCTTTTACTCGATCTTGTGATATAACGTGCAAAAATAAACATTCAATGTTTTCACTCTATATCTTTGTTATGCGAACAGATTCGATCATATACATTTGAAACGTTCTGACTTCTTCATGGACGTTTTCATCCTGATACGTCCTTTTTGCAGTATCTGCGATGGGTAATGCTGGTTTTGATGTTATTAATTGCTAAATTGTTATAAGATGAATGTATGCAAATCTATCACATTCAACGCTGTATTTTTTAATGTTGTCAAAGTGAGTTTTAGCTTGAGAAGCTAAAATTGTCTTATCTGTTTCGACACATTTGTTAACATTTTCGTTAATATTTTTGATAATTGTTAAACTTTGTCGCTGTTTCACATCTAGTCCCAACCAAAGCTAAGATTTCGCCAGTCTGCTGATGTCACCGTTTTGTAGACCAATTTAACAAGCCGAGCAAGTCAGAAAGTGCTGACCCTTGAAAATACTTGTCGCCTTTGACATATTCGGTTTGAACTATATTTCGTCCTCTGTCAAGAGGGTTTGTAACATTACACAATAATTGGATTCAAGGCCAGTTGTTAAATATAAAGACTGATATGCGCCAAAACATGTGCTATCCAACAAACTGTACTACAGCAATAAAAAGGATTGAAGCCGCCTAAATTATTATATCTACACGACAATATATAATAATACTTGGGCATGTCCATTCTAACGCTGAACAAGTGACATTACAGAGAAATATGTATGATATTGATATGAAACATGTCAATTACTTTCTTATGTTATAATAATAATAATAATAATAATAATAATAATAATAATAATAAGAAGAAGAAGAAGAAGAAGAAGAAGAAGAAGAGGAAGAAGAAGAAGAAGAAGAAGAAGACGAAGAAGAAGAAGAAAATTATCCGTTATGTATAATATCATTGTTTATTATAGTTTTCATTTTATATATATATATATATATATATATATATATATATATATATATATATATAGAGAGAGAGAGAGAGAGAGAGAGAGAGAGAGAGAGAGAGAGAGAGAGAGAGATGTTCTTTTGTTTTCCGTGATAGCTATATACTTTAATGTACCAAACATTTGGAACTTCATAGAAGTAACATGCGTTTTTTCTTATGTGGTGTTCAATCGGATATTTGAAAAAAGACATGCATTCCTATTATTCTATAACATAATGTATGTTTAATAGTAAGCATGTTTAAGAAATTACTTTCTAGGCAATTGTGACGTTTAATATTGCGTTAAATGGTCGGTAAATTGCCACAGGATAGAGGATTGCTATCAATCAATATCATCACGAATGAGGGGCTGATATTTCGTAGTATCTTTAAGGGTGACCATCATTAAAGTAATGCATATATACTAACGAACCAATTCAATCAATTTTTATTTCATTTTATACGATAAATCAATTATTTATTTCATTATATTTTTGTGTTCTGAGTCGATTTGCTTTATGACCCTTGTTTAAAATGAGACTTTTCAGAACCCATTTCCAGTGCGAGAAGTTATCACGTGACTAGTGACTTCCAAAGTCCTCAGTTCCCACAACTACTGTACACAATGTCAGGAACTATTATTTTATAAAATACAGCTATTATCGTTACAGTTAAAAGTGTGCTTAAAGTAAGAAGGTATACTTTTTTGTTATATTTGACGGTATTTTTGAGATAGGCCAATAAGAAGCATGGGACCCCAGTTTCAGATATATCTGTCCAAGACCTTACTTTGATATTAAAACATGTATGTGCGTTTGTGCATCTATCTATCTATCTATCTATCTATCTGTCTGTCTGTCTGTCTGTCTGTCTGTCTGTCTGTCTGTCTGTCCGTCCGTCCGTCCGTCCTTTGCATCCGTCCGTCCGTCCATTCATCCATCCATCCATCCATCCGGTACATACCTTATAGCTTTATAGTGTCTAACCATTGTTTCTCAGGTAAATTCTAATTCAATTTTAGTTATATACTCCAACTTTATTGTTGACATCAGGCTCGAGATGTTTAGTTACATTGATCTTCAGCGTGTATAAAGAAATCATGAGTACGTAAACACTTGTAGTCTTTCTGTACTTGACAACAGTCGATAACGAAAATAATGTGTGCATGGTACCAGTTTTACAAACATGTAGAACCAGACATGATTTGCATGATTACGTTTACTTACTATTTTTAAGTTATCATAATATGTCACACATATTTGAAACACTGTTAATAGCGATTCGTGCAGTCTATTCATCTTGAAAATGCAGGTTATTGCACTCTAATCCCGCTGCACATGTTTAAAATTTTAACAAACGTATATTTTGGAATGTTCCTCACCATACTACACACTGTGAATATACACAAGGACAATTCCAGCTTAAAATAGTGCTTAATTGGCGTGATAGATACATTACAGGTCGCCAGTAAGTATAGGCGTTCACACAGAAGGTATTATTCTTTGTAGCATATTTCATATCGTCCGCACCATAATAAACAAGTGTGTAAAATGAGAACCGATTTAAGGCTTTATAATCGGTATACGAATGGTCCCCACCATAATACATACAGTGTGTAAATAAACGAGGACCTCACTGTTTGACACAATGAAGTAATATTTACATTAAATGTCCTTACCTTAAACAAAACATGGCAAAACACACTGAAAGAATAATAAGTTCTCACCTTTGAACTCACGCAATATATAGTGCTTTCTATTGTCCTTAACCTTTGTAGCTAATCGGAATGTGGAACCAGCCTATTAAAATATCAAACCACCGTTAACTGACAATTGTTTTTACCACAGGGTCAAAGGGCGACTTCGAGTTCACGTTTGGTCATTTCTAGTTAAATGGATGGTTCATGTCAGCAAGAAAACAGCATGTTTATTGTAATATAATCTTATGATCTTATGATAACACCACTAAGATGGCCTCACATTCTAGTAGAACTTTATAAATTTCCTTGTGGTCCTGAAAATGGCAAAATTGTTAATTTTTGTCTAATTGATGTGTTCTATTCTAGCTGTGTGTATTAGTCACGGCTCACGTTCTTAGTAGTGTGATATCAACTGCTGCACTATCTTAAAAATTATTCCTTCCTTTTCGGAATTACATAAGCATTTTTTCAATGCATTCTAATCAAAGCCAATGAAAATTCAGCACGGGTAGTATTCTAAATAAAGCTTAAAAACATTAACAGTAATGATCAACAAGGAAGAATTAAATGTGCAATTATGCTTTTGAACGAGATTGATTGTATAAAGATTTTGACGTAAATGTTCCATTTTCATTTCAATCATTCCATTCACTTAATGATAAATGTCCGTAAAATAATCCTCTTATTACCATTTTGGCTATGTCACAATGCACAACCTGTGAAGAGTCATTGTTTACTTTGTTTGTTAGATCACTTATGAATATGTTAGGCAAAGCGAATTATGAAGTTTGAATTGTTTTTTGCCGTCATTGTCAAATATGTTAAATAAATATTCGAATAATTTAGAGATATAACTAAGAAATATGATCGAATTTCTGAATAATGATAACAACGTAGAATCTACAGGTGATCATTAACACCGCTCCAACGAATATTTAAAGGCCAGTTCGATTTCGTAATTGCGTTTTATCGGCTAAGATTTTTGAACCGCCAGCCACGAATAAAGTTTGAATTTGGCCACCTTTGGAAACTTGGATGATGGCAAATAATTTTTTCTTTTTACTTGAACACAATGTTTAAGGAAAGATCGTTAACCAGTACTGAAGAAAAGTAAATATACTTGACAGTCTTAAAATAGGGGAACTTTGAATTGACAAATTACTTTATCTCTAATCAACATTTTTTACACATACGAGTATTGGTACAAGCAGGATTCTTTCTGGTCATACATAATATTATGCTGTAACTAAGATATATTTTGTTTTGTTGTCTTTTCCATTGTGTCTCCAGTTAGGATATGTATATATATATACACACACACACACACACACACACACACACACACATATATATATATATATATATATATATATATATATATATATATATATATATATATATATATATAAATAGCCGTATACAAAGTTACTGTGCATAATTTAATACTTTTGTTGAAGAACGTCATGAGCGATCGGTGAAAGCTAACTCTTCTGATCGGTCGGCCACCCAGGGCAAAGAGAGAGAGACAGAGACAGAGACAGAGAGACAGACAGACAGACAACTATCGCCACAATGTTGTTTTTTATGCAACAAACCCATCTACTCACTCAAAAGCAATACATATGAAACTATATTAAAATTTACGCAACTCAGTAATGATTTTTCTTTTTATAGACAATGCAACTTAATCTTATATTTACTGTATGGAGTTCTCACCCCAACCCCTCCTTTAAATGCTTGGATAGATATAGTTGTACTATGTACAGATGTATATATGTATGCTTGTACCGTATTGACAAAACAAAACCTCTGAACCACTGCAATCATATACATGTGTAGTGATAATTAACAAACATTTTGATTAGTGTGGCACCCATCTTCGAACATTTGCATGGTAATGGTAACACTCCAAAAATGTTACTATGTGAATAATGCTATGCGATTTTATTTTGAAAAAGTAAAGAAAATGAAATGGAAAATGTATACAAGTGTTATACGTAATTGCCAAGGAAGGGTTTAAATTTGTAGTTTATTTCTGCCCTTCCTCCGAGAACACATGCACGCACTCAGAAACACATAGAATAACGAAAACGGTTGGGTTATGATCAGGTGAATGCATGCCAATTACCATCAGTTCCACTTTCTGTAAATATGTCAAATAATTATTTCCTCAAACTGAGATTTTTCATCATTCTACTTATGATATTTACGACAATGTTATCGTTTTTATCAGAGGTAGATATCGTAAGAAACCTTCTAAATAACTTTTCAACAGTAAATTTTAACCTCTTGGAATCTTATTCTTAAAAAGAAGAATTTAGAAATTTGCCAAATATGAGGAAAGAGATAACAAATATTATTTAAAGGACAATTTCAGATGTTTACTATGTTTTAATCTTTTTTGCTTAGTTAAGAAAATATACAAAATGCATGTTTCACAAAATGGAATATGATATATGTTAAAAACATATCAATTTAAAAAAGAAAATCTGCTATATATATCTAACGAAAACTTGGCACAGATTTTGTAATGAATGCCTCTAGTTTTACCTACACTGAAATACTAGCATTACTCTATATCTACACACTACAAACACAAAAGCCGTTTTTCTCCTGCTTTGTTTGTTAATGACTAAAATAGGGACCTATAAACAGTGTCATTCAGCGTGAGTGCGAGGCATTCAAGCATTCGATGAACAAGAAAGGAAGGTCAGTGAAAAATCTTCTGATCATTTTTAAGGAACGACAAACTTCGTAATCGGTCATTTATAAAGAACCATTTCAGCTGCTTTATATGTTCTTATTTCAAAATGTCGGATCTGATAAAATCCTAATAAGCGGACAATGACTGGATTATCCACAAGCTCATCTTTGTTGTTAATATCTACATCCTTGATTAGCTTTTTAAGAGGTAAGTCTAAATTAATAATCAATGCACGTATGTAATATTGTATAATTTATGTATGTCTCTGTGTGTGTGTGTGTGTGTGTGTGTGTGTGTGTGTGTGTTGATGGCTTCTCATAGAAAAATTTGGAATTCCATTTTGGATATGCGTATTGCATAGTTTCGCTCGACTCCCACATCGCTCTAGATTCAAACTCTAAACTTTGCGGATTGGTCTAGTAATGTATACAAAGTTTTGAATGTTTGATCCATCCATTGGAGCAAAGCTCTGCTGGTAAGGAAATTTGTATCATTATAATCTTATATCAAATGTGTGTTAATTTCAGGTATCGATTTTTAAACAACTTTTTCTACTCCATTTAATATAAAGATTCTCAAAATTTTGTATACGATCAAGGTTGACTATAGATGTGTTCTCCGGTTTAAGAAGAATATTAATCCATTACATAGGATCCAAGTTGGTAGTATGGTGGAGCGTAGGGATGGAGACACGTCCGCATCTTTATAATTATGCATGCGAAAAATTTGCAATTTCAGATGTCTCCTCCTACGTCGCATTAGATAGACAAATTAGACCTTGATATATTGTTGTGATGTGGAGTTTATTTAGAAGTCCTTAACGGATCTAAATAGAGAAACAGTTCTTGAACTTGATATGATAAAGTCATCTTACATATATTCTTTTATAACAATTCCACAGTTTGACACAAATGTATCTGAAAATTGAAAATTCGTCTTCGCGTGAACGTCCAGTCTCAAGTATGAGCACATGTCAGATGGGGTCTGAATGAAACCCATCGGTTGTACACGGAAGGGCTGGAGGGGCACACAGTTATGGTTTCCGTGTTGTATCATACTGAGATTAACACACACAAAATAAATAATGAATAAAACAGAAACAAAATCAGATCTGTAACTGACTTTGGCTTTTGGGTATGTTATAATAAAATAAAAGCAGACTCTGTGCTATAACTTGGAAAATACTAGACATATATATACAGTTAACGACCATGAAAATACATAAGTACATGCTGATCACGTTGGAAACAAAGTCCATCCTTACCACTACGGACCTAATCCCTTAGGTCCGAATTAGAAAGCTTTTGAGGTTCGCATATTACAACCATACATACACTTATTGGATTCGGAGAAGATCAAGTCCGATATAAAACTTAATTTGGATCCTAAGTCTAATCTTATTAAGGGATTTAAGCATGCGGACATTTCAGCAAAGGAAGGATTTATTTTTGTAGTTTCTATTTGCACTTTCTCTGGGAACACACAAACACGCGTGCGTGCGGAATTAAGAAAACGGTTGGGTTATGATTAGGCGAATGCATGCCAATTACAATCAATTCCCACTTTTAGTAAATATATCAAAGTATTTCCTCAAATTGAGATATTTCATCATCTTACTTATGATATTTGGGACAATATTTTCATTTTTACCAGAGGCAGATATCGTAAGAAGCCTTCTAAATAACTTTTCATTAGTAACTTTTAATCCTTTGCAGTCTTTATTCTTAAACAGAAGAATTGCGAAATTGCGAAATTTGTCAAATGTAAATAAAGAGATGAAACATTTGTTGTGAGGACAATTTACTGATGCTTTGTTAAGAATTGGTACAACCTGTGTTTTCCAAATGGAATATGACACATGTTAAAACTTCTCCATTTGAAGAAGAAAATCTGATATGTTTAGCGACAACCTGACACACGCTTAGAGCTGAACGCCTCTAGTTTTACCTCCCAATGAAATACAAGCAGGAAGGGGAAAGGCAGATCTTCTGAACATTTTTAATGGACGAGAGAGCTGATTTTAATTTCGTTATCGGCCTCTTTTAAAGATCTTTTTATTCTGATTTTGATATTCTATTGTGTTTTTATTGCTGTTGTTTAGTGCGTTTAAAAATAGACTCTGATAAGATCCAAATAAGCGGACAATGTCCGGTTTATCCACAATCGAACATTAGATATGTATGTATGTATGTATGTATGTATGTATGTATGTATGTATGTATGTATGTATGTATGTATGTATGTATGTATGTATGTATTACGTGAAATGAGTATTTTGAGCAATTTAGTGTTTTTATGCAGTGTGCGAGATATTGTTTAAGTCTCTATGAGAATTGTATTTGATAAGGACAATCAACGTGGCCTTAAATGCGTTGCTATTGTGAAAATTTCCCGAAGTTCCAGATTGAATGAGAACTACCTGAAAATTCGAATCATTTGACATTTATGAGAAAACTTTCAAAGGATGTCTTCTTTTGTGACATACATTTTAAATGTCGCTTTTACCGATCACATCCCACCTCCGTCCTCACAGGTTCTAGTCTCGAGTCTGGCCAATGTGGGTGTGCGAGCCAGCCTGTTAGTAGCTTCCCATAAGCCTATAGGTCTTTCCTGGGTTTTCCATTGTTCCTCATCCACCAAATACTCTGACCGGCATGTAAAGCTCCTCATGTCCTGAGATAATGCGTTACGCCCACCCCACCTCTAAATGATAAGCAAGTATGAGGCTGAATGTTAGAATTACAGCAACTATTTTTATTATTCGTTTAAATACATAAAAATACAAGATTAATAAGTGTAATTTTTAGTTGATAGGTCTTAATATTCCATGTAAATTTTCACTCCGAGACGTTTCTGAGACTAAACGTTTATCAATTGATAACCTTGAATAGAATATTTAAGGCGCGGTTTATGAGCTAATCGCTGAGGAATAAAAAAAAATGTAACCCAAGTGACTTTTTGTGAAACGATGTACATCAGTTTAAAACACATTAAACAAAAACTAATTAGAGAAAACGCAGTTTATTTTATACTATTTTAGAAGACACCTTGCAAGGTACAGTTCTTTTTCACGTCGTTAGAAATTACATTAAAAGACGGTTTACATATATTTTCGATGGTAATATGTTAATACTAAATAATATTTTGAAATGTACAATTGGTCTTCCGACATGGACTGTTTGTTGCCTGAAAATATATACACTGTCGAATTTATATAAATAAGTTCCGGGATATCTTTTAAATGACGAAATGAAGCAACAGTAACAATAACAACAACCACCAAAATTTTCTACCTACATGCAAAATAGTAATTGTGTATACTTTTAAGTTAAATCGCATGTATTATGATATACCAATCAAAGTTTCTACTGGGATATTACATAGACAATTGTTTATTTTTATGGTTTAACGCCATTTTTGCAGCACAAGATATGCTATACATGGGGGCCAGTATTAATGGTAGAGGAAGAACCACCGACCGACGAGAAGCTACTGGCAAGCTTTATCACATACCCACATTGGCCGAATCCGAGACTCAAACCCAGGCAGACAGGTGAGATGGCAGTGATCCGTAACGGAAAGCGCTTTAGATCAATCGGCTACTCAGGGCCCGCTACATAGACAATAAGTGATTGGAAAAGAGCGTTGATGTTATGTTCATTCTGTTGAGTTCTCACAAAATATGAATAGGTTTATGAAGAACATTAGGGCCATTATAGGCTTCATAACGATGAAGTCAAATGCAAATTAACTTTTATTTTTAAAAATCCGTTTTGTTCACAGAGCAAGCTCTCTTCTACACCTACCGAAGCCGTAGTCAGTCAT